>JAPKLY010000022.1:1623656-1795633 GCA_026898435.1 Prunella vulgaris | reverse complement strand
AAATGTAAACACCATATCTTAATATTCAAATATTCTCATCATTCAAAAAAGTTATAAAACATATATTCTCATCACAAAAAGAATATACATTGGGGGCATCTTTAATTTACTTTTCTGAACAAACATTTGCGGAAAAGATTTAGCACATTCCAGAATCCAGACCATGATTCCAACTTTCCACACTTAAACAACTTAACTCTCAAAAATCAGACAAATAAAGTAAATTACCACCCAACAAAAGAAAAAAGAAGAAAAGAGAGAGAGATGCAAAGCTGAAAAGCACCATCTTCCCCCACGGAAATATCTCTTGTATTCCATTTCCAAAATAAAGATGCGAAATCTGCCCAATCTTGTAACTGATACTCTAAGTCATGTTCAAGATCGATATACTCTTAATTTGTAAATCGAACTTATACACTCATCTAAATCTTCAGTTCTTCTGATACGATTTTAGATGCAGAATAGATCTACAGCATCTAGAGCAGTACAATCATCAAAATACTAGATAGGCTACTTATATAATTAAAAACTTAGAAAAATACCTTATCAGGCACTTCAAATGTCCAAAGATCCAATCTTTAATGTTGTAATTTCGACAAATTATGCAAATCCCATAAAAGAAAAGCAGGAATTTAAGCCCACGAATCCTCGAGCTAAACCAAGAAAGCTGGAGATGAACAACAAGACGGAAAAGTTGAACTCATGAAGGTGGAGTTTGAACAAAAGAAAATCTTTCCGAGTCTAGCTAAAGTTGCAATCTTGCAAGAAAACTTGTAGTGTCGATTATTTAAGGAGAGAAAATTGTAACATTGAGTTAAAACTGTGGGCAGAGTTGCGGTTGGTCAAAATCATGGAGGCTGTGCCCTTTGGTGAAAAATGGTGGGTGTGTTGAGATTCTTGTGAGGGGTTTTATTGTGGTTTTGTTGTTGTTGTCACAAGAGAGAGAGAGAGAGAGAGTTGATAAGTCTGAGAGAAGTGGAAAGTGAGAGAAGAAAAGGAAGAAATGAAATGGGAAAAAATCTTGTGCTGTGACCAAACAGCAGCATATTCTAGTTTGAAATTTTAATTTTAATTTAAAGAATTGAAATAATTACTCCTCTGTCTTTCCATGTATTTTATGTGTGAAAGGATTTCATGCATACATATAGAGTTCATTTTTTATATTTGAATTATATTATGTATTTGTTTGATCTAATTTGGCTGGGACAGGGTTCATAACTATTTTCGAACTTACCTTATTTAATTTTTATATTATAATATTACTTTCATGTTTTAAAAAATAAAATAACTCATAAAGTACACCTTCTTTAATTAACACTATATTCTTGTATTCCTATTTTCTTAAAGAATGTGTCATCTACTGTTATAAAAATAACTATCGCATGGGATGGAGGAAGTATATTTAAAAAAAAATTATATTATTGTTGGAGGGAGGATCACTATTTAGGGTGAATATTCGACGATTAATATCGATTTAAATTCTAACAACTATTTAATGAAAATGATTGTATGTGTAAATGTTTGGGGAGACTAGAGAGCTAAAAACAATAAATGAAAGCAATAAAAAACACAACGAATTGTCAAGTATATTTGTGTAGAACTTGAACTTTAAGGTTTCAGATCCTTTATTACGTGCCCAAGAGGAAGTATTTATAGTTGCAAGCATGTTTCTTGTGTTTGTCTAGTATCCTACCTGAATTCATGCATTTAATGCAAGGATTCTAGCGGTACATGACCTAAACCAAAAAAAAAAATTGTAGAAAGGATTCGTCCCGATGAGAGATGGACAACTAAACATTCATACTTGACCTTTTACAGGTAAGATGAGTTATTTCCTAGAGTAGACTTTGTCAAGCTGGCACTATATTCTATTACATATATCTATAATAGTTTTGAACATATCACCCGATTAGGCTCTAAATGTCATCTCATTGGTCGAGATACGAGATCTTCATTTTATTGCTTCTGGGAGCTTGCCAATGTCTGGCGAGGTCCAGCGAGGTGGGTTCTTTCTAGGACTTGTCTGATGTCTCTAAGACCTTATGAGGTCTGTGAGATCTAGGTGAGGTGCAATCGAGGTCTTCATGGCTTCACCTCTATCTTATCTGAATTCATGTCTTGAGTTAATTCTCTTTAGGATTCTGGGATTTTGAGTTCCATTTAGAGGTTTTGGGTCTGATTGAGCGATGTCTTGGACCTTGCTGTAGAAAAGTGGGTCTAGCCTATGAATAATTATGCTACAATATATAAAATTCATTTACTGACATGAATAGTTTTTAAAAAGTAATTATATTTATAAATTGATTTAAAATATTTGAATAGATGTATAATATCTTTTAGTACATAATTAATTTGTAAGTAGTGTCATTTTTTTAACCATGTTATAATTAAATCAAAAATAAATGTCACGATGCCACAATATTTCATTAGAAATTAAGTAGTTTGATAAGAAAACTTCTCCAAAGTCAAATGTCAATCATTCAACATTGAAATATAATACTTTATATTTGAAATGAGAATATTATTGTGTATGCTTTATTTCAAAATAAGTTGATTAGTCAAATTAATATTATGGACATTGAATCATTTTACTTTATTATATTAGAAATGAAGATCAATAGAAGTTAAAATTTCAAATTTGTCCAAATTTTTTAGAATATTTCATTTGACACCCACATGTAAAAAGAGATAATATCATTGCTCTTGATCGGCACAAAATAAATATAATTTTATTTTAAATAATAATAAGTACACACTTTGTATATATTGTTATCTTGCTGATAAAGGGAATTAGATCCTTTTAATTTTATGTAGAGATTTTCTCTTACAGATAAACTAATTATCTTATCTAATTTGATGTTTGGTTTAATGGACAAAGACCCAAAATTAATAAAAGACCAAAAACTAAAATTCAATTATCTTATGAATGGTAGATAATATTATCTTAGAGAAATGGTATGATAATAATTCATTGTATCCATCTTTACTAAAATACTCCTTTTATATTGGAAAGGAGAGTCATAATTCACTTTATTTTTTTTTATGATATAGAGGGCAAAATTGTCAATTGCATTTTTATTATCATTAATTTTACAATCAAAACATTCAAAATGAAATTATCATACATTACTTATTATCGTAATCCATCAATCCAAATATGTTATTTAACTCACAAATAACAATCTCTGAATTATAATCTTGTCAAATCTAACTTGAGTTATTTATCTTGTCCATTGGACCAAACGAGCTCTTAATTGTTTACTTTACAAATCTTAATTTAAAAGTGACATTTATTATATTTCAATTATTTTAAAGTTCACATGTTTGAAATTTAAAAATACCTATCATCTATCTAAACTCAAAATTTCCAATTATGTATGCATGTGCAAAAAATGAGTGCTAACACCCAAAGTTTTCATCTTTTCCCTTTTTTTAGATTTGAACAAAAGGAAGAGAAAAAGTTGTGGGCAAAGAATATTGGATGTGTAGCCATGTAGGGCATACAAAATAGATGTTTTAGAAAGTACCAATTCTTTCTATGTATTTGGAATTAATTTTATTCTATTTATTTTAATTCCATTTTTGCCAAATAAATAAAAATTCAAGAGCTACAAAATAAAGTACACATTAATTTTAGTTTTGAGGGGTCTGAGAAAATGACTTTGTAGTGCAGCCTGTAAATGCAATATCAAATTGTTTGTTGTTTGTTTTCTTTTACAAATACTCCCTCTGTCCCACAGAAATTTGCACACTTTCCTAATTGGGACGTCCCACACAAATTTGCACACTACCAAAAAAGGAAACATTGATTTACGTGCACACTCACAAACCTTTACACATATTTACCCATATGCCACTACTTTATATATAAAACATTTTTCCTTAAAAAATGTGCCGTCCCGTAGGGTGCAAATTCCTACGGGACGGAGGGAGTAATTTCCATGGCCTTTCCCAATATCCCATTATTAAATTTAAATTTTATTTTTAAAATTTTATGGGGGCCCCACAATCACTGTGGTCCTTATGTCCTAGATCTCCTTGCCCATCAATGTGATAATATGATTAAGAGATCCTATGGCAGCATTTGGACCACTGCCCTAATCATAGTATTTATATAAATCTTGTGAAACAATCCCAATTATTGCATTTTGTGCAATTTCATTTTCGCCCAGTCTTGTATGCACCGGTTGCACTGTGCAATTCCACTTTATTTCTAAAAAAATTACATAAAATAGTATTGAAAATTCACACATGTTATTATTGAAAAGTGTACCTTTAACAGTGTAACTTTTCAGTAATAAATAGTGTAACTGTTTAAAAATACACTTGAGTTGCACGGTGTGACTGGTGCACAAGAGACTTACTCTTTCATATTATTGATTCTTGATTTTGTTCATCATATTTTTTTTTAGGTTAGTTATTCAAAAGATTTACAATTATGTTATTGTCACAATTTGTTATGGATAGATTGTGATTACAAGTCTTTACTTTTTTTTTTCCTTTCGTTCAATTTAAAAAAAAAAAATCACGTCCCACAAAAATAATTTACTTAATATATTTAATATATTATTAATATTTTTTATTTTCATAATTGTGTTTTTATGGTTTAGTTGGGCCTTTGACTTTGTCGAGAGTTTGAGACTGTAGGCCCTTTTAATTATTTTGAGGTCATCCTAGTTATACTTATACATACACTTTTTTTTTTCGTAATTACAAATTAAATCACTATATTTCACTTATTTGTAATATACTCTAAGGGGGTGTATTCGTTTAAGATTTCGTGGGATTTTAAAGGACTTTTTTCTTATAAAAAAATCTGTTGGTATTCAATCAGGATTTTAAAGGATTTAAAAATAATCCATTGGTATTCAATCAGGATTTTAAAAGACTTAAAAACAATCCACTGGTATTCAATCAGGATTTTAAAAGACTTAAAAACAATCCACTGGTATTAAAAAATATAAGGATTTTAAAGGATTGTTGGGTTTGATGGATTTTGATGGATTCTTTAGTGTATTTTATAAATACCAACAATCCCATCAAAACCTCTAGGATTTCGGTGGACTTTTTTAATTAGTGACTTTATTTATCCCCAAATTGATTTATATATAATTATTTATTTTTAAGACCTAAAATAGTTTTAACCTTATAATTTCATCTCTACATTTATAACATCAACGATAAAATAATTACAGTAACGAAGAGTAATATAATATTATATATACATATATACTAGAATAAATAAAAATAGTTAATAATTAATCATTAAATAGTATTAAAAACGATATTGTTCATCCTAACTTATATACAAGATAAATCTTTATTTTTATATAGTATTATTATAATACTAATATTATATATTACATATGTCATTAGGTAATATTTTTATATTGATAATATTTTTTTACGGTATTTGAGTTTTGTTATATTTTACTTTGGTTGCTTTGATTATTCAATTTCGATACTTTTTTATATTGATAATATTAGCATGTGCAGCTCTACATAACTTTATTCGCAAAGAATGTCATTCTGATGAATTTCCAATTGAATCGGTGGACGAACCTTCATCTTCAACATTACCAGTTAATGAAGACCGTGATTTTGAGCCTATCATTCAAACTCAAGAGCAAGAACGACATGACGCTAATGCTTTGAGGACTAGTATAACTATGAATATGTGGAGTAATGCTATTTAAAAGGACATGATATTATGATTTTTTTTGTCTTTAATTTTTTTTTTTTTTAATTTGAAGGTATGAAAAATTTTGAATTTTTATTGTATGTCACAAATCCATGAAATTCTGCAAAGTCTACAAAGTCCTATAGAATCCATTAAAATCCTTATTTTAAAAGTCTTACAAAATCCTACAAAATCTTAAAAGTCACCAAAATCCTACAAAATCTTTAAAATCTGCAGGATTTTTTTCAGCTAAAAAAGTCTTTTAAAATCCTAATCCAATACACCCCCCTAAATTTTAATGGAAGGAGTATCTACTCTATACAACGTATTCTCTTAATTTTTTTTTCTGTACTAAATATGTTATTTTTCGTATATAATTTTTTTTGTGTATCACGTGATTTCTAATGTGTTTATGTCATTAGCGGATGATTTTTAATATAGATTCAAAAAATTTATTATATTTACAAATAAATTCGATGCAGATAAAAAATACACTTATATACATAATAAAATATACTTCTGTATAAATATTAAAATATGACGACTTTTTCAACTTATATAAATCACCCCAAACAAATTTATTTCATTCAAGTTTTTACTATAATAAATAATTAATTAAGAAAATGTAAATAATGAAGAGATGACACTTGTGATACTTTTTGTTTTGTACTACACACCAACCAATGAATTTATCAATCCTGACAGCCATTGTCCATATTTCCCGACCCGTCACGGTCGGGGTCTCTGCACACGTGGCAGCTTATGAGTGGTACGTCGTGGCTCGCAAAATGACCGCCCCTCCTCCCCTTTTGGGCCTTTTTTTCTTCTAAAAAGTCCCCAACAGGCTTTCTTGGGCCCCACACTTTTGGGCTGGCCCGTCAACTCTTGCATCAACCGATATCCCGTAATGATTTTTTTAAAAAAATTTAAATTTTTATTTTTTAGGATTATCGATAAAGTCGATTAATGGACATTTGCTAAAAAATACAAATTAAATAAGACTGATGTCTCTAAAACAAAAAAATATCATAAAACCACGTTTAAAAAATAAAATTATTTTTTATTGAAATTTAAAAGTGGTCTAGTGACAAAATATTATAAATGGACATTTGCTAAAAAATACAAATTAATAAGACTGATGTCTCCAAAACAAAACACTATCATAAACCACGTTTCAAAAATAAAATTATTTTTTATTGAAATTTATAAGTGGTCTAGTGACAAAAAATTATTAAAGAATAGTTGAAGGGTAATAAGGCATATAAGTGAAAAATCATTATTTCAAGAAAATATTACTTACTCTCTCTCTCTCCATAATTTTTTTCTTATTTCATAGTTGACACAAAATTTAATAAAAAATTACTCCCTCCGTATTTCTATAAGTTGCTCGTTACTTTTGGGCACACGAATTAAGGTAAAAGTGAAAAAGTATAAGTGATGTGATGAAAAAAGTGAAAAAGTATAAGTGATGTGATAGAAAAAATGAAAAAATATGAGTGATGTGATGGAGAAAGTGAAAAGTAATGAAAATAGTGTAAAAAGTATTGAAAATAATAATAAAGAAGTGAATAGTAGTTTTCAAAAAAGGTAAAAAAGCAATGAGCAACTTATAGAAAGACGGACGAAAATGGCAACATGAGCAACTTATAGAAAGACGGAGGGAGTATTATTTTAAAATAATACTCCCTCTGTTCCTAACTAATTTGCACACTTTCTATTTTGGGTTGTTCCAAATCAACTTGCACACTACTTAAAAGAGAAATATCAATTTGCGTGCACATTCACAAAGCTTTCCACACATTTACCCATGTATGATATACCACTACTTTATTTAAAAAATATTTTTTTTTTAAACTATGTGTCATCCCAGTGGTGCAAATACCCCTGGGACGGAGGGAGTACATAAAATAAGAGAAACGTGAGAATATTATGGGGCCGAACTTTTATTGCGAGTATAAGTTGTTTCAAATTAAAAAAAAATTATGGACAAATAAAAAAAGAAATTAGAAAATAATTTGGTGGGAAGAGGGAGTATAATTTATAAATAACAATATTTTTTTTTCTACTTAGGGTATTTTTTTTTAAAGGACTAAATAATCAGTACCATCAAAATAGGATTATTCCTGACAAGACATGCATGTTTTGAGATGAATAATTTTATTTTGATGGGACTGATTATTTTGTTCTTAAAAAAACAAAACAAATATTATTATTTAGGGTGCAACTTAGGAGTGAAATAAATCAAACTGTGGTATCAATTTAGTGGTAAATAAATATATATTATATTTTAGAAAACCTATTGAGAACGATGCATTTGTCTTGGATAGGCATGTGAGATATAGTTTGATAAGTTCAATTTGGCGTGCATGTGATCTAGGGTCAAGATAATTAATTTGAATTGACTTGTACTAAATAATATATTTAAGAAAAGTATGTGGGCCCACAAACTGGGATTGTCTTACATTGAAGCAAAAATGTCTCAATAAAGACAATCATAATTAATTAGTGGTTATAATAAACTTTTGCAAATCTACTCTTCAACAAACCATATTAAACTATATCCAATTACACGCATGTGAGTGTGACACCCCAAATACAAATTGTATTACCACGATGTTATCTACACTGCTTCCTCGGTTCCAACTTTTTTTTTCCACATTTTTTATTTTGGGATGTCTCAATTTATTTTTCATACCTTAAAAAAAATTATATTCACAAGAATCAATAAAATACACTTTTTATATTTTATTAATTAACTTTACACTCACATACTCTACTTTTTTTACACTCACATACTCACACTAAATAAATTTATGAACAATAATTTAAATCCAATTGCACACACTCAGTACATAATACGTGTAAATTATATGCATATATGACCAAGTATATCATTTATGTAGTCAGAAGTATCATACATGAAAAATATTAGAAGCAATAATTACTGCACACAATCAACGTGTGGTGTTTGTAAATTATGTAAATATATGATAAGGTGTATCATATATGTGGTAAAAAATATCATACATGAAAAACATTAGAAGCAATACTTAGAACCATAAAATATTGAAGTACACTACCCAAATTACTACAATAAATATTTTAAAAATAATTCCTATACATATCCACTACAGAATAGGTATATCACACATAAGTTAAGGAGTATCATATTTATAATAAAAAATACTCCATCCGTCCACGAAAATTGGACTACCTTGGTCATTCACGGTTATTAAGAAGAGTTGATGTTGATGTGTAAAAATAAGTGTATTAGTATAAAAAAATATTTAATTATTAAAAAAGTACTTGATGTGATGTGTAAAAGTGAGTATATGTGTATAAAAAATGAAAATAATGATTGTAAGTTTTCCATTTTAGGTAAATAGACCATTTATTGTGGACGACCATTTAAGGCAACGTGGACCATTTATCGTGGACAGATGGAGTATCACATATATAACCATATGTATCATAAATTCTGACCTAATACTTAATCCAATAAGTGTTGCATGCATATCTTATAATGGTGAATATTACTCACACCATGCTTTGACAACAGTAAATTGATATATTTGGATTAAATTGTGGTAACTAAATAAGTAATATACCAAAATGGGAAAATAAAAGAGATAAAATTAGGGTCGTAATCAAGAGGTTGAGGTGTTAATTTAGTCATACAAGTTATGTAAGTTGATGCAGACAAACCGTATTTTTCAAACCCAAACGGCCATTACTTCTTCACATAGTCTTGTCTTCGTATGCCAAATCAAAATATCTGTCCCAAAAATCACCTTTTTTTATTTTATTATTATTATTATTAGAGTAGGTATTGCACGAAAGTTAATAAGATAAACAAAAAAAATTATAAATATAAATTTTATATCAAAAAGTGGTTTATATCATCAAAATAGTTTATATAATATTTTATTTTATTATAAACTTTTTTCTTACTTTTTAAAGTATATTATTAGACGTGTTTACTAATATCATTAGATGTATTTGATGTGATTATATTATTGTATATTGTGAGTCGTGACTTAATTTACTAGTCAAAGAATATCAATTAATATATTTAATAGTATTAATTTCATGCTATAAAATCTATTCATAAAAGACTTTGTGCTAGAAGTCTCAATCTTGTTGAAAAGTTACTTTGATTTTTACTAAAAAAAAATTGTCAATTTATTAAATTGTAACAAAGGTTATTTTTTAATAAAAATAAGGATGACTT
The DNA here is from genome assembly GCA_026898435.1 of Prunella vulgaris. Taxonomy (NCBI): domain Eukaryota; kingdom Viridiplantae; phylum Streptophyta; class Magnoliopsida; order Lamiales; family Lamiaceae; genus Prunella; species Prunella vulgaris. The sequence goes on along the minus strand of JAPKLY010000022.1, from coordinate 1,785,722 downwards.
TTTAGGAATAATATGATAAACTTTTAAATATTTACATGACTTGCATGATGCCTTTTGTGAAAAAGAAGAAGAAGAAACTTACTTATTTTGTAATACTTGCACCGCATAATTAGGTACTCAAAAAAGATGGTTTGAAATGCTTTGAAAATTTGATACATAAATAACCTATTAGAAATGAGTGGGTATTTGTGTAAAAATAGTTAATGATAAGCTTATCATGAAATTATTTTAAAGTATTAAATATTTGGTCAAGTCAAGTGTATCAAAATATGTATTAGTTGTATCAAAAGCTGATATCAATATAAATTTATATTGACCTCAACTTTTGAATACCTGATGAAATTTTTGATACACCAAATTAAATGTTTGATACTTTAAAACTGGTTCATGATGAACTTATCATGAACTATTTTCTTACAAAACTTTATTATCAGGAATATAAATTTTTTAATTTCCAAATTGAATAGGCTATGAAAGTTTTTTGTGGAAGGAGCATAAAATTCATATAATGTAGATTATAATCGTGATTGCTTTGAAATTTTTAATGTATCTAAATAATATAACAATAAAGTACATATAAAAAAATTCTTAGATTATTTGGTAAATATAAGATTTTGAAATTATAGAAATGAGCTAAACTATGTATTTATATACTCGTGGAGTAGTTCACCTGTTCACTTCACCACCCTATAAGAAACCCACGTTCAAATCATTTTTAAATTGAAATTTGTACATTTGTCCATTGTGACTTGTGGCGGACGTTCACGGGGCACGCACGCGGGTTCAAACCCTCCCTTCTTCGGCGGTGCGCTCGTCCTTTCCTTTTTCGGCGACACACGAGTTCACTGAGACGCGTGATTTTTGTATTGAAATGAAGTGCAGTGAATTTGCAAATTAATTAAGTGATATAATGGTAAGAATTATTTATATTTTATAATAAAAAAATATAGGATGATAAAGTGAAGGGGAGTGAACTACTCACAATTATGGAGAGAATATCCGGTCCTATACACATATACAAGGCCCAAATTTCTGGTATAAAGGCCCACACAGTTTCGCAATTTACCACATCGCCTAGTACGACGTCGTTTTACAACTGCAACGGAGATGTATCTATATTCTGTAAGGCTTAAACCCTAATCTTCTTTGTAGCAGAAATAGGGTAAAGCCCAAGCTTAAACCCTATCTCTCTGTTCTCCTCTGAACACATCCTCAGGTACCCCAAAATTCCCTTCACGCTCACCGGCATTCTCATATAATGACTCTCAAGCTCTCCTTTCATCCTATTTTCAGGCCAATTTTGTCCGAGGTTTTCCCGCACAAGCTGAATTGCCATTTCTTTAGGCCCGTAAATTTGCAGAGGAGGCTGCTGTTAACTCTAAGGCAAGCGCATAGTCAGAACGCATTTGGTGCAAGAAAGATAGTAGCTGAATCGAGCGGGGACAGAATCGGCTCGGGCATGGGGCGGGGTTTGCGGGCTGCGTCTTCCAAAAGTTTGATTGAGGATGAGGCTGATTTGAGTGACTGGGTTAGTGGGTTGAACTCGAATTCATTCAAGAAATCTCGGGTGTACAGTGACAGCGATAATGAGGCAGCTGCTGGGATGAGCAGGAGAGTTGGGAGTAGGGAGAGGGCTGGGAATAGGAGAGAGGGTGAATTTGATAAAGATTCAGGTTTTAGGGGCAGGCGAGGGGGTGGGAGGGGAGGCGAGCGTGGGGGTTTCTCTGGAAGGGGAGGCGAGCGTGAGGGTTTCTCTGGAAGGGGAGGCACACGAGAGGCTTTCTCCGGGAGAGGTAGGGGTAGGGGAAGAGGCAGTGATTCGAGTGAATTTAGGAGGGGTGGGAAGGTTGAGGAGAAGAGAGAACATAATAATGGTTTTTTGAGCAGGGGAAACGAGGGGTGGAGAGAGAACAAACAAAGTGATACTGGTTTCTTGAGCAGGGGAAACGAGAAGAGGGGAGAGAAGAGACAGAGTGAGCGAGGGGAAATGAGTTATAGAAATGGCAGGGGCAGAGGTGGTGGTCGTGGTGGTTTGGCGATACAGAGAGGAGGGATTGAAAAAAGTGGTGTTGTAGTTACAGATGATGAGGAGGAGGAAAGTGATAAGGGGTATACGAGTTTTAAGGAATTAATTGACAGTGATGAGGATGATGACGACAATGAGGAGGAAGTGGATGAGGAGGAGGAAGAGAAGGGTATAGTTTCTTCCCAATTCCCTAAAAGCTCAACTCAAGAGAGTGATTCATACCTTAGTGAGAGCAGGTGGGTTTTAGAGCCTCTTTAATGTACATTATCTTTTATTATCTGTTGAAATTGAAAACCAGAAAGCAAGTTAACTGCGAACTAGCATATAATGCTTGATTGGATTTAAGTTACAACACTGCACAGTTTCTCAAGATTATAATTAACCTGAATCATGTAGAAGAACTGCTGTCAATATTTTTGTTGAAGTAAAATATTGTGCTAATAGTTTTTCATTTTGACCAACTAGCCTTTCTTTTGCTATATTCTCGAAAGTTATGCATGGTTTTGCTTTGCAGGTTTGATCAATGTCCCATCTCACCATTGTCACTTAAAGGGATACAAAATGCTGGATATGAAAGGATGACTATGGTGCAGGAAGCAACACTTCCTGTCATTCTAAAAGGTACACAGGAATTGCTAGAAGTACTTTGCTCTGATTCTGTAATTTGCTCGAAATACACGTGAACTTGAAACTGTTTTCTGTTAGAAACTGAAGGAGTATAGTCCGCTGCTACCTTTTCTTATGCTTGCTCGATATGTATGGTCCTAAAAGATCTGAACCCAACCACCAGGCCATTCATCGATCAAAACTTCTAACTTGGACTGAAAATTGTGGTGTTATAGTTGATAAATCTTCATATATTATTAAAATCTGCAGATCTGTTTTAAGAATAACATTATTCTTAAAATAAGACGTCTCATGCTTGTGATACTTCATTTCAGAGGAGAAAGTGTACACATACTTATATTTGCCTCAAAGGTATGTCAATTTACTACTCCCTAAAATGGTATTGTGATGGTGTTATTATGTGACACACTTTTTAAGAAATTTGTTGAAAAGTGTCTTTTTGAGGATTTTTTAATATAAAATGGTGTTGTGAGGCGGTTATAATTGAGTGTTATTTCCATTTAGGGGTGTGACGAGTATTGTGGGATAGACGGAAAAAGGAAATTGAAGTTTATTGTGGGACAGAGGGAGTACTTTTTTGTTCTTTTATCACACATAGATAATATTCATGTACACATATATACATACATATATGTGTGTCTACAATTCAGAACCCATGTTTGGGCACTTATATTACAGATATAAGTGAACAAATTACAACAATGTTGAAGCACACAACCCATTGCGGATTGATTACATCTCCTAACATACCTAACAATATCTGGGTTCAAAACCAAAACATATTTGCTGGTCTATAACTTATTTATAGACCTAATATTTATGCATAAGACTCACCAATTGCCATTTTGAATTATTCTAGGAGTTCTCTTAATCAATATTTGTTTCTATCAGAAGGATTCTTCTTCAAGGCTGCTACATCCTCAATTTTATTACTTGTTCAATGTTGATAGTTTCTCATAATCTGTCTGTTTTCAGGTAAGGATGTGCTAGCGAAGGCAAAAACTGGCACGGGGAAAACTGTAGCATTTTTGGTAAATAATTTTGTCTTTAGCACTCCATTTTGTTCATATAAACAAACTTCTGTTTGATCACACTCTAATTTATTAATGCATGTATGCTCCATTTTCTGAATAACACTCTGCTGCCGAACCAATTTCTGCAGCAACTCATGTTCAGAATCCCTTATACCTATGTTTTGTGTGTAGTGTATGTGTGTGTCTCACTGTCTTGGTGAGTGAAACATGAACCATTATGCAATTGGGTTATAGTGGTCTTGGTCTTTATCATCTGTCCTTGGCCTTCTCTACTTTAGTACTTAAGCTCATTCTCAGAGCTGTATATAGAACGAAAACCGAAATTGTGTGAGAAGATGTTGAAAGCTTGAAATGTGATACGTTTCCTTTCATACTTTATGCACAATGTACCATTTTCCAATTGGATTTTATTATGTAAATTTATGATGCACAGAGTAATTATGGGAATTTCACTATGCTTATATTTTACCTGTGTTATTTTCAGCTTCCTGCAATTGAACATGTTGTAAAATCACCGACAATTGGTCGTGATGAAAAAAGACCCCCAATTCTTGTTCTCGTTATATGCCCAACTCGAGAGCTTGCCTGTCAGGCTGCTGCAGAGGCCAATAAGTTGTTGAAATTTCATCCTTCAATTGGTGTTCAAGTTGTCATAGGAGGTACACGTTTAGCTTTGGAACAAAAACGAATGCAAGCCAATCCATGCCAGGTAACTTCTGAATCAATTATTGAACTTTTGAATTTTGATTACTGAATGTAGTACTGTAGATAATTCTATGCATAGAGTCAGAAGTTCAATGCAAAATTTAAAGAAAGGTTGTCTTTTGGTAAATGGAACCCCAAAATAATAACCAACTAGTCGTGTGCTCTGAAGAACTTTAAGGATTCTATCTGATCTAACTTCATGTTTTTTTTTTCTTTAATAAAGTTAATACTTTGACATTTGCTAATAATGCTTGAAAATGGAGATTCTCCTTTAGCAATTTAAAAAATGAACTTTGTTTCTCTTCCTTAACTATGATATTCCTTGGGTACTTTAGATCCAGCTTTTTAAACCTTTTGTTGCTTAATGATTTCTTCTATAAAAACACAGATACTTGTGGCTACTCCTGGAAGGCTCAGAGACCATACAGAGAATACATCTGGATTTGCTACGCGATTAATGGGAGTTAAAGTGTTGGTCCTTGATGAAGCTGATCATTTACTTGACATGGGATTCCGCAAAGAAATTGAGAAAATTATAGCTGCTGTTCCAAAACAGCGCCAGACACTTCTATTTTCTGCTACAATTCCGCCCGAAGTAATGTTCCTATTCCTGTAAATGTATGTTGCCTTGTGAAATTGGTGAATTCTAAACATATAAGTATTGCAGGTTCGTCAAATTTGCCATGTAGCTCTGAAAAGGGACCACGAATACATAAACACTGTGCAGGAAGGAAGCGAAGATACACATTCACAGGTATATTGGTGCTAACTATTCTTTTCACTAGTAAATTTGCTGATCCTCAGTGAATGTCACATTGAGTCTCTGTATTGTTAAAATATTTCAGGTCAGGCAGACACATCTGGTTGTTCCTTTGGACAAACACTTCTCGCTTCTTTACACTCTGCTGAAGGACCATATCGCAGATGATGTTAATTATAAGGTATTGCAACTTAGCATCCTAGTGTGAATTTTTTAAAATCAAATGAAAACTTATAATTATTTCTGTCAGTGTGATGCCATAACACTTCATGTTGTTACTTCAGAAAATCCAAGGTTTTTATTTGTCAATTGAAATTTGATGCGATCACGTGTAACAGGTTCTTGTTTTCTGCACAACTGCAATGGTAACAAAGCTCGTTGCTGAGTTTCTAGGTGAGCTCAACCTTAATGTCAGGGAGATACACTCTCGAAAACCTCAAGGTTACAGGACAAGAGTTTCAGATGAGTTTAGGAAGTCAACTGGTCTTATTCTTGTGACATCTGATGTTTCTGCCCGTGGTGTTGATTATCCCGATGTTACCCTTGTTATACAGGTTATTCGTTACTTTCTCTCCTTTCTAACTCATTAACCATGCTTTCATATTTTCATTTTTTTTGGGGTGGGGACTCTGCTTATTTGTGGACCGCTGTTTCATCCAATCAGATTGGTGTTCCTTCGGATAAACAACAGTATGTACACAGACTGGGTCGAACTGGACGAAAAGGAAAAGAAGGGCAAGGCATATTGATGTTGGCACCATGGGAAGAGTTCTTCTTGGCAAATGTTAAAGATTTGCCAATATCAAAGGCACCCGAACCTTTGGTTGATCCAGACACTAGAAAAAAGGTGACCATGACATTTAATTGAATTATAAGCCCCCCTGCACTTATTCTCCATAAACTTTTGGCCCCCGTTTTGAATGCAAAATTCGGTTTCTTGCTCGTGCAGGTTGAACGTGCGTTATCCAAGGTAGAGATGAAGACGAAAGAATCAGCATACCAGGCATGGCTTGGTTACTACAACTCGAATAAGAATGTTGGCCGAGACAAAACTTGGCTCGTACAGCTTGCGAACGAGTTCAGTCGAACCATGGGGCTCGACAACCCTCCAGCTATTGCAAAGCTTGTCCTTGGCAAAATGGGCCTGAAGAATGTACCTGGATTAAGGTCTAAGTAAATAGATAAATTTACACTTCTTTCTCAGTTAGCCCAAGAAGAGTGGTCACTAATTCATGTATTGTTTTTGCCTAAGCTGATAACTATGTTATAACTTATAATTCGTAGGTTTTTATTCATTTGGTTGCATTTTTATCAAGTTATTTGGATATAGATTTTTAAGTCCATAAAATTAATTGGAGCACTTTGAAAATTGAACTTTAAACAAGTTTATTTTGATTTTCCATCATATATGGGCATCAACGTTGAAATTTAATTGTTCTTTAGAGAAAAAAAATCAAACACATTGATAAATTCCATTTGAATTGGTGATTTAGAAAAAAAAAATTCGTTTTCTCGTTTTATTTTACATCACTTTCTTTTTATTCACTTGGATTAATCATTATGGAATTGGTTAGTATATTTTTTGTTATTTTATGTTTATGATTTCATTCATGTTTAAGAAATAGAGTAATTCTCTTGTGCACCAGTTATATGGTGCAACTCAAGTTCATTTTTTAAAAGTTAAACAAATTACTACTGAAAAGTTACAAATGTTATTACTGAAAAGTTAAACTGTAAAAGATACACTTTTCAGTAATAATGTGTAACTTTTCAGTAGTATTTTGTTTAACTTTTAAAAAATAAACTTGAGTTACACCGTGTAACTGGTGTATATAAGACTAATCGTAAGAAATAATATAAATGACTGAGAATTCATTTTTATTCTTCACTCTTGTTACTCCCAATCAAGTACACTAATTTGTGATTAGGGGTGGGAATAAATTAGACCATATATCTACAAAAAAGTCTAAGATTTAATTTATAATTTATATGTCCAAGCCTAACCTATTATCGACCATATGCTTTTTTAGTAGGCTCGGTCTTTAATAAATAAATCATGCTTAAAAGTCTTTTATAAACCTATAATTCTATTCATTACGGAAAATTCAAAATCAGACTATAAAATTATCAATATCTCAATAACACCAATAATAATACCAAATCACAAATAACATCAACTAAAAAAAATTATATGTATGAATTTTTAAAAAATTAAGAAAATTATTGATCTTACTATTGAATGTATTATTATTTATAAATAAAAATAAGAAGCTACCTTTTATAAAAATTATATATATATATATATAAATATAATTACATAAAGTTAAATTGACCAATCTATTGGACATAAAAGACTTCTAAAACGCCCAAGCATGACATATTCAACTAAGTAACTGTTGTGTAGCCTGATATATTCCCCACCCCATTTATCACCGTAGTTTCATATCCAAATCCTTGGATCCAAACACGACAGCATAAATTTCTTTAAAAGTCAAATAACAACTCGAACCAATAATCGTACAACATTAATAGTAGTGTTCTAACCACTTTGTCAACATGATCACATAGTATACAGATCAAGTGACATTCATTCTGTCAAATTACGAGTCCAAGCAATACATAAACGAGTCCAAAATTTCCAAGCTGACACTCTTCATGCCATATAACATGCAGAGAAATCTGGACAAGGAAATCAAGGTGAAGATGAAACTTGGTCATCGAAACTTATCATCGCCTTTCATATCGCTTGGACTACATAAGCCGCAATGCCACAAAAATTAGGCTACATATAATTTAAAGCCCTAAAATAATCTTGTTTGCAAACATAATTCCTAAAAGAGTCACTTCTATTTCAAGAAAGTTGGGTCAAAACATAAAAGTGATTCTACAATATTCAAATGGGTTTGCAAACCCCACTTATGACAAAAAAGATCACTAAAAGACTAGGTCAAAAAATCTTGGACGATGGTTAAAGTTTGCTATATATTCAACATACAAGTACTAGGCCAAGTGAAGACCATTCCTGAGCACAATTATAAGAACATGAGATACAAGCCCAGCTGTAATCTGTACCAGGGCGAAAATCTGGGGAACTGTAGACTATAGTCCATCCCGCCATAGCCATTGCTCAAAATCAGAATGTTGAATATTCTCACGCATGACCGATTGTTTCTTTCAAACCATATATCCATCCAGATATGTAATCAACCTCTCCTGGTTAAAAAGAAACCACAAACACATACAAACATTTCAGCTAAATTTGTATGCCAGTGCCGATAAGGTTTGGGGGGGGGGGGGGCCCATCAAAAAAAATGCTATATATATATTAGCATTGGAATGTCAATTGAATCATACGATGATCATCTCATCTACATTTAATTAAAAATTCGCAATTCAGCAAGGGACTTTGGAAGCCATATATACAAACCATGTAGAGAGAGAGAGAATATAAACAAACAATTTTTATTTTTTTTGAAATCTTTCTTTTTATGAGGGTAAAACAACGCTAAATCTTACTCCAGTACAAGCTTATTTAAGGAGCTTGATGGCTATTTCAGTTGTAGGAGATATGTGATAATTAGTTTTAACACTAAATGTTCAAATATATCAAGTAACAAAAACAGAACACGGTGGAACAAGGGCTATTACAAAGTTCTAGGAAAGCTACTCATATGCTTCAGTGGCCCTAGGCAGCTCCACAATAGCAAGTGGTCACCTCATGTCACCTTACCAAGGTAAATGATAAGGCTAGTATCCATATAAATTATTATGGATTTTAGCTCCTTCCTTGTGTTTGTTCTCAAGCTTTTACTAGTCTATGAGTAACTGAGTTGTTTTGTAGAGCTAAGTGGTATCTTTTGGCTAGCTAGTTTTGTGATAGTTGAAATCCCAACTTATCTTGAATAACACAATTTTAGCTATGTTTGTTTTGTTTGTAGTCATACTGTTCACATGGCAATGGAGTACACAACACACTAACAATTAAATCATAAATGAGAGTGGAAATTTACATAACCATTACCTCAGATGATGAGGGGAAGACGGTTGATCTGGTGAAGAACGGTGCCCTGAGCTCCCTTGAAATCTGTGGTCCTCAACCGCCCTGGCTCGAGTTCCATCACTGAGCTGGGTTAGCTCATTTATATCTGGAATCACAATTGGACCCATAGTTCCAAATTCGAAGTGTTCAGTATGACTGCAATAGGTGGGAGCATTTTCAAATGGATACATAACCAAAACTGGCGGGCCAGAGGGTCGATTAGAAACTCCACTAGGATTCATGGCTGCCAAAGGGTGCGAGCTATATGCTACATTTTGAGGACCATTTTGACTAGAATTTGAGCGAATCAGACCATTCTGGGGTTCGTATGAAGGGATCGAGTTTGTCCTGGAGGAGTTCCATAAACGGTCAGCTCGACCCTCGAAACGATCAGTTTTTGAGTTTGATTTATCACTTTGGCTGCGACTATGAGCGCGTGAAGCAGCTCGTGATTTTGAATTAGCATTCCAGTTCCCATCTCTGTCATCATAGTTATCGTTTCTGTCATGGTTATAGTTTCTCCTGCTACCAGCTGAGTGACGCTCCCTGACAGGAATCTTCTAGCAATAGAAGGAAAAAAAGTAAGGTTACGATATTGTACTAAATGGGAAGTGATAATGATCAAGTATGATCCCAATAAATTTTTATCTAGAAGAAAACCATGCAGCAGTTAAGGCGAGAAAACCAGAACCAGAACCCTTCGCCAAAGTTAATCCAAATCCTGCTGCCTACTCAGAAGCAAATAACAGTACTAAAGATAAAAAGCCTCCTAACAACAAGAAGCATAATTAACTTACACTAAAGAAAATTTATTATAGACACTATTTAAAGAAATAGTCCCGCACATAAATTAATTCCTATGTATATTTTATGCTGTTGATGTTTAACATCAAATCAACTTTCAACAAAATGAGGTCATACACGAACGATGATAGACATGTATGATGACCTAGTTTGATTTCCAGGGCATCAACCTTCATGCCTGACTTACACAAAAGCAAGAACATAACGTTCATATTTCATTATCAACAATAATATAAAAGTGAAGAGACATGAAAAGAGAAAAATATGTGGAAAGCAGAAAATAAAATAGAAGTGTAATTACAGGATTAGGCAGGTAGGTTCCAGTCCCAGTACGATATCTGGGCATATCATCCATGTAGCTTTGATATATATTGGCATGTCTATTGGAAATCGACTGGAGAGGGGCTGTTATTGGAAGCAGACGTTGGCCATAATTCGTCACAAGCTGAGAGAAGACATTTAAAAGTGGTCTACCTAGGTTATCATATGGAAGCCGACCCTGGACATAAGCAGGTGGAACCATAACAGGTGATGGATACACCACAGGCCCTTGGTAGCGTGGATTCTGACAGACCCTTCCATATTCTAAGCTTTGCAAATGGCTAGCAAAATCACTATTAAGAACATCGGCTTTCTGCTCTTCAGATGTCTCATTAGTAGATACTCCCCTTAAGGAAGTTAACTCCTCTGACTGATCAGATCCCTTGGAAATAAAATTCATCACAGACTCACTGTTATCCAAGCTCTCGTGGCCTCCTAAATGGCCATCTGAAGTACCTTCCTTTGGTGGAACATTATAAACAGGAAGCATTGTCAAAAAAGGGATTGGTGGCCCAGTAGGATAGAATGCAATCAGCCCAGAATTGTCATTTCTCTGTTCAGAGCCGGAACCTATGAGCATTGGTGCAAAGGGCATCATCGAGTCAGATCCACTAGTATGAGCATCGAAGCCAGGGATATGGTGCCTAGAAACATGCAAAGGAAAATCTAGCTCTGAGCCAGGGTTCGTTTCAACTATTTCTGTCCCCATATTTGATAACGAACCCCACTCCTGATCGTCATCATCTGCATCCTTTGATATATGCTCAGACATAGCTTTGCCTTTTCCATGACTGGGACTTGAATCTGTCGGAAGTGTCTTCTTTCCCCTCTTCTCTTTTGTGAATTTAGGTGTCTTCACTGATGATCCATCCCAGGAGCCCTCTGAAGAAGTTCTACTCCTCAAAGAGTTACTTTGAGCGGCTGGCGACAGCCTTAAACTACCTGATTTTTCTTCTACATGCACCTCACTACTTCTATTATCCTGCATTGACGAGCTATCAATATTTTCCCTCGCTGCTCCACGTTTTTCCCTTGGATGCCTCTGCTGAACTCTCGAAGCACTGTTAGAGCCACTTAATCGAGACGAAGCAGGCATATATTTTAAACCAGGTAGCGATGCTGGTGGTTTATCATCAGATTGGGCTGGGTCTAAGTTTCCATTTTCAGGATCATACCCACCAGCGGAGCCTACTTCTAGCTCTTGCAAGAAGTCATCCTCGGCATCTTCATTGCCTCGCTCAACTGAATCTTCAGACGGATTCAGCCCAATGCCAGGGAAATAGTGATTCAATTGAGGTGAAACCATACCATGGGGAAATTGCACATGTGAAAATGATGGATCCAATAAAGGAATGTTTGTAGGAACAAATCCTGGAAAATTTTGTTGATTGTATCCCATAGAAGCAAGAAATGGTGGGATGGAGTAAGGTATATGGCCTGACGATAGATTAAATGGAAGATGAACTTGGCCATTGAACCCTTGAAGTGATGCAGATGCCATCATGTTCACAATATCTTGCTCTTCCTGGTGCATTAGTTGTCCCCCAGAAGTGGTTGGGAACTCTTCACTTAAGGCCTCTAATCCCATATCTGCATGGTAGCTATTTGAAACACTAGTAGAGTCAGCATCAAGACTTTGCAAGGGTGGAACTGTATCTTCAGCTGAAGAACTCCAGTGGTTTACCCGAGTTTCTGAACCAAGATTTCTTCTCAAATTACTAGAATCCATTGCAGAATATGTAGCATGAACATCTGAACTTCCTCCGTGACTGTTACTATGGTTATCAGTGAGTTCAGGGCTAGAGCGTGTTCGGGCAAAAAGTAACCTTCCCTGGGTGTCACTTACCAAATGATCTGCATTCATCTCTCTCTGAATCTTATCATTAAGACTAGTGACAGCATCTCTTACGATTTGGTCACTGCTCCGTACACTGTTTGTGTTGAATTGTCCTTTCAGGTTTTGTGGGCGAGAAGCTGAAGATACAGGCATCATTTTAGACGAATTTCTACCATGGTTATAGTTGCCCTCAGCTTCCAACCCATAAGCACTGGAGTTTTCTTTCAACTTCTTACCACTACTAACATTATTGAAATTCCGAAATTCATCAGGCCTATCTGGAGCTGATAATGTCAGGCGCCATGAGTCAGCCCCTGGGGCATCAGGCCGATTACCATTCCCATGCCTCTCCCATGTGTTCATAAAGAACTGATTAATTTCAAAATTAACATTTTCATTTGGGCAGTCTAGTAATCTCGCGAGTTTTTTAGCTCCAAAAGCAAATGCACTTCGAATTCGAAAAAAGTTACCTGAACAGAAAACATAACATTTCCATGACTAGGAATAATGAGATCCAGAAAATGAATACTAATGCATTTCCATATATATAAGGCCTCAAATTCATACAGAAGATTTATGATAATTAATCCTAATATATTAAGCAAATTATAAACAAAATCCTTGTTGATAATTAGTTTATCAGCAAAAACAAATAAAAAGAGAAAATGGTCATCAGCCAATCAATAAATAAAAAAAATTTACCTAATCTCATCGTGCGGAGTCACCCCACTTTTTTTGAGTTATGACTCCTAGTACAGCCCCTACGTGTGTATGCATGCACGAGAGTCGGTGTTTTTTTGTATATTATGCATGCACAATATATATATATAATTGTGTGTGGTGCAGTGCATTTTCTTTCTTTCTTTTTTAAGTAAGAAATTATGGACCACTGGATCACGATTAAAATATATGTAGTTGATATTTATTTTCTTTGGTAAAGATATCCTAGTTAATATATTCAAAAATCTTAGGGGACGCTTGTTTCAAATTCTTCAATGGTAATGGGAATAAAATTTCATTTTCCTTTTTTATCCTACATATGTTGAATGTATGTTTGTATTTATGGTGGTTATATCAATAGTATTGTGCTCCAATTTTGGAAAAAGTGGACAAAAAAGAAATATATTGGTTGTGGTATGAGGGATTGATTGAGGAGGATGATTACAAGGTGAAGAGGGGGTAATCAAATGGGGGTGTTGATTACCTTATTTAGGAGGAAAAACATGTTATGCACCTCATTTGATCTCATTAGCTACTATAATTACTACAATTATATCTCAATTCCCATTACCATTGAAGGATTTCCATACCAAGCGCCCCCTTAACTTCCATTTTTTTGTTTTCCAAGGCTAATCTTGACAACTAGTAAATTCTAGTTTAACCTAACTTTATAGTTGTAGTACTTCTAGTTTTGAAGATAATTGAGCTTTGTCTGTAACTTTGAAATAATACAAATGAAAAGGATGGGACATACAAACAGAACAAAGTGAAATATTAGACCCTAAGGAGGTGTTTGGTTTCCTAGATAGGACAGATTGAGTAGGATAGAATTTCAATGGATTGTATTGATTGCAATCCTAATTTTAAAATAGTATGTGTTTGGTATTTATGATTGTTTTCTTAAAATTAATCCGCTGTAATAGTTGGAATCAAGTTATCCATTTTTTGTAGGATTAGGTTCAATTCAGATATAGGGCCAGGATTTAATCCTGGGCTCAAATCCTAGAAACCAAACACAATTTTATTTAGAATTAGGGACTTAATCCACCCTAATCCATGAAACAAAACACCCCCTAAATAAAGAAGGCTTAATCTTGTATGCACAATGCAACTCAAGTGTATTTTTGAAAAGTCACCCCCCGTTACTACTGAAAAGTTACCCTTATTTATACTGAACAGTCAATCCACGTTAAATTGACTTTTCAGTACAAACAGTGGTAACTTTTGAAATAATAGGGGTAGCTTTTTTAAATGCACTTGAATTGCACGGTGCAACTCACAAAAGAAAAATCATATCATGCTTACCTTTACTAACACTACGTCCGAGGTTGTTAGTCACACGTAAAGGATCAATTACATTAAAATGTTTGGAAACAAATTGCTGGCTATTATTTTCCTGGCCACCAGGGAAAACAGAATAAGCAGAGCTACAAGCATCAAGAAACAACTTGCTAAGTAGCAATTCCCCACTATCTTTTCTGGGAGGTTCTGCTGCAAAATTGCGAACATAAAACAGCAATCAAGAGATGCTAAAAGCATACATCCATGCATTACATATGAAAGAATTATGATGACATCATACCAGCTACGTCGGGTAGGGAACTAATGGGTACAGGCCCCCATAGGCTAACACAATAGTTATCCCAGTCAAAATTGCTAAAAAACTCAAGAAAACGATAAAGGACCTGCAAGTATAACATAAGTACTTCAGATGAACGATCAAGAAACCAACATGCGCAGAGAAACATGTGAGAATGAAGTCACCTCCAGTGGACCATGAAAGGAATTATTGAACAAATGAAAGATGTAAAGAACTAGTGTCTCCAGGGCATAAGTAGATATGAGTCCATGATGAGCACCCAATATGCGGCTTTCATAATAGCACCATGCTTTGATCAATATAATGCTACGCTTGAACAAATGATTCTGATTTATCAGAATATCTACCTGTGGAACCAAACACCGAAAGCTTTGGTCAGACAACAAGTACTTCGTCTCAGAGTAAATATCATGAAAGCTCATATTGCTAGTGAAGATGAAACTACAAACCTCGTCAAGGAAGCAGAGTGTGCATAGCCCACCAACTTGGTTAAAAGATATGTCCACCACTATATTTTCCACGAGACATTTAATAAGCTTGACCTGAGGCATAAAAGATATAGACATCAAACGGGACTTAATTATCAGCATGAAATAAATGATTATCGTAATACTGATCTCAAAAAATCCAATAACAATTCAATCTTGACTTCTATATAATCTAGTATTCACTTTCCTCAAATGCCACAGTTGCATTGCCTCCCAATTGATGCAAAAGTTTCGCTCATTCACAACTTGAGCTGAAAACTTATTTCACAAATGGCAAAAAATTGCCAAGAAACTAATGAGAATGATATCCTATATCCGCGGGGCTAGACCAGTAACTAAGGATATGTCATAAAGGCATTGAGGCTTGAGCAATCTAGGAAATGTCATACGTCACTCACAGACAACCTGGCAATAACGGATCAACATTTGAAGCTTCCACAAATATAAATTTCAAGGCCCAAGTTAAAGCTAAATAGGCACTGAAACTAATAGCATCCAGTTGGATTTTATTTAGAGTTCTAATCAAAGTGGATTTCCACTAAGTGAATTTCGGGGATTAACACAATTAATAACAGTTTATAAATAGCGTTATACAAGGAAAAATAACACCACGAGCACACTGATATGAATAAATATTAATAGAAGAAAAAAGTTATATTTATATACCAGGGTATTCACACAATTCTATAAAATGGCATGCATGCAAGAGTTGAAGATTTATAAGAACAACATACACAAGGAGATATTTTGATAACGAAAAAGAATATTGCATAAACATGCAAATAAAAAGAGAGCAAGCCTACTTCTGCTTTAATATACTGAACCTCCTTCACATGAAATTCAGCATTTTCATTCTTCTCTTCACTCTCTAGCATATCTCGAACCTGATTGGCCCATGTATCTCTTAAGTTCTGATTTTGACTGAAAGCAGTCAAATCAATGTCTCCATCGGGTAGATAAGTCTTCAAGGGAACAGAACCAAAAGTGTCGACCTGTGGCAAAGGGTCTGATAAGTCTTAAATGAAGAGAACATAATGCATATCACTAAAGCAAACCAATAACAGTTCTGAAATGAATTTCTAATGTAATCCCAATAAGAAACAGTTCTGTATTACCATTCAGTGGCTCGAAGATGCATTGTCACCCAGAGTTTCATGATAACTTATACAGCTAATGATTCTACAATAATGCCCGGTAATGTTGAATTACAATTAAGTATGCATTTTAAAATTCAGTATCTCAAGCGAACACCACTGTCTCAGTTGGTACTGCATTCTACTTCTCGAGCACAAATATTCGACTAAATCAGCATTAAAAAAACCCATGCAGAAAAGCGCCTTCCCACAGTGAACAAAAATGGCATGTATACTAACAGCAGTAATTACTTCTTTAAAAACGGAAACCATATTCAGTTATAACAATCCAAAAGACTCCGTAATCACCGTAACGACCTGACAAGGAAAGCATTACATGATGACAGAAAACGACACGTATACTAATTGAAGCAATTACTTTTTATTAAAGGAAACCAGTACTTCTGTTATAATAATCCAAATAAACTACTTAATCAATGTAACGACCTGACAAGGGAAGCATTTCGAGATCAAGCGCTTCACATAATCTGCAACAGCATTCCTTCGCTCCTCGGAAAGCTTGCTGGGCTGGATGCAGGCAAGGAGCTCTGCAGTCCGCTTCTCTGCTGTCATCCACCGCTCTGTGTCAATGGCCCGCATAACAGGGCTAGCCCCGGGTACGAGGCCATTTGGCAATGGCTCACCTGGCTCAGTCCAGCCCTCATTTTCTCCCATACACTATTACCTTATTCTAAACCACAATTACAGCTGAACAAGAACTCAGTTATTACCTCTTTCCAACAAGCAACAACCCTTCTCTCGAACTACCAAATAAAATGTAGCTCACAACAAAAACACGCAATATTCTTTCACAAATTACAAGGTACCTATGCACCTATAGCAAACCCTAATGAGGAAAACAAAAGAGTTAAAAGGGGCCATTATAACTATATATACTTGGATTTATTTCTAATAAATAGCATCACCGAACTTCCAAATTCCTAAAAATGCCAACTAAAAAGTGCACCAGGCCCCAACCCTACAAGAAAGAGAGATATCTAGTTGATCAATTAATCTGAACAAAACCCTAATCGGAGAGCTCCCAAAAAAAAAAATCAAACCCGCAATGCAAAGCAAGAATCAGATAACAACATTAAAAATATTTTGCGACAAAGTATACAGAATGGAAGTGGTGCAAGATCGTCAGATTATGGAACGCCGCATGTGAAAGATTGGTATCTTAAATTGCTCTTCTGCTATGGAAGTTTTGGGGAGAATTAGTACGTGAGCTGTGTGTAGAAATTGGGATTCCTTCAGAGAAAATCTTGAAACTTGTTTGACGCCCTGAGAAATTGATTTGATTTTGAATGCGTGTGTTCTCCGTGAAGGGAAAATAGGGGGGACAAATTTTGGTGAAAATGATGATGAGTGAGCTTAAATATTAATGGAAATGGGAAACGAATTTTACTGAATATTTATTCATCATTATAAATAATTATTACCAAATATCCCTATTTTTTTTATTTTTGACAAAAAATATCTCTATTTATAGTTCCCAAAGAAAATATGGGAAAAAAAAAAAAAACTTACCTAATTTTTTTATTCGATAAAACCTATGCCAAATATTTATTGAATAATGTGGTGTATTTGGGGTGTATGCAGAGCCCAAAAAGGAGCTCCTTTGCTTTGGGCCAAGCCCCTAATTAGGAATTTATCCACCATAACAAACATTCTCTTTTTTTTTTTTCAATATACCAAAAAGATGAATTACTTCCTCCATTTATTAATGAATAAATATTTTATATTTTTTTATAAAAATAAAAAAATATTAGTAATATGAAATAGGGGTAGTATAAGAGATGTGATTAGAGAGAAAAGAAACTTCAAATGTGGAGATATTTAAGAATAAAAGGGATGGCATTCGATGTACGTAGAATTTTAAGTGTATGAATAATTATTTATTATAGTGCAGCAGGTGGATTTTTTTTTTAAAATGTTACGTAACGCTTGATGAGGGACGCCGGAAGAGAAACCTGAAAATTTATTGAGGTGTCACTTGGTTATATTTACAGTAATTATAGTGGTTAATGATAACCAGAGAAGTACATAACATTTTTTTGCCTTGAATAAGGTAGAAATTACCTCGGTTGATCGCTATTCTCTCGTTTCATTATCATCCCCTTCAATCAATCTCTCATGTCACAACCAATAAACTTATTTTTTTGTTTATGTATATCAAAATTAGAGCATGACATTTAATGATATAATCATCATGAAGTTGCATTCATTCAATCGATGAAGCTACTATAGAGGGTATGAAATAAATTTTTATTCTTATTTCAATGAAGAATTTGAAACAAATGGTACCAAAAGTATGGGGGAGTATCATTATTCAATAACAACATCATTAATTGATTGGGTATCAAATAGATGAGGATATTGACAAAATAAAATTTACAATTAAATTTATATGTAAGAGTTGAAAATAAAATTAACTAATTACGTGAGAAATATTATGGACTGCATTGTCTTTTTATTTTATTTATTATTATTATTATTTAATAGAATAATGTATTAGTGAATTTTGTGCTTAAAAATATCATACTCTCATAATATTCTTGCCCAAGCCCATGAAAAAGCAAGTTGAAAGTTGATGATTCTTATCTTTATTAAAGATAGAAAGAGTGATTGAATCTTGCAGTACAGTGACGTTCAATACTTCGCTATTTCCATCATAAATAAAATTTTAAAAAATACCAAATTGTTCATTTGAAATTTCATGTATATTCTTGACTTATCCCAAATTGTGATGAATATAATTCTCTAAATGGTCATAATTGGTACTAAACAATCAAGAGAAAAGTATGATACGAAAGAAGACATGCATTGATGTGAATTTTATTGTCCTATGTTCAATCAAAGAATATAAAGTGTACCCACAAACACACACACACACACACATATATATACTCCCCCAAATATAAATAGAAATTATTTTTTTGTCTTGAGTCTTAAAAGGTACTCCCTCCGTCCCAAAGGTATTTTCACCTCTGGGATGGCACAACTTTTAAGAAAAGTAGAATATTGTGTAAAGTTATATTATTAAAATAATGAGATTAGTTGGATTGTGAGGATAAAGTTAAAGCAATAGTTTCCATTTATAGGGTGCAAAAACAATTGTGGGACGGACGAAAAAGGAAAGTGTGAAAACAATTATGGGACGGAGGGAGTATTAGTAGTTTAATAATATGAATAAAAACAATGACACTTTGAGAATGAGGGTAAATTGAGAAATTTTTTGATAAATATACTCAATTTTTTTATGAGTATACCCAATTAATGTGTGTACTATAAAACACTAATGGGTGGGAAATTGATCATCTGTTGGGTAATAAAACTAGCAAATGGTGTTGGGTACTAAAACGGTGCCGAATATCTCTTTTTTTATTTTCCCTTTTTAGCAAGATCAAGTCATGATTTTTTTACACCGTGTTAATAAGTTAGAAAAGAAGATATATGCCATCGTTTTAGTATCCAACACCATTTGCTGGTTTCACTCAGAAAATCCATATCCCTAATGAGTGCATATAACATGGGCTAAAGTTACTATACCTGGTTTATTATTCCCTGATATAGGGCCTGTTGTAGTAGTCCAATTCAAAAAGCCCATATGCAAGCCTATTTTGTCAAATATAATACTTTGTAAATGGCCCATGTACCTTTTTGGAAAATACGCTATCTTTTGTTTGGTAATTTTTTTGAAATTTTTTAATATTTTTTACGAACGTAGTGTAAAAATAAAAAAATACTCATTTTTTTTGCAGAAAATTTATGGAAAAAAAAATTATATATACCGAACATTTTCAAGAAATGTGTATTTTTTGAAAAGGCTAGTGTCAATATTGGGCCTTTGTTAATTATTCTGGAGCCCACTCGCATTCCATAAGCCCTAAATATTATTTTGTGCCGCAGATGAACATAAAATTATAGGTTTATTATTCACCATATAGTTTAAAATTTATTTATAAAAAAATATGTATTTATTTATTATTGTTAAAAAATTATCATTATTAAAAATTAATAATTTTTAAAAATATATTTAAATTACATGATACACAATACTTACTCAAAATAAAATCTGCAAACAAAGTTTGCACCTTTGTCTCCGGCACAACTAATACTATTATTTTTAAAATGCTAACAATTACTCCCTCCTTCCTAAAACAATTTTCGTATTTTTTTTTATTTGGACGTCCCAATTTTACTTCCACATACCTAAAGATGAAATTTCTTACACTCACAAAAATCAACAAAATATATATATATATATATATATTTATTTTATTATTTAATTTTACATTCACATACTCACTTTTTCTAAATTCGTTTCGTTTGCCCAGGAGTATATGTTACTATTATTTTTTGCCTTTTAAGAGCACCGATATTGAGGGTAGAATTCTAGCGTAGCATCAATAATTATAGCTGCTGGACACAGTTGGTGGGTTGGGTAGAATTTAAGTGAGAAAAAATTGAGGTAGAAAGAAATTGATGCACCTCTCTAACAAAAGTGCTCAATTTAATTTTTCTTTTTATGGTTGACCTAGATGTTTCCTCTATACACACATATGTATATATTTTGTTTTATTTCTTGTTTGCTTGCTTTAAAAAAATACTCATTTTTTAAATATATATTTATGAATTAGTCGTTATATAATGATCACACTTTGATTTGACATAAAGTAACATCCCACCCTATTAAAATTTCAAAACAAACACATATTTTTACTATTCATCAATGTTTTCACGTCTCAAGATTTCAAAATCATGATTTGCTACGATTCCTTATATTCCAAAACAAATATACCCTTAGAGAATATTGGATTAATATCATTGAAGATTCATTTGATCGGTTTGGTGAAGAGGAATTGGGAAAGTGAACAAAGCTGATAAACTCATATGCATGCAATAATAGAGTGAGCAAATAACTATGGAAATTATGCGTTTGCTCATTTAGGCATGTGACAAATTCTCAAGAATATAATTTAAAAAAATTTAATTAATAAAAATTCATATCATTTGTTTTATTTGCTTGAATAAAGTGATATAATTAATTAAAAATGAAGCAAAGTACTTTTAAAAAGTAGTAACTTTTTATTAATATTAAATAACTGTTCTCATGTCATGTAACGATCTCACATAATATAATCTAACAATTTTTACAATTTTAGTCATTTTGTTCCTAAAGCACAACTTGATGCCTTCAACTTCTTTAAAAAAAAAATCAAATATTTATATATGATGTACGATACACTTACTTGAAAATAATTATATTGAAAAGTAAACTTTTCAAATGAAAAACATCAATTGATTACATTTAAAATTGTTAATATTATTAACTTTTCAGTACAATCAATTCAATTTTTTTGCAATACAATTATCGCATATTTTTAAATATAAATAATTTCAACTGTTGAGTGATAATTTAAAAAACTCAGGCACTATTAATTCAAATCTTATTTACTATTTTTCGCATAAAGGATTTAAGAAATTATACCAATGTAGTGAAGTTAATCAAATTTACATTTTTCAATTAAATTTACAATCGATTGGCGAATACATAAAAATATGGTATCAAAAGTGCCAACAAAATATCAAAATAAGTAACTTATTTTAATAAAAAGATTGACATTTTATGCATAGTAGGGACACACAACATAAAGCAAAAAATGCCTGTTGTCTCCCATTTGATAGAGACTTTTATAAAGTGAATTCATGCAAACACAGTTTTTTTAATTATTATTGTTGTATATATTAATTATTATTAAAAATTATATATTTTATAAACTATAATTATTAATATGTATAATAGAAATAATTTAAAAAAAAGTCTACTGTCTCCAATTTGATAGAGACTTTTGTAACATGAATTTATGTGAATACAATTTTCTATCTGCCTATCTTTATTATGCATGTTAATTATGACTGAAAATCAAATATATTATAAAATATAATAATTAATATGTATAGTAAAAAAATAAAAAAATAAAATTTATGTAAATTCGAATTCTCAAATTATATAATATTCATATTTTATATGACTATGTTTGTGAGAGGATGAGCGGATTTGTTGTATTAATTCGTCAGCTCAGAAAACTCCCACCACCACAAAACATTTTTTCACACAATTTTTTTTTTCATTTCTTTATTTAGAAATAATTCACACTTGCATATAAAAATTTGAGCCCTATAATATTTTGACTTTTTTCTTATTTTATCTATTATTTTAATATAATACTAGTATTGTTTTTATTAAATCATGTGTCAACTTTGAAATTTGAAAAAAATTCATAAACAAATAGAGTAATAATTAATAATAGTAGCAAAAATGAGATTAACATAAATTTATCTGAACTCATAGCCTATATTTTTATATTTTTTTATGGGAAAATTACAAAATGGTGACACAAATTATAAATAGGTTTCTGTGCAGAAAAAAATATGCTTTTGTGCAGAAAAAAATTATACTTCTGTGCAGAAATTGTGAATCAATTTATAAATATAACTATTTTTTTGAACCAATATGTAAGTGACCCTATTTTTGTCTACTAAACAACATTTGAGTCACTTTTTTCAATAGAATGCTATACTTGACAAGTTGTATTATTTTTAAATAAATATACGTAAAGCATATCAACTTGAGATAAAAATTTAAACAATGATACACTTTAATTACATTAAAAAATGATAATAGTCTCACAATATTACCCATATTTTAAAAAAGAAGTATTACACTTTACATAATAGTATTATTTATATAAATAAAGTTGAATTATTGACACACTTTGCATAAAATATAAATAAACAAAACCTAAATGTGGGATTCTTGGGTGCTTCTTTTTTTGGTCCACCAAATGCATTTTCTTTGCTTTTACAAGTGAGGTTAAACAGTTGGTTCTTTATTTTATATATATATATATATATATATATATTAGTTATGTGGACATAACATCACTAGGAGAAATCTAGATTCTTCATCCACATGATGACATGAGAGAAATTCTGGAAGTTTGCAGCATAATGGCATTTTTTCACATGGCCTCGAATATGGGTTGGAACATAGTTTCTCCAAGGTTCATGAATTTATTAATATAAGAACATTTTCAAGCCTTTTTAGCGAAATAGGGAGAAAAATAAGGAGTTTAAGTTATATTTTTTATTATATTCATACCAGCACGTAAACTCGCGTATTACGCGGAATTATTAAAAGATATATTTTTAGTATAGATATGATATAAATTCAGTGTATTAATGTTGATAATTTATTTTACAAAAAACTAATATTGAACTAAAATTCAATTTATACCGCTCAATTAATTAATTGAAATTGTAAATAAAAGATAAACATATAGTATATTTATACATTAAAATATTGATGATCTCATAAATAGATATCACTCGTATAAGATAAATATTAATAATTACAAATTTGGAAAATTTTCCTTGTAAATGACATTTGTTGTATACTTGTTGAGTTTTCCTTTGGAGTCGCGAGTTTACGTACTAGTATGAATATAACCAAATATAAAACTTAAAAAATGTAATTCAAATTAATTGTGTTATGCATGCAAATTTATTAAAAATGAATACTCCTAATAGTTAATATGGACATAATTTTACAAATATTTATATATAAACAACACTACTAATATATAAATAAATAAATTACGAATAGATGATATAGCATAGTTTTACAAATATTTATATTATTATATATAAACAATTCTAGCAAATGACACAATCTACAAATTAAGAATTGACACATGGCATTAAAAATTTATATCCATGGGTTTCCAATTAATATGAAAGCAGCCGAAATGTTGGCAGCTTTGCAGCCATGCGCAGAAAAGGATGCTTCCAAAAAGTTAATTTTGTGTTGGACACGTGGGCAGTCGGTACTGCATTCCCGACTGCTCTAAATTGGTAAACTCCTTATTTTTCTCCCTATTTCGCTAAAAAAGATTGAAAATGTTCCTATATTAATAAATTTGCCATGATTTGGCAACATGTCTCTTTAATTAATTTATTTATTTAAATAAAATTGATAATAATATTAAATCAATCTCTTAGGTGTAGATAGTTCATATGGTTAATGCTTCGCTACTTAAGATCTTAGTGTCTTGGATTCGTGACATGTCTCTTGTGATGATTCTCTTGGGGGTGGTGATTCTTCTCTCATATGGAGGTTGTGACTTCGGCTATTGTATAGTTCAGACATTAGAGTTTGCCAAGGTCGAACAACAAAGCGAACAGAGTCAGACCCCTCTAACTAACCTTCCTTGCATAACAGACTAACAACTTAGGCATAAAAGAAACATTTTATGGGATTTCCTTTTATGTGATTCTTGTTTCTTAAAAGAAGGATAAAAATATTCTATGTTGCAGTTTTCAGGTGGTTTGGTAGCTCCCATCTTGTGGTGTTTATAGTTCCGATCTATAGCAAGACAAACGATGTGTCATATACCTATGATAGAAAAAACTATGTTAATTTATTTATTTATTTATTATTATTATTATTATTATTATTTTGAAAAAATATTAAACTAGTCTTAATAGGGGCCTTTGATTTACAAATTTAGCCTCACTTTTGGGGTTAACTAAAAATGATGCAAATATATTTGATTAAAAAATGTCAATTAACTATGCTAAAAACAAATGCACTTTATATAATATTTTTGCCGTTGGACTTTATAAGAAAACATTTTAATACTCTTTATTACTACGGGTTAACTAACTCATTAAAGGCGTGCGTAAAAGATACATAAAAAGATACAAAATGGTTCATAATTTGATACTCCCTCCGTCCCGGAAGACATTGCGGAGTTTCCTTATTTGTTTGTCCCGTATAAAGTTTGCGGACCTTAAAATAGAAACTATTTAATATACTTATTCCATTAATTAAATATAATAACAACTAATTATCTCCACTAATTAAATACACCCACTAATTAAACACACCCCACTACCTAACCCACCCTCCAATAATTGAACACACTACACCACCAAACCCTAACTCATTATCTTCATCGTCTCTCTCTCCTTCTCTCTGGAATGTTCATTGAAACCCTAGCCTATCTATCTCTCTGGATCTATCGAATCGTCTCCCATCCACCAAACCCTAATTGAACGCACACCACCAGGCTCGTATCTCTCTCTCTCTCCCTCTTCGTTCAAACCCTTCGACACCATCTCTCTGGATTCTGTCGAATCGCCTCCATCTTTCTCTCAAATCGTCAATGGATTCAAAATCACCTCTTGGGAAACGAAAGTGGTTTGAGATGGTGTCGAAGTCTTTTCATCTTCCTTCACACTCTCCGGAAACAGAGTCAGTGGTAAGTGAGACACCCCCCTACGATTTACCTCTGTATTTTGATTCAACCTCTCAGGGGTCTGAATCAATATGCGATTCACTTGTTACTGACGTTCATTCATGTCCTGAATTTGAATCGATGGTTAACGAGACACCCTCCATTGAGGTTTTCGATCTTGTGGAGTCGGAGTCAGTTACTGTTGATTTGGACCTCGAAAATGCAGTGGTTGCCGATTCGTATGATGATGATGATGATACTCCTTTTATGGAGGAAAATGAGGGGCTGACTTCAAGGGTTTCTCCTGATTTCCAGAATTTCATAGATATGATGATTGGAATTTGGTGTCCTGCTTATCTCAGGTTATGACTAATCTCCCTATGATGCATTGTTTCTGAGGGATTTATGATGCATGTATTGATTTCTATTGGTATGTTGGATATATGAGGTTAGGAGGCATGTATCCCTGTGATGAAGTCTTTATGTTGGTATTTATGATGCATGTATTCTGATGGATTTCTGTTGGTATGTTCCTACACTGAGTTGTCCCTAATCTGAGCTAAACATTAATGCCACCACCTAGTTTAATGCCATAGGTTAGGAGGCTTGATGGTTTTGCTTGCATTATCCCTGTGACGAAGTCTTTATGTGGGTATTTATTTGTATCTATTTATTCTGAGGGATTTCTGTGGGTATATTGGATATGTGATGGAACATTGTGGTAACTGTGTGGATATGTCCCTAAACTGAGCTAAACATTAATGCCACCACCTAGTTTAATGCCATAGGTTAGGAGGCTTGATGGTTTTGCTTGCATTATCCCTGTGATGAAGTCTTTATGTTGGTATTTATTTGGATCTATTTATTCTGAGGGATTTCTGTGGGTATATTGGATATGTGATGGAACATTGTGGTAACTGTGTGGATATGTCCCTAAACTGAGCTAAACATTAATGCCACCACCTAGTTTAATGGCCTAGGTTAGGAGGCTTGATGGTTTTGCTTGCATTCTCCTGGTATTGCAAAAAATACTCCCTTCGTCTCAGAAGACATTGCGTAGTTTCAAAAGATTACATATGTTTATGTTTACAACTTAAGCAAGTCCTACTGACTTCTTGGCCTTATGTTTAGGCTGTAAACATAAATACTTACAAAATATTGGTTCAAAATGATGACAAAAAGATACTCTTTCACTTACTAAACATACCCTAATCCTGATAATAAGGCTTCCAAATCATATGTGGCTTTTTCAATCTCTCCATGATGTCCCAAATACTCAATGCACTCTCTTACAAGGGCCTCATCCACTTCTAATGTTAATGGCAGCCTTCCTTCTCGAATTAAGCCTTCTTTGTACATGTGTGGCTGATTGTAGTTGTTGTGACCCCTTGCTTTCATAACTTCAATCAAGGTTGCCTGCAAACTGAGAAACACATTGTTAAGTGTGATGTCTTTGAGTTTTTCAAATGACAGCATCACATTTTGCACCAATTCATCCACTTTGTATGATGGTGTGTCAACTTGCAGAGTTTGTATAGCCCTAAACCACCCCAAATCATTAACATTAGTATCAGGAGAGTTGGGTGGCTGGCAGATTAGTTGGATATTAAATCCATCTGAACTTGCTGCTAGTCTAAAATCAGGATCATTGTTGGTTATGTGAGGTCTTGCATTATCTTGTTGAATGAATATGTCTTTGCTTGCAAATGTGGGCCATTTTGCCTTGATTGCTGGAAGAATCTGAATGAGGCATGAAATAAATTGAGATGATTAAGTGCATGAAAATGAGGCATGATAGAGTAATGTCACCAACTGAAAATTGAATATATTTTCAGTTTTGGAGACTTACTTGTGATTAAAACTAGATGATGACATTGTTCTGATAGTTTAGTGGTTACCTGATTAATCAAGCAACCTTTGATGACATCTTTTGTTATTGAGTCAATTGGTTTTGTCTCCATTGTGCCCCTTGCCCTATTTTTGCTTCCTCTTTTGGCTGGTTCCTTTGTGACAAATGGAAACATCCCTATTTTACCATCAAATATGCATGCCCCATCACTTGAAAATATAGGTCTTGCAACAGCACACATAAACATGATTTTGATAATGAATCTCTTGCTTTTGCATGACCTATAGGGTTCAACTTCCCCTGGCAGCTTATAACCTCTCTGACTTGCCTTAGTCATGAAGAACCATTTCTCATCTATGTGAATGACATTATGCATTGTTGCAAACTTGATTTTGTTGTTGAGACTGTCAAGTTCCAATGAACTCAGGCTGTACATGAGCCTCTGCATTTTATTTGATGTGGTAATATCAGGCTTGATAGCATTTGTGTGGGGTAAAATATCCCCTTTTTTTATCCACCTATGGACAGTGCTCTTGCTGATTTCAAGTTCTTTTGCTAACCTTCTTACTGTTGATCTCTTGTGAAATGGTATGGCCCTCATACGATCATCATCTAGCTGAACCACTGTACTTTTGTTATGATGTATACCTTTCTTCTTTGATGTAAATATAATAGGTGCACCTTCATTTTGTTGCTTCTTTGCAGCTGCCCAGATGTACTGAATCGTTCTCATCGAGACTCCAAATGATGCAGCTGCCTCACTTTGTTTGCCCCTACCAATTATACCATTTTTGCTGGTAGCAAGGAGAAATTGGGCAATCAAGTTCTTCTCTGATGGAGTCAGTTCTTTTGCCCTGTACCTGCTGCAGCTCATTGAATGCTTGTGTGTTTCACCTTTTTGTATTGAATGTTGAACATTTAGGAATTATGATCAGTTTTTGTGGTAGATGGAGCTATTTAATGGTTGTAAAAAGTAGGAGGGAATTGTAAAAATTTAAATTTTTTGATCAACTCAGCATTAAATTGTTGTCAGCCATTTATGGGCTTTTTAAATGTATCAAATATTTTGGAGGGAATGTTCATTGAATTTTGAGTTGATTTTTTTTATTGAAATGTTAACACTCAACGTTTCATATTCCAGATTAGGGGGTGGGGGGGGAGTTGAAGCCCTCTAATCTTTAATTAACAAAAAGTATTGATGACTCATAAAGTAAAAAGTAAGTTTTCTTAAACCGTGTGCCCACAAAAACTCCGCAATGTCTTCCGGGACGGAGGGAGTATTACTTATAAATTGGTGTTATACAGAAAAAAAATACTTTTATGTAAAAAAAAAAGGTTATATTTTTATGTAAATATTGTGAACTAATTTATAAACATAATTATTTTTTTAACCAATATGCAAATAACTCAAAAATACATGAATGCGAGTATTAAAATGTTTTATAATTTGATATTCGATTCAATTGAAGTTTTATGAAAAAAAAAAAGGTGCATGTTTGAATATTGATGGTGTGGGTTGGTGAGATGACAAAATTAAATATTACGAGAGTAAATATCATTGTTTACATTTTTATAGTCGAATAATTTCGTAATATTATTCTGTAGTATTTTGCAAAATGAGTAAGTCTCCTATGCACCAATTACAAGGTGTAACTCTAATTCATTTTTAAAAAGTTAAAGAGATTATAACTGAAAAGTTAAACAATTTATTATTGAAAAGTGTATTTTTCATAGTTTAACTTTTCAGTAATAAACTGTTTAACTTTTCAGTTATAAACTGTTTAATTTTTTAAAAATAAATTTGAGTTGCACCGTGTAACTGGTGCATATAAGACTAATCCTTGCAAAATAAAGAAAAATATATATTACTTAATTAGATAATTGTGAGGAGCTCCTAATTAACAACAATTATGTACATTCTATCCAAAAGTCAATCTCAAGTTTAAAAAAAAAAAAAGTACAACACTTAGATATTCATATTATCCATCTAACTGAAAGAGATATTTCACCAAACTACATGAAATTTAAGTTTCCTTTAACCTTATTTCCTATTTCCTTTTTCCGAAAGATTTTTTTAATAATCTAATATAATTGAGGTGGTGAAAATGTCTATTATTATTTAGAACTTATCATCATCTCATCAATTAATTTTTCTACATATAGGCAAACAATTGCTTATCATCTTTAGAAAACCTTTTACAAAATTATGTACACATCACGTTTGTGGCATTACGATTTGGTTTAAAAATAGGGTGACTTACGTATTGGTTAGAAAAAGTGGTTATACTTAC
Source organism: Prunella vulgaris (assembly GCA_026898435.1). Classification (NCBI taxonomy): domain Eukaryota; kingdom Viridiplantae; phylum Streptophyta; class Magnoliopsida; order Lamiales; family Lamiaceae; genus Prunella; species Prunella vulgaris. The sequence continues at coordinate 1,756,183 of JAPKLY010000022.1, read as the reverse complement.
AAATTGGTTCACAATATCTGCACATAAGTGTAATTTTTTTCTGCACATAAATATTTTTTTTCTGCACAAAACCAATTTGTAATTTTTGTCAATTTTGAGAACCATTTTGTAATTTTCTCTTAAAAAAAATTATTCTTTTATTTTTTTGTTTTTGATATATAGACAAGAAGATGTATTTTCATTTAAAATTTAACTTAAATTGAGACATACGCCTATGTTGAATTAAATTGTATATGACTATATGTGTGTATTCTAATTCATTATTTTTTATTAAATTCAGCCTATCATAAACTAGAAAATATTCGAGATAAAATATATTTTGAAATTGATTAACTTAAAAGAAAGGTGACAAACGTCGTAATTGGATTGGTGGGTAAAACCTCCCAAAAAATTGCAGCAAACAACCTACGATACATGGTGGGACAAGTGTCTCTTGCTAGTAGGAGAAGAAAAATTGAACTTTAAAAAAAATATTACCAAAGGGAAAAAGCAAATTACTAGGGTCCCATGAGTGTAAAAGGTTGCCCAAAAACACAAAAAAACCTACGTTTGTTTTGGGATCAAGGGGTCGTGGGAAGTCATGATTTTGAAATTTTGAGATGTGAAAACCTTAATGAATAATAAAAATGTGTGTTTGTTTTGGGATTTTAGTAGGGTAGGATTAGGGGTGGTATACCGTACCATACCATACCGTACCGTACCGTACCGCTCATACTGTATACCGTATTGAAATTTTCGATATGCATTTTTGCATACCGATACCGGACCGAAATTTTCGGTATACCGAAATTTCGGTATTCCAAAAATGCATACCGCATACCGTACCGAAAATTTTGGTATACCGTACCGTACCGATATTTTGATATATACCGATCTATACCGAAATACCGGTCCATACCGAAATACCGAAATACCGACTATGTCGGTATACCGCTCATACCGGTATATACCGCCATACCGGTCCATACCGAAATAATTGAAGTATAATTTTAATTAAATAAAAATAAATTTAATATTAAATTACCAAAATGGTATATACCGGTATACCGAAATATTTTCGGTATACCGGTTTATAACGAAAATATTTTGGTATTTCGGTATATACCGGTATACCGAAAATTTTAAAATTCTATACCGATACCGTACCGAAAATATCGGTATGGTATTATACCAAATTTTTTGATAAATTCGGTATGATAAGTATGATATATCGGTATTTTCGGTATTTGCTCCACCCCTAGGTAGGATGTTACTTTATGTCAAATCAAAATGTGATAATAATTGATTTTATAGGTATAATAGGTATTTTATGAGTATTGTGTTGGAAAGAGTAATAATAGGTTTAATATGTATTTTTAGGTGTGGATTGGGTTTGTGATGTGAAATTCGGATGTTACATCCCAAACTCGTGTAGAGACGTGATCGCAAAGTCCTACGTTCATCCGTGCTAGTCCCAAAACAAACATACCCTAAATGAAACAGTTAGGAGGATGAATAATTTTTTAGTTTTATTACAATAAAAGATAAGTATGTAATTTTTAAAATATTTATACATTATGAAATAAGTGTATTTTTTATAACTAGGTGAATTAGCTCATTTGATTATTGAACTTCTTACTTAAGTGAGTGACACATGTTTGATCCCCTTTGGGGAACGAGTTAAGGGAAATATAAGGTGACTTGGAAATAATTTTTGGAGTATTTGAGGATTTGACAAACTAACTTTTAACTACTAACAACTACTCCATCCGTTCTAGAGAAACTTGCAGGCTTTTCTTTTTGGGACGTCCCACAAGAACTTGCAGACACAAAAGAGAAAAATCCTTTTATAAATTCCATTTACACCCTTACAATATTTACACAAAATATCATTAGTTTTTTATTTTTTGGACCCACATTACAATCAATTCAACTAACTTTTTTACTTTATTCTTAATATATATATATATATATATTTTTTCTTGTAAATTGCTATGGGACGGGGAGTAACATTTACTGATATAAATTTTCTTTTTATAATTTTTATACACTTGCCTTTCAATATAATTTGAAAGAAAAGTGACCTTTTTTTTCCAACCTAAATTTCTTGATATGAACATGCATGTGATTGGCCAAAACAACAAAATAGGACACACAAAGGGGCCTTCTACAATAATTTTGTTTTGTCGTTTGTTTTGGTTTATTGGAAGATAGGTGATACAAGTTTTAAATTCGACCTTATCTTAAGATATTATTACTTTTCATAAAAAAAAAAAAAGAAGAGAAAATTTTCCTATTTGAATGTGAATCGCCCAACTATCCAAAATAAAGAAAAATATATATTTACAATAATCATAGAGATAATGTTTTTAAATACTCGCTAAGTTCACGAAAAATACATTCATATTTTTATATATGGTTTAATGTAATATATTGGAAAGTATTACGAGATATTATGATGTCCGTTATGAATAAAATGAATATTTTAAAAAATGGACATCACAATATCTTTGTAAAAGAATATCAAACCACGTCTAAAAATATGAGTGTATTTTTTGTGGATGGGGTGGTAGAATTATGTGAGATGATGGGCCTAAAGTAAAAGGGATTTTGGTCATCGATAAGTGGGCCGGGTCGGTGCATGCTGACAAAGACTTTGCCCTTTATTATTCACACACACACCACGCACCAAGGTGCATGCACTCCCCCATCTCCTGTTCTTGATAGACTTGAAATCAGGGCTTGAAGTAGTCCAGTCACACACACCGATTTCACCTCCAAAATCTCTGTTTCTGAGGAAGGAGAATCGGTTTACTTGATTCTTCGGGTTTCTTCATCGGGATTTTAGCTGTATTTTTTTTTTGAAGGAGAGATGGATGGGCAGTACATATGTAGATACCACAGGCATCGACCCAGTGAGCACCAGTGTTCATCTTCTGTTGTGAAGCACATCAGAGCTCCTGTCGACATTGTAATCAATCAATCAATCTCCTCTGCGTGTGTGTGCGTGTGTGTGATCTGTGCGAGAGAATTTCAGTGAATGGTTATGATCGGAACTGGTTTTGATATCTTTTGGAGTTATGTGTGGATTTGGTTTCAAATTCTGTTATTTAATTTGATGAATTTTGGTGAGACATAGGCGTTGGCTCAATTAATATACGGTTAAGTGTCAATTATGTGGTGGTTATTGTGGTTTAATTCGATGCCCTGAAATTAGGTATAATAATTGGTTATCAGTTGTGAAGGTTTGATGTTCAGTTGAAGCTGAGATGAGAAATTGAATCTGATCTCTTGTTTATTGGTGAGATTTGAGTACCAATTGTTGAATACAGGCCAATTTGATCACATTTGTTAAACCTCCCTTCCCACAAATTCTTTGGTTGGTGTGATTTATTTCAGAATCCTAATCTGAGCTAGGATTTGATTCTCTTTCTTGTACCCCTTAATTTTTGAAAATTGGTAGCTGATTCTTGAATGGAAACGGAAAGGGGAAAACTATCATGCCTATATGTACTTTGACTCCATTTTAGTATGAAGTCTTCTGCAAAATTAGATGCTTCAAAATTTATGTACTTGAGTGTTAATCAATATGTTTTCACTTATATCTAGTGGGCTTTACATTGAACAAATTATCAAGTTCTCATTTCTGCATCTTTTCAGGTTTGGTCGTTGGTGAGGAGATTCGATCAGCCTCAAAAGTACAAGCCATTTGTGAGCCAGTGCATTGTGCAGGGTGATCTGAATATTGGAAGTGTGAGAGAGGTTAATGTGAAGTCGGGACTTCCAGCTACAACCAGCACCGAGAGGTTGGAAATGCTTGATGATCAGGAACATATTCTTGGTGTGAAATTTGTTGGTGGTGATCATAGGCTAAAGGTTAGAATCTTGTTTCATCTTTTGGTATTCTCTCTACTTAAATATCTTCTCAGTGGAGGAACTAATTCAATGGAAGTTCGAATAATAATGTAAGAAGACGAAAGACTGAAAGCTGCGTTAGATGACCTGAATCTTCAAATTCTGGAGAATGGATCCTCTGCTGGGCAATAAAACTAAATTCTGAACTGTTTAAAGTAGTAGCTTTCTCTAAACATAAAGACTTTAAGGGTTAGTTTGCTTTGTCGATTAGGAGGGATTGCTATTTTTATCCCATTTATCCTATATTTGGTTCATCTGAGACAGGCCTGTGATACTCTCACTTGAAAAGAGATTGAACCAGTTGTCCCAGGAAGAAGGGATGATTATTTATCTATTATATTTATATCCATTAAAGCAAGTTAGCCCTAAAAATATTACTCTTTACTTGAAAGATAGTACTTATTTTTTCCTTTATAATTCAAACTATTTTGTATAAATAGTCAGTGTTTACATGGTGATCTTGACTTTGTGAACTGTCATGGTTGCATGTATCTCAATATAAGGTTCGTGTATTGTTGATTTTAGGGACAGTTGCAAAATGATACATTTTTAAATTGGTACAATGTGCAGAAAAAACTCTATTATTCAACGAATGTTTACTTTATTATGCAAAAATTTTGAGTGCTTTAAAAATGTACTAATTTGAAAAATTTCCTTTATTTTATTGTGTAGAAACATGAATTACTTCACAGTTCACTGACTCTGCTAATCTGCAGAACTACTCATCAATAACCACCGTACATCCGGAGATTATTGATGGGAGATCAGGAACACAAGTAATCGAATCATTCGTGGTGGATGTCCCGGAAGGGAATACTCAGGAAGAGACATGCTACTTTGTGAAGGCTCTGATTAACTGCAACCTCAAGTCCTTGGCCGATGTCTCGGAACGAATGGCGATTCAATCCCAGTTTCCACCAGCCAACCGGCTACTGTGCGTTGAAAGAATATAAATACCTCATTTCTCTCATTTTGATCGTTGTGATGTTTTTCTATATATTGGATGGTGTAATATATCTGTAGTAGAACAATAATATCTATATTAGGCCATGTACAAACCCTTTGGGAAACTCGTTCCTCATTATAAGGCTATGTATATGTGATGTACATGTTTTTGCTTGTCATCTCTCTCTCTCTCTCTCTCTCTCTCTCCTCTGCAGAAAGAGCAGATGAAAGGCATTCCCAGCAATATTTTATGGCACTTCATATTGTCAATACATTGTCCAATTCAAACATATTTAAGTATCTTTGCTGTACCTTTCAAAAAAAATAAAATTATCTTTGCTGTATCCACCATCTTTTAGTGGTGGGCTGTGAAAAGTGCTTAGGGTTATTAATATTAGTGTCGTTATCTTTGACCTAATTAATCTGACATTAGTGTATTATATTGTTTGGCCTGACAAAGAAAGTGAGTGAAAGCAATCGTATCCAAACCATATTGCAGTAATACATGGGTTATTACAAAATATCTTCGTAAGGACAAAGAACATCGACAATCAATAAGATAGCAGCAGCAACGAGTAGCACAATGAGCGATGAAACAAAGGTTAGTGACAATGTTATTTGTGTATGATTAGAATTGTTATACGAGTCGAGCAAGCTCGAGTAGTGCAGGTTCGGCTCGAAATCGAACTTGACTCGGCTTAGTGATAATGATCATTTGTGTATGATTACAGTTGTTATATGAGCCGAGCGAGCTCGGCTCGGCTCGAAAAGGCTAAATTAAGATTGAACTCGAAATTTACGTGCAAAACTTAACTTGAACTCAAATATCTTGAAAAAATATGTTTAAACGTTACTATATCAACAATTTGATAATTCAATATATTTACATTCACATACTTAAGTAAAGATAAAATTATTACTAAGTGTGTGTTTTCGATTTCTATAAAGAGTAGAACCAATTTTTTTATTAAGTTGGTAAGACTCAGCTTTTAAATAAAAAAGTGATTCTACACCGTAATTCATCAGTATAAGTGATTTAAAAATATAAGAGTATGTTTGTTTTGGGACTAGCACGGATGGACGTAGGACTTTGCGATCACGCTCTGGACGAGTTTGGGATGTAACATTTGGATTTCACATCCCAAACTCAATTCACACCTAAAAATACCTATTAAACCTATTATTACTCTTTCCAACACAACACTCATAAAATACCTATTATTATACCTATAAAATCAATCAAAGTCATGACTTGCTACAACCCATTAAATCCCAAAACAAACATACCCTAAGTGATTTTAGACGGAAGGACCATTTATTTTAAAAATTATAAATTCAATTAATGAATTTTCTAATTTGGCTAGTGACGATAATATGGGCCATGATTTAAAGAAAGATCCAGATCCACTTCACATTTATTAAACCGACATTCAATAATCCATATATGGATCAATAGAAAATTTTGGCCCATTTGTTAAAGTACGGATAGCCCAGCCCATATACAGGAAGAGGAAGTAGTCTAGAATTGCAGAGACGAACAGAGAGAAGAGAAGACACGGTGATGCCGGAAAACGAAGCAGATGGCGGCGACGCAGGCGCAAGTGCCGGTGATGGCTCTACTGGTAAGTTCTATTCTCATCCCTAATTCTTACTATAAATTAAGGCTTATGCTATCGTTCGACCTTTAGGTTCACGCGTATCTTGAAGTACCATTTATGCGTACATACCGTCTTTTAGAAGGAAAAAATCGTCTGTTTTTCTACCTCATGCTTTCACTATTGTTACGTGCTGCTGATAACCAATGGTTATGTAGGTAGATGGCTAATTTTACTTGTTAGGGCAAAAGCTCTTAAAATTCTGGCGTGTGATGGGATGATATAAACGTACAGTTGTGTGAAATTGAATATTTGAGATTTATTTCCTCGCGTGTTTTGGATTTTCATAGTGAATTGCTCTGTTTCCAGTGTGTAATTTCTTCAGGAAGCCATCAAAGGGCAAGAACATTAGGAAGCGAGCTTCTTTAGAAGGAGAGGATGAAGAAGAAGATTCTAAAGAGAGCGCCGTGTTGTTCAATAAGAAGAAACAAGCAGGGGCTGGCAACAAGCTGTACTTCTCTAGTGGGCCACAGAAGCTTTCAAAAGAGTCTGAGGTGGAAAACCCAAAAGCCTCAGTGTTTGAGTATGAATCCTCCAAGCTAATTCAGGTTCAGAATGATAGTAGAGCAACTGCTACTTTAGAAACGGAGACTGATTTCTCGAGGGATGCTCGGGCGATCAGAGAGAGAGTTCTCAAGCAAGCTGAAGAGGCTTTGAAAGGGAAGAATAAGGCTGAAGGTGGTGAGAAGTTGTATAAAGGCTTAAATGCGTATACTGATTATAAAGCTGGGTTTCGGAGAGAACAAACTGTTGCCAGTGAGAAAGCAGGTGGATCTCATGGACCTCTGAGAGCTTCTGCTCACATAAGAGTGTCTGCACGGTTTGACTATCAGCCGGATATTTGTAAAGATTATAAGGAGACTGGCTATTGTGGGTATGGTGATTCATGTAAATTTATGCATGATCGGGGTGATTACAAGGCAGGTTGGCAGCTTGAGAAGGAGTGGGATGAAAAAGAGAAGGCAAGGGCAAAGAAAATGGCAATGGGAATGGAGGATAGTGATAATGAAGAGGGTCCTGACTCTGGTGATGAAGATGATGAAGATGCGCTTCCCTTCGCGTGCTTTATTTGTAGGGAAACTTTTGTGGATCCAGTTGTGACAAGGTGCAAACACTACTTCTGCGAGCACTGTGCATTGAAGGTATAGCGGCATTTGTTTTTTATTCGTTTAGTCAGGCCTAGTATATCCTTTAATGGCTTGAGATTTGTCATTAATGTGGAGTAATTTCCTAACAATCATTTTTTTTTTTTTCTGAATCCATTTTATTGTTTCCTTAGTCTAACAGAAGTGCCCTAATCTGACAGATAATGATTAAGAGAAAAAAAAAATCCATATGGTTCTCTTTAAGGTTTTTTTTCTCTAATGATACGTAGTATACGTAATAGTAGAATTAAAAAGAAAATTCTTACTGTTCCTTTTTCTTTCCTTTTTCAGTGTTTTATTCTAAGGATAATTGTGCATTTTTTATATGCAGCATCATGCAAGGAACAAAAAGTGCTTTGTGTGCAATGAACCAACGAATGGGATATTCAATACGGCTTTTGAGATACGCAAAAGGATGGCAGCTGAAAAAAAATGATGGTTCTAATGTTCACCTAGAGAATTATGTATTGAGAGCTCTGTTTGTTTCATCTCCTTTTTAGAATTTTTTTTAGTAGTAATATTTTGAATTGAGTGTTGTATATCAAGCACTTCATGAATTCTTATATTAGAACCTTCTCATATGGGAAAGGATATGTTCTCACCATCTTGAAGAATGTCAAATGTTATATTTTCTGTATCTTTTCTGTTACCATTTCCAAGTTCCAATATAATGCTTTAGTATCTATCTGTCTCTTGCTATGTACACTAAAAGAATGGCATCCAAATATAGATAATGTCATCTTTGAGTAACGACGGAACTAAATTGCTTTTAGTAAACATAAATGAAGCTTTACTGCAGCCATGAGCTTATATTTTGAAGGGCATATCACTAAGCTGATCAGCTTTCCTTAGGTTAACTATCTGTCTCCAGTGTCTTGTAATGGGTTCTTCGATGTTCAATGAAGTTAATGCATACATATTGTACTTCTTACAACATGTGTCATATCTATAGGATATTCACTTTAGTGTCAAAATATGCTGCAAAAATTTTATTTGATAGGTACAAGTGTGTGATCAATGTGGCATGAAATGCATTACAGTCTTTATTACAAGAACTCTCTGCAGGAACACTTGCCTTCTACAAAATGGTGAAATCGAATACCGTCGTTGAGGATGATCTGTCGCTTTCTGGCCAAGGAAGTGTATTTAGCAAATGCATGACAGTCTGCACAAATTGTTGTGTTCTTAATCACCCGAATTGGGGTGTTGATTTTTGTCTTGATCAGACCATATGTAATTGCTCTTTTTTCAGTATGAGAAAGCAGTCTCTTCTCCTTCTCCTCCTCGTCTACATTCTGAAGTACACATTTAGTATCTGGTACGTATCCCATGCTCTTGATTTCAGATACCAGATGATATAGTTCAAAATACACCACTCCATCATCTGGATGGGGTTTCCCCAATGCAGAGAAGACATTGACTGTTTTGTTGATTTCTATCCAGCTCCAAACACTTCCCAGTTTCACCGATCTATGATCCATTAATTCTTTGATCTTGTCTACTTCATCCCATCTCTTTGAAGTTGCATATATATTCATCAACTGGAGATAATTAACTGGATTTTGTGGTTCTAACTTGAAAAGTTCTTTTGCAGCAATCTCCCCTAGCTCGATGTTACCATGAATACGACATGATCCAAGAAAAGCACCCCAGACTGTTGAATCAGGCTCTAATGGCATTTGCGTGATGAGATCCCATGCTTCGTCAAGATATCCAGCTCTTCCAAGAAGATCAACCATGCAAGAATAGTGTTGAATGGATGGAGTTATCCCATAATCTGTCTCCATTCTATCAAAGAATTTCCACCCCTCATCGATCAAACCAGAATGCTTAAACCCTGAGAGGAGAGCTGTCATGGTTATGGCATCTGGACTGAGTTTCTCTTCTTGCATTCTCTGAAAAAGAGAAACTGCTTCCTTCCCATGGCCATATGTGGAAAATCCCATTATCATAGAATTCCAAGAAGCTAATGTTCTGTTTTTTGCTTTCTGAAAAATAATGTAAGCACTCTCTAAATCGCCACACTTAATATACATGTCTATAAGTGCTGTGCATACAAATGCATCTTCAGTGTAACCGTTTCTTACACTAAGGCAGTGGGCTTCTTTTCCGTTCTTCAACAGAGACAAGCCTGAACAGGCTTTAAGTAAGCTTGCAACAGTAGCTGAGTTTGGCTTTACACCACCTGCTTGCATTTGGTAGCAATAACCCAGAGCGTTTTCGTAGTATCCATTCTGACAGCAGCCTGAAATAAGAGCAGTCCACGAGACAACATTGGGAGGCAGGCCTGAATTCTTCATTTGCCCAATCATGTGAAGGGCTTCATCATTTCGTCCCTTCATCGAATATCCGGAAACCATGCTGTTATACGTCACTAAATCAGGTCTGATTCCCTCTCTCTGCATTTGATTCATGAGACTTACTGCTTTCTCAAAATTGCCCTTGAATGAATATCCAGAAATTATTGAGTTCCAGGCGAAGATGTTTCTTTCCTCCACACCATCAAAAACAGCTTGAGCATTATGTAAGTCATTGTTCTTCACATACATGTCTAGCAATGAAGTAGTTAAATGTGGATCAGAATCAAGCCTGTTTCTTATAACATAACAATGTATTACCTTCCCTAGATTCAGGTTAAATAGTTCACTGACAGCTTGAAGACCAGTGTTTATCGATCTTGAATTTGGCTTAAGACCTGCATTCTGCATACTCCGTAAAATTGCTAGTACTTCATGGTATGATCTGTGATGAAGGTGGCCTGATAGAAGGCTATTCCAAGTCACTATATCTGCTTTCAGATTATTAGTTTCCATTTCATGCAAGAGCTCCCATGCATTTTCAAGAAAACCGTGTCCCGCATAACCAGAGATGATTGAGTTCCATGTAGACAGGTTCCGATTTTCCATTAGATCAAAGACTGCTTTTGCTAGTTCAAGACTGCCATTTCTTGAGTACATGTAGATCAATGAATTGCTTATTGATAAACTGGATAACATTGCATTTCTTATGGTGTAGCTGTGTATCTGCTTCCCCTCATCTAAAGCTCTTATTTTCCCACATGCTTGTAGAACTCTAGACACAGCCAAAGAATTTTTAGCCCTCTTGGTTGAATTCTGCATTTGTCGGAAAACATTTAGAGCCTGAAACCAATTCTCATTCCTCAAAGCCACCATAACAGCTTCATTCCATATAAAAGACCTATCATCTGAGCTTTCATCAAAGGCCTTATTCGCAGAATCCAAATCCCGACAGCTCCCATAGTAGTTCATCAATGCAGATTTTGCATACATATCCAGATCAAACCCTCTTTTGATCAAACAGACATGAACTTCCAAACCCAACCATGATTCCCTTACTTTTGCACAGAGTTTAAGAATCATAGCCAGAGTTTCACTCCCAAAAGAAACTCCCATGTTATGCAATTCAACAAAAACTTCAAGAATTTCATGTGGGTCTCCACCAAAATCCCTGAAACCCTCCCAGAATGAATTCCAGTACAAGTAGTTCTGTTTACAACTCATAAAGAATACCATTGCTGCAGATTGGAAATCTCCAAGCTTCAAATACGATGTAATCAAAGACTGTACCTTTATGTCTGAATCTCTCTCTCTCATCATTTTTATGATCTGGGCATGTCTTGCTTTCACAGAATTAGCTGGATTGAACTTGCTATCCGAAGAAATGCTGGCAGAAGATTCAGAGAAGAGAGAAGCAGAGTATGAAATGCCAGTGCTCTCTGCAACACTAAGGTTGCTAAATTTAGCGGTGAAATTTCTTCCTGGGTTGAAGTTAAAGTGGTAAAGAGGAACGATGGCTCCCATTTTTAGGCTACAATCTTGATTTTATTTGCAACAAGTTAAGGTGCTTTTATGCAGCTTAAAACATGGGAGAGAAATTTGTAGGCTTCATTCATTATTACCAGTAATACTGGTGTAAGGGTAAGGGCCAAAACAGATGGGATAAATAATGTCATGTAATAAAGATTTTCTGTGTGGATAAGGTTATCCACGTTCAAGATATTGAGCACTTGGAAGACAGTCTAGCCTTTTCATGGTATGAAAGAAAATTATTTATTTTACATTTGAAGAAGTGAAAATTATACATTCAGGGCCTGTTTGGTTCCTAGAATTAGGAGAGAGAAAAAAATCATGAGAAGTAACTATACTTGGCACGAGTAGGAGATGCATTTGGGACCCCAGGCCGAAATGAGATTAGTGCCTTTAATGACTATTTATATGTGACAATTAAGTAGGCCGTACGTGAATTTATTTATAATATAAAATCTATATTATTGAAAATACTTATTGATACTATTATATTATATTCGTTGATGTAATAATATTTTACATTGTGATTTCAGTTTATAAATTAGTGAATTTATCTAATAATGTTAGTTTATGAAAGTTGTTAATAGGAGATTTTGTGGTGGCAATAATTTCTGAGGATTATAATTTTTTTTTTCCAGAAAATGAATATGAAGGATGCGTGGGCTTGATGAGACCCAATCTAGTCGCTCTTTTCTTTTGTTATTTCGAAAAGTCATATATTATGATATTGATTGTAGTGACAGCGTGTAAAATATTTTACGATATTTTTTCATATGTTAGTACCATATCATGATTTAATATATATATTTTTTTTAGTAATTTTAACATCAACAAATTTAATACTGAAATTGGTTTACCCCAAAATCACAATTTGGTGAGATAAAGTTAGGTCAAGTATTATATAATAATAAAATGTTAAATAAAGAGTAAAGTTAATGATAGTGTATTTTGTTACTCTAAAAAATTACATGGGTTATGAGCTTTGTGCAAAGAAAAGAGAGAAATGATCTGTAGAGAAAAGAAGTAGCTGAGAACAGGAATGCAACAACATATCAGCAAAACAAATTGCCACATTGGATCCTTCTTCATCATCAGTGAATCTAGTCCAAGTGACTCAGTTTCGTCCGACTCTCTGCAAGAAGCCCGTTTCTCCTGGTTTCAAATGCGAAAGACGAGCACACACACAACTTGTACACATTGTGGGGTAGACATTCTAGCTAACGGACCAAACTTGTCTGTGACTCGTATGCTGCTCCGTGTAGCAAGTTCGTGTGTGGGTTCTCTTCTGCTGAAGAATATGAAAATGAACCAGTAAATCTTGCACAGTATATCATGTTCGAAGCACAAACTAAAGTCTGTATCCAAAAGAAAAAATAAAAGATTGTGAGTATAAAATCAGGGAGATTTGAGCACAAACTAGAGTATTCAACTTGAACAAAGATGCCACAGAAGAACCATGAAAAGATTTTGTTCTCCCCACCCTAAAGGTTCTAGATGACCGCACAATCCAAGTATGATCCACCAGAAACCTTTGAGGAAGGGAGAACAAAAGCTCCCATGGTGAAATATTTAGTGTTCTCATCGAGCAAAGACATGGTTTGTTAGGTCTCCCCAAAGGCCTCCGGCCGTGTTTCATATGTAATAAGTAGCATCGTTGTCATCAATGATGCTAAGCATGAAGCAGGCCAGAAGCCTTTGAGGGAGATTAACAATTTATGCTTTGAAATGTTTTATGTAATGCTGTATGAAAGAAAGCTAAGGAAGCTCTTGTGGTTTGAGCATTTTACAATGAGGTTGGAAACCTATTTATAGACACAAGTCGAGAGAAAAAAAACACGTGAAAAAGTTTGGTGGGGCCTGAATATGATGGCAAAACCAGATTTGTTTGATTCATGATATGATTCCTAATCCAACTATCCAAGCAGAGAAAAGATATGGTCCTCAATAACAGAAGTCAACCCACTTAAACCAAGAATAAGCATCTCAGGCATCTTAGACATTCGATTGTTAATAACATTTGATTTATTTCTACCACATGATCATGTTCATCTTGTTGCATGTACATCTAATAATCTAGATTGAGGCATGCATGTAAATATGTCGTCCTACGATTTTGTGAATTCTCATGTTTGTAGAAAGTTATGCTCAAGAAATCATGTATACCAACATATCTTTAAGAAACATTAGTAGTGCTGTGTCTCAAACTTTAGCTGAAAGTTACTGTCTTACTGATATGTTAAATAATAGGGCAGAAAAATAGGTGCAGTTGGCTGCACATTAAAGAACGACGAATATTGTAAATCCTGTCAAATCAAAGTAAATAATACTGTTATTTAGAGACACATACCATGTTCTTTTTTTTGTTGGTAATCTGTTCCAGCCGACTAAAACGTGGAATGCCTCGTCTGCACGAATCCCACTTCCATTCAGACAATAGACTCTCCTAGAAGCAACAAAATCAACAATGTTAGTGTGGGCAATGATTTTAATTACATGGAATCCTTGCTTTTTGAGAAATCTTGAGGTCCCCACACTTTCATCAACAAAAAGATTAAAAATTTACTAAAGAGATAGTATAACATTAGTGATGCGGAAAACATAGATATTGAAGAAACAGTTCATATATCTATCTCCTTTCTAACAGAACATATTCACATTATCAAAAGAAAAGGCTTGCTCAATAGTTTTTCACTGGAAGATTTTCCGTACAATAAAGGGGCAATCAGGGGGAAAATACATGGGGTATTATAAAAAGGCAATCACTGTAATTTATATAATGACAAAATATGAAACCATATAGGTAATTCTGAGGTCCCCATCTTTGAATTTACTAACACACAGATATCACTTTTGGTAAAGATAGATGTGAATTATTGGTGCCCGATGTACATGCAATCAGAAAAACACTTCCAATATGTTTCTGAATGGATGTTACTGTCTACTTTTGAAAATAAAGCACATAAAGTTAAGCAACATATCAGGTAGAGCCAAAACAGGATTAGTGATTTATTATTATAAGATAAAAATCCTATCCACCTTGATATGGCAGCAAGTTACATGGTAAGAAGCATAACCAACTTGAAATTGTATCGAGGTATAAAAATGGTGGGAAAACATAATATCGAATTATTGGGAAAAGAATCTATCTAGAGCACCAAACCTTGATGCACAGTCCAATCGATTTCTCTAGAGGATTATATGTTTCATAGATAGGTTTTGAGTTTAGCATGCATCTTTCAGAAAACTGTCATCATCATCCATTGGGATGGTAGTTTGCCCTTTCAGATTTTAACAAAGGCAAAAATTGCATCCATATCTTCTTTTAAGAAAAGTGTAAACCATATCCCCACAGTAAGAGGCAACTTTGGTCCTATTATAAGTATATGGAGAATATTGAGGTTGAAGTTTACTTTAGAATACAAACAATTTATCATAACACGTTGCACAATTTGAAAATAATGCATTTTCATATGGATAAATATTCTGCATAATACATCTCATAATCTCAGACTAGAACAAACGACGAATGTGTATTGATTCCAAAGTTTGCACCATAGACCTTAAAGTCAAATAGAGGTACATAATAAAGATATATAGAATAATAATTGAGCTCCTGATCAAGAATAACTATCCCTCCTTAGCAATTATTTGGCCCCCATACTGAGTATTAGAAGACTATGGTTCAAAGTAACCTCTGGGTGTGCAAAACTAAGTTATATCTCTACCAGCGTTCTCTTCGTCGGCCATCTGGCAAGACAAGAGCAGGATCATTCTCATCACTCTTCATTGCACCATTCACTTTCTTAGTTGATTTGCTCGGTTCCAAACTTGGCAATTCATCAAATTCTCCATTGCTGAAATCTGGAAGTATATCATCATCATCTTCATCGCTCCAATCATCATCTTCCTCATTGTTATCACTTCCCAAATTGTCAATATCAGACCACACATCTTCATCATCACCACCAGATTCATCTTCTTCTTTGGTCTCTTCTGCTTCATCCGAGTCTGTCCTTTGAGCATTCCTCCTAGGGAACCTCGGCACATTCACAAGTGCACGAAGCCTCTCCTTGATAAGCAGCATCTTGTCCTTTTCTATCAATTGAGAATCGCGATATGCTTCACGGAGGAAAACTGAGTCTCTATCCCCCTTCAATGATACATAGAACATATCCGGATGCCTTATCAACATGCCCCTCAGCTGTTGGGAGAATCTAAACTCCTCTCGAAAATGAGTTAAATGGTCTACAAGTGTTCTCTTCTCAAGAGTGAGGCTCAACATCTCATGAACAACAGCACAAGCATGCTTTTCTTTCTCCGCACTGCCAGCCCTCAATTCCGAAAAATCAGAATAAGGCGAAACAAAAGGCATATCTCTAAATTGACAAATCCTTCTCATCTCTCCTTTTGAAAGACTAAGTCCTCTTGGCAGTCTAACTCTATTGAACCTCGGTGCTCTATCAATAATTAAATCTCTCTCTTCCATCTCCCGCATCCTATTCTCCTCTTCTGCAAGCTCTGCTGCAGTCACAGCAAGCTCAGGATCCCAATGAGTCAACTCCAGCGCTGGCCCTCGTCCCGTTGCAACAACCTTGAAGTATTGTGGGTACCGTTTACAAATAGTATCCCGGAATTCCATTGGGAGGCCTAAATCAGTCCTCAAATGAGAAATCTTCTCCAAAGAAATCCGCTTATCAATCGACATCATCAACAATTTCCTCAATTTAATAACCAACAAATCCTCCATTTCATTCCTAATCTTCATCTCCTCAAGGTGAAGCCTCTCAGCCTCAGGGGTCAACTTGAATTTCAGAGAATAAACCCCTTCTTCCACAATCTCAAACACGGCCGGAAATCTCCTCAATAGAGCAATAAACCTCTTCCTTTTATCTAGTCCCAGTGCTCTCCTAAACTTACCCAACTCACGAAGCGACATTATTCTATCCGGTTGGCTCATCAAAATCTTCCTAATTTTCATAACCAACTTAAGCTTCTTATCCCTTTGAATCACATTATCAAAGGGAAGCTCCTTCCTCCTCTTCACTGCACCAGCTCTTACAACAGGAAAATGGGTCCTCGAATTTGTATAAGACACACTATTTCCTCTTAAAACTAAACTCTTACCCAAAAATGACTTCTCAGACGAATGTGATAAACGGGCGTTTAAACAAGATTTTGGCTTTCGAAGCAGCGATGAGTTATACGAGAGGGAAAATGGAAGAGCACAGGCTGATGCTGAAGCTTTATACGATGAAATCAAGAAATTGGCTTCCATAATTGATTTGGTAGTTCTTGAATAATATCACATCAAAAATATATCATAGGATATCAAAATTATCATTATATATTAATGATAATTGCACATAGAATTGATGTGTTGAATATTATGGCGAGGAAAAGATTTCAGTTCAAGTAATCACTGACCTGTGCTCGGATTAGGGTTTATCCCCAAAAACCCTCACTGAAGATATTTTATCTTCTCCTGGAAATAGATGAGTGGATTGGATAATTTTGCTAATTTGCCCTTCTACTTCTCATTAAGTGCACCCAACTCCTTTTTATTAGATAAATACTCTCTCCGACCACCCCTAAAAAAATGGAAAAAATACAAAATTGTTCAACAAATTGACAAAAATTACATATTGCTCCAGTGAAAAAAAAAAAAGATTTATAGAGTTAATTTTTTCAAAAAAAAAGATTAAGCTATTTTTCAAAGAGTAAGTCTTTTGTACCGTGCAAATTTTTTGAACCAATGTGTAAGTAACAAAAAAAAAGATTTATAGAGTTAATTTTTTCAAAAAAAAAGATTAAGTTATTTTTCAAAGAGTAAGTTTTTTGTGCACCAGTTACACCGTGCAATTCAAGAGTATTTTTAAACAGTTATACTATTTATTACTGAAAAGTTACATAAATTATTATTGAAAAATTACACTATTAAAGATATATTTTTCAGTAATAATATGTGTGACTTTTCAATAATATTTTGTGTAACTTTTTAAAAATAAATTTGAATTGCACTGTGTAATTAATAGAAGACTATATTTTAAATAATGAGTTCGTGGGTTCTGATCTAAGTTCAAAATTAAATACTCTCCATTTTCTAATTATTATGCAATGATATTAATGAGTGGCAAGTTAAGGGATAATTTATATATAAAATAAATAAATAAATTGTGAATGAGTTTGAGTTTAAAAGTAGGAATGGATTTTGTAATGAGTAGAAAAAATACGGCTCTATATAAATTTAATGCGAATAAAAGTATTGAAAATGCGATATAGTATAATATTTAATATAAATTTAAAGGACTTTCATAGAGGTATAGTGGTCCACAAATCATCTATATTAAATTATGTTTTTTTCAATTAATAATTCTATTTAAAATATATGGAGTATTTGTGACTGTAACTAGTGGAACAATAATTAATAATAAAAAAACCACTTAATTATATCAACTTTGGAAAAAAATATAGGAGTATATATGTTATTTTATAACACTCTGTAGTTAAAATTACGATGTGAATAAGTTTTATCTTCAATTTTATTTTGAGAGAAATTATTTACTAAAATGTATTATTTGTTTTTACTATGATCGATAGATGTTGAATAATAGCATGAAATAATTTAATTAAAAAAGATATTCTATTTGCCTCGTGAATATTTATACTACTATATGTAGAAGCACTTTTTAAGAAAAAAAATGTAATGAGCATAAATTTTTTAGGGGTATAAAATAAAAAAGAAATTGTTCGATTATGTGTAATAAAAAGAAATAATGATATTCTTATAAATGATTAAATTTGGAGTAAGTCTATTGTGCACCATTTACACCGTGCAATTCAAGTTCATTTTTAAAAAGTTGCACAATTTATTATTGAAAAATTATACAAATTATTATTGAAAAGTTACATTATTAAAGATACACTTTTCAGTAATAATGTGTATAACTTTTCAGTAGTATTTTATGTAATTTTTTAAAAATTAATTTGAATTGCACGGTGTAACTGGTGCATACAAGACTAATGGTGATTGATAGGCAATATTAGGAGTTATAAATTTTATAAGTAAAATCCATATAATGTTTATTTGGTAGGGTGTAATAGAAAAGTTACATAAAATTAGTCATAAAAAGTAATCACATTTGGTAGGGCATAATATAGAGATAGAAAAAGTAATTTCATTCGGTAGAGTGTAATATGTAGATATATAAGAACAAAAGTTACTATTCAAGTCATACAAAAATTATAAGGTGGAAATGGTGAGATAATTTATTATATTGTGAAAAGTGAAAAGAGTGTAATATGACCTCTTCTTTTACAGGGTCGACCGTATAAAAAACGGGTCAGCATAAAATTTGTACCCCCTACCAAACAAGATAAGTCAGTACAAAAATTCATATTATATCGATAATATACCCTATCAAACACCACTTAAGCCTTAAATTTGTATTTGTTACTTAAAAATGAGATTATTTACACTAAAAAAAATGAGTAAATTATACTTAAAAAGTTTATATTATTAATTGCATATGAAATTCTTATTTTGTAAATA
Organism: Prunella vulgaris; assembly: GCA_026898435.1. Lineage (NCBI taxonomy): Eukaryota > Viridiplantae > Streptophyta > Magnoliopsida > Lamiales > Lamiaceae > Prunella > Prunella vulgaris. Next base: position 1,737,168 of record JAPKLY010000022.1, on the reverse strand, counting down.
TATATATATATATATAGTATGAAGATATATTTATAAAAAAATAATTTATTTTTTAAATATATAAATAATTATGAGATGAACGAAAATACGGCTCATCAAGAATAGGAATTTTCACTACTTCATCCATTGTTTCTCAGCCACACAATCTCACTACTACACTCTGCTTCGGATGAGCCATCATCAGGATCATCCACAGTGATTCTTGCACTTCTTCATCGAGTTAAATTCAGCCCACACAGAACTCATACAGCTTCAGATTCTCTGGGTGATTATCTTAAGAAAAGTTGGAGAGAAAAAAGTGATTTTGGCTTTAAAAAATGGAGGCCCTTAATGCAGTTGGAGTGAAACCACTATCTGTCGTTGCTAAAACATCCGAGCCCAAGAAAATATCGCCATCGGCCACAATTTCTCCATTGAAGAACCAGTGTTCCCCCAATTCCAGCAACATTAAATGTGCCTTTTCTGCGCCCAGAATTCTCCAGGGGGGCTTGGTGATTTTATCTTCGTTTCTGAGCTCTGAATTAGCTAAAGCGCTGACAGTCGATGAAGCCCTTCAGCTAGATTTTGATGCCGGTGGAGTATTTGATAATGCCGTCAGTTTCGCAGCTGAAAACCCCACAATCGTCGGCGGTGCAGCGGCGGCGTTGGCGGCGCCGCTGGTGGTTGCTCAGCTGTTAAGCAGGCTAAAGCCCTGGGGAGTGGAGAGTGCAAAGGGGGTTTATGAAAAACTGGGGGATGATCCAAATGCCCAATTGCTTGATATTAGATCAACGGCTGAGATCAAGAATGTTGGCACCCCTGATATTCGTGGCTTGAAGAAGAAGGCCGTGGCAGTTGTGTATGATGGTGAAGACAAGCAAGGTTTCTTGAAAAAGCTTTCTCTGAAGTTTAAGGAACCAGAGAACACCACATTGTTCATATTGGATAAGTAAGATTTCAAGCTATTTCTATGCCATTTCTTTTGTTGGTCTCTCAAGAACTTGTTTGATTCTTGTCTCGATCTTCATATCATTTATGTGTTTGTTGAAGCTATAACTTGTTAGGTGTCTTCCAATGTTTTGTTGATGTTATATGATCACACATTCTCCTTAGGTTTAAGTATCACTTGTTGTATTGTACTATGATGGTAACATTTGGATCTTCTGAGTGTTGATGTTGTTGAAGATTATATTATGATTCGATCATTGTTACGCCTCATAGTTTAGTTCTATGTTAAGTAGATGGATCATTATAATTCTATCCTTATTTTGATCGTTCGCACACCAAAATGTGCGTAAATTACAAAAATTACATACGTTACTGTCTCATTTACACAGATCGCGGTGCATTTGATTTCATTTGAGGGCAAAGAGCTATTATTCCTAGTGTTTTTTTGGTTGCATGTGTTGTCTTAGAATTGCCTTGGTTATTAGGTGACATTGTGTTGTGGTTGGGACGAGGCCTTTACGTTCCTAATTACAGTTATGTCTCTTCTGAAATTTTTTCATCTTATATATCTGAATTGCATTGAAGCCAGATTTGATGGAAACTCCGAAGCTGTAGCAGAGCTGGTGACGTCGAATGGCTTCAAAGCTGCTTATGCAATTAAAGACGGTGCAGAAGGATCAAGAGGGTGGATAGTTAGTTCACACCTTTGCTCTCCTTTTACTTTCCTTGAAAGAATTTCTATACAGTTGGCTTTTAATGGGGAGAAACTTATTAAGAGTTTGAAATGCAGAACAGCGGACTTCCATGGGCACTTCCGAAGAAGACACTCGACCTCAGCAATCTAGCGGGTGCAATTGGTGATGCTTTTGGGGTATATATTTTAGCTTATATGATGATTTTTTGTCTAAGGAGTAAGAAAATAAAATCAGGACATTTTGCATTTATGTCTCTTTTACAAATCAATTTGCATAATCCCTTAAATTCTTTTTGTCAATTATTTTGATTTGCAGGAGGCATCTGATTCTGTACCAGTTGCACTTGGTGTTGCAGCAGCAGCTGCTGGTCTTGGATTATTGGCTTTTACTGAGGTTAAGAGGACGCCAGGAAATCTTTGGTATTCGTCGAGTAATTTAATATTCTGGAGGACCTAATCATCATTTTCTTTTTCATTATCAGGTGGAAACAATTCTCCAGATCTTAGGTTCAGCTGCTCTTTTACAATTTGCCAGCAAGAAACTGCTGTTTGCTGAGGTTTTTACGTCTCCTAATTGTCGTTTGATCTTCGTAGTTTAGATGCATTTTCTTGTCAATTGATTTCGTATTGTTGAGCCTGGATCCCATCACCTGAGTCACATCAATATTGTCTCATTTACAGGATAGGAAGCAAACCATGCGAGAAATCGAAGAACTCTTGAGCACCAAAGTTGCTCCAAATGAGCTTGTAGAAGATGTCCAGGTAACAATTTAGTTTGCATTTATAACTGGTTTCCTTATATATATATTCATGATCTCACTCAAATCCCATTTAATAATTGCTTCAATGTATTTCCTTTTTGCCTCGGCTCTTAGCAAATCGGAAAGGCTCTCCTACCTACCCAACCCGAAACCACCCCTGCGCCCGCCCCCGCCCAAACCACTGTCCTTAAATCCGACCCCATCGCCGAAGTCCCACCACAAGCTGAACCACAAGTCAAAGAGGAGGAACCTCTTCCTGAACATCCAAGATCACTTTCACCATATCCTAACGTGAGTTCTTTCATTTTATTTTTTTCTTGCTGATTGACATCCGGATATTTGTAGAGCTGGCAATTTCGGTCTGGCTTGATGGGCCGGGCCAGCCTACCCGACATTTGGACTGGGCCCAATTTTTATAGGCCGATTGAAAAACAGCCCGGCCCAGCCCGTGAATATGACCTGGCCCAGTGGGTCGGCCCATGTTGGCCCGATTGTCATCTTTATAGTGATTTTTACGGACCCGATCTAAAAATGTGACTGCCCGTGAATGTGACTTGGCCCAGTGGCCGGCCCGGCCCGGCCATTTGCTAGCTCTTAATACACCCATGGTGCAGTTGTATGTGATGGTACATGATGCTTAAAATAATTTGTACTTATGAGTGTATTGAGCAGAAATCCGTGTGTTACTAGTCGCGCCCTAAACCCGATTTGATTTCTAAGTTCTTAATTTCGTTCCTGATTGCAGTATCCCGACTTCAAGCCTCCATCATCGCCCATGCCATCACAGCCGTAGTGTGCAAACAGCCTGGAGCTGCATCCGTCCGCGTAAGCAAAGTATATTGTACGTACATTTTCGAGTGGCTAATGTTCGATTATTGTACAACGACGTAATATCTTCTGTTTGTTACATTTTCCAGCCTGCGTAAGTAGTGCAACATACATATTCTTAGCCATAGATCACTTTTTGTAGGTGAATATATTTGAATTTGGTATCTGTAGTAGTTGAAAGGATGCTAAGTAGTACTAGTTGTTTGAATGGGGAATGATATATATTAATTGGTACAAAATATTAATAGCGTTTATTAGTGTAATTTGAAATAGCAGTATTTCATTTCTGTGTATTAATTAGTAAGTTTATTGAAAAGGCTTATTTTAAATACATTTTTATAAGATTAATAATCTATAATATTTTATAAGATTTCGAGTTTTTAATTTAAACTAGTAAACCAGATAGTAAACACTATTTTATTTTTCTTTCTTTTTTGGTTAATTAGTGACATTGCCATTTAAAATTTACTATTGTTTAGAATGGAGCCCATCCACATTATTAATTTAATTTCTTCAAAAAAAATTTATGTCAATACAAAATCCGTATGGTTTCTTAATTATATTTTCATGATTATTATATAATCGATGTTGAAATTATCTGAATTTTAAATTTCTTATTTTTTTTAAATAAATAAACTGAAATTTATTAAGGAATGTGAAATAATTCTATCTCATCAAAAAATTTGAATTTATAAAGAGATGTGAAATAAATTCATTCGTATGCTTTCTTAGGGGCCTTTTGGTATAATTGTAAGGAATGAAAATGATATAGGAATGGAAAGGGTATGTAATGAAAGTCATAGTTCTCATATAGCTGACCTATGGTTGATTTCTTAGTTTTTGGGAATCAAAGTTATAGTAGAGTAATTCCAAACACACACTATGACTTTGATTACCATTACTCACCTCCAAAAGTCTCCAACCGAACATCCCCTTAATATTTTATCTTACCCGTGGATGTCATCCTCTGCATTGTTAAGTTCTATCTTATGAAGTATTGAGGAGGTCCAACAATTTAACGATGATGAAATTACAATCGGCGAGATTCGGACCTCGAACATGTGAACGGTGTGTGCGTTATTGACTCTTATACTAAAAAAGAATTTCTTCTCATTCAAAAAATTTTAACTTATAAAAATTATGAATTTTATCCCATTCATATTGTTCCCTAGTAGAGAGAATCAGAGCTGTATTCTTAATTATCGGATGTAAATCATAAAATGGTCTATTTTGGAATAGTAATTGTGTGGATAAGAAATAATGTGACTGATATTAAGATTTAATATCAATTGCATGCATGATAAATCCGTGTGTGGCTGTCTTCATTCGATTAGTAAACAAACGACATATAATTGATAGGTGCTAATACATAGTTAAAGGGCAATTTTGAATTTTTAAACTTGTTGATGACTATTTAATTCTTGTTTCTTAAAAAAATAACGATGTGATACATCATTCTTTCTTATTTATTGCAAATTCATCAATTTTGTTATGTTTTAAAATAATGAAAGTGATTAATCATTAAATTTGATCTAATTTTTGAGGGGAAGGTTCCGACAAATCATTACTTATTTTATCCTTTTGTGACTAGTTTGAAGAATTTAGTGACTGTTTTGAATTTTTACAAAATAGCTTTTAAAATAAATTTTTTTTAATTGTGAGAGGAAACTTCTAAAATTACTTGTTTTAGAAACGGTTTTTAGAGTTCTAAAATAGACACTTAGATTAAGAAAGTATTTATTTATTTTTTTAAAATTTGTAATTTTGCATGGAGTTGTAAAATTTTGCATGGAGTATTTTTTCACTATCTACCGCACACTCATATTTAGATTTTTGGACCCATTTTTTTTCCACGTGAAAGATTATTTATATTAATTTAATTGTCTTAACTAATTCAAATAATTAAAATGAAAAATAATACTCCCTCTATCCCACATGAATTTGCACAATTTCTTTATTTGGACGTTCCACACAAATTTGCACACTACCAAAAAAGGAAATATTGATTTACGTGCACACTCACAAACTTATACATATATTTACCCATATGTCCCTATTTTATTTATAAAATACATTTTCCTTAAAAAATATGTCATTTCATGGGGTGCAATTTTTTATAGGACAAAAGAGTACTTAAATTTGTACAAGTATTATAACGTATTTACTTAATTTCAAACGAATTTGTACACTCTACCATGTCTGTCCCTCCTAAAAAACACTTGCAGAGTTTAAAACAAAATCAATTTTGCTCTTAAAATTTTCATATAATTTTTTTTTTTTTTTTTTTTTAAAAATTTTTTTGTCCAAGCTCCATCATATTACTTGTTTTAGATAGATTGCTCTTTCCTAAAAATGCATGGTTGGACCCATTTAATTATGGGCCAGTCTCTTTTGGTCCACGGGCTAAATGGTCAGCCTGTCAGGTAGTCGAGCCCACTTGCCATTTCACATATTTTTATTAATTAAATATATAATATACATATTATTAGTTATTACTCCCTCCGTCCCTGAAAAGATTGCACACTTTTTTTTACACACTTTTTAAGAAAAGTGTGTAAAAAGTAGAGTATTGAGGTGATGTGTAAAGTTATATTATTAAAATAATGAAATTGGTTGGATTTAGTGTAAAAGTAGTGGCATTTTGTGTAAATATGTGAATATTACGAGGATAAAGTTAAAGTAGTTATTTCCATTTATAGGGTGTGCAAAGTGTTTATGGACAGAGAGAGTATTATTAATTGAAGTTATTTTGGGTGAAGAGAATTGGGAATTCCAATTTTTACTTTGGGCTCATATTAATTTTAAAATATTGATGTTTTAATTTTTGTAATTATGTTGAATTGTAATGTAATTTTAATGAATTTATGAACATATTAAGATTTTAGTTTGAATATCAATATTTTGCGTTCACTATTTTAAATTTAGTATTTTTCTTTTTGTGATGTAGCCGGTTTGTGGTCTATTTAACCTGAGACCCACTAAAGTAGGAATTAAATCTTAAATATTATAGAACTATTTTAAAAAAATCAGATAAGACTCTGTCCCATTAACCCGCTAGAAGTTACTCCCTATATACCACAAAAACATGCTAAGGAGGAGGGCAATACATATTAATAATTTTTTTTTGAATAAAGTAAAAAATATATTTTGAAGGATAATTTATTAAAATTTTATATATGAAATAAAAAAATTAAGGACAATTGCAAAATGATAAATCTTAAAGTATTAATTTTAAATTGGTACAATATGCAGAAAAAAGTTCCATTATTTAATTCATATTTATTCTATTATGTAAAATTTTTATACCAAATCTAAAAATAACACTTAAAAGATATATACCAATTAAAATTTTTTCCAAGAAATTAATTAAATTAATTGTATTAGAGGGTCAACAAGTAAAAAGGTAATGGAGGGAGCACCATCCAAAAATCGGGTAAATTACACAAATGGTTCCATGAGAATTTGTACTCATGAATTGATCTTTTTTTTTTTTTAATATAAATGGTCCCATAAAATTTTTACGTTAAAATTTATGAATTAATGTGGGACCAAATATTTTAGACACAAATTCTCATGAGACTATATGTGCAATTTATTTTTACGGGTGAGATTAAATATGCTAAAAAAATGATCAAAAAATAATGTGAATTGTTGAATATAAATTCTCATGGGACAAAAAATGCAATTTAACCTAAAAAAATCTAAGATTAGGCCATGATGCTTTAATATGCAGTAGATAAATGTAAAATTTATTAAAAGTTGTATTTGATAAGAGAGGGAGAAACAAGATAACATCAAATTAATCATGAATATCATCCTCACATTAAAGCTATTTATTCAATTTAAATGCATTTATAAATAATAAAAATTGTTTTTACTGAATAAATATAAATATTTTTATAAAAATAACAACTGGTGAATAAATTTATTTGATAAAAATATAATATTATTTAAAAATATGTTTAAATTGCATGTTGTATCTATTGCATAATTTTTTTTGGCCAAATTACAACTTCTTTACAATCTTAGAATGTGTTTTGTTTAATAGACTAAATAATTAATCCCCTAATATAGGAATATTCCTGTCAAAACATTATAGTACTTAACTTATCATATTAATTGAAAAAAATTAGATCTTTGCAAACATTATTTCAATATAAAAATATTCCATAATGGTTAAATGCTTAAAATTATTTCTATAATAATGAAGTTTTTTGCCTTTAATTATTATTTATTAAGAATTTTAAAAAGAAAACTTTATCAATTATGTAATAAAAAGATTTCACACAATATTTTCGTCCATAAACTCATCTCATGAAAGATTCTCCAGCCAAATTTACAATTTTACCCTTTTCTGTTTCACATCACAAATTATTTATTTATTTATTTTCATATCACAGATTTACCACAATAAGGCTGCAAAAATTCGAATAGTAAAGAATTACTGAAATTTCTTCCGCGCCTTTTCTGGTCAGTGCGTAAGTTCACACACAGTTTGCACCCCTCCAATGCGTGTTATATAGCCGTTGATTTTGCGGAATTCTGCTATTGTTTCTATCTTTGCCGTGTTGTTGATCTTGATTGATAGTGCTTTGCTTTCCATTTTTGTTACTTTCCGTTTTTTCTTGCCGGAAAACCCACAGCTCTTTCTCCGTTTCTTCATCGCTGGTAAACAAATCCATGTCGATTTTTGATGGGCCCCTTTTTTCTTGAAGTGACGTTTCAGTATTTCTGGGCTTTTTCGTGTTTATGCGTTTTCTTGATCATGCACGAGTTGTGTTTGCTTGCAAGGGTTTATGGATTTCTTGATTATTTGATTGTCCCTGTTTTTCTTTTTCTTCTCTGGTTTGATTTTCCATGGCTGTGTAGGGTTTACCAGCATTCAAGAAGGTGTTCCAATGGCGGCGCTGAATTGGGTGGAATGTCCCCCAGAGAATGTGGTTAAATGTCCCTCAGAGGATGTGGTTAAGGCTTTGATGGAGATCTTGGTCGACCCGAGGCTGCCAAGGGCATCCTCTAACAACCCTCCTTCTGAAGATGAGCAGGAATCTGTTGCCAAACAGGTCATCGTTTGTATGCATTCTTTGATCTTAACTTTAAATTCTGCTGAATCTGTTGACTAAATCACTGTTGAGAGGATAAAGAAATTGGGGATTTGGGGGATCTGTTTCTTTAGTTCATTGTATTTATGTGGGAGTTTTGTTCTGTATTGTTTAAGTGGTGTTCTTTTAATTTCAAAGGGAAGGGGAATTATGTTTAGGCACTTATTATTTACAACTAAGCAGTGTGGCCATTTCTCGACGATTCTGATTGCGTTGTTTCTCTTTTCGTTTCATTAGATGCATGCAGTTGTTTTGCTTTACAACTACTACCACAGGAGGCAGAATTTGGGTCTAGAACTATTGGGTTTCAAAGCCTTCTGCAAGTTGGCTGAGCTGTTGAGACCATCGCTGAGCTTATTCATGAAATTTACGAAAGAAATCGGAGTGATGGAATTGAATGATGAAGATAATCAGCTTTCAGTGACTGAGAAAGCAATAAAGGAAGCATGTAACATAGCCATGTCATTAGATGCATCTAAAGATGTTCCAGACACAGAAGGATATCCCATATTAAAGGTTGCCGTGTTTCTGATTGACTCAAAGAAAGAAAACTGTTTTCTCAAGTATGGCGCCATCACAGAAGGTGTCTGGTCTCTTGTTGAAAAAAATATCAACGAGTCCATCTACAGTCTTGACATACTGCCGGAGCAAAAAGGGGGTAAGAAGAGGAAAACCGACAATGGGAAGACATCTGCTTACGATGATATGCATCTGCAGATAGCATATGAAGCTGTGAAGGACATCGCAAGTATGCCTCCATCGTCATCCCTTCTCTTTGTTCCAGAAATTTTCAAAACATTTTACCACGATATGATTAATTGGAGATCTCGTCTTGTTTACTTTATATTATTAGAACTTCATTACATGACGATATATTAGAGGTATCCTGTTGAGAAACTAAAAAAATTGAAAACTGTTAACTGGAAAGTCACTTGCAATCACCGAACACTGAATTTATTTGGTATTCTGTTGTATGGAGCAGATATTCCTAGTTCTGATCTTGACGTTTTGGAGACTCATGTTGTGCATTCGATGAGTAAAAGAAAGTCAGCTGCACAATTTTTTATGATGCAATACACTCGGTCATTCAACGTAAACGATAGTGCTCCTATTAAAGAACTTGTTGAGAGGTAGTCCCGTTCACTAATTTTCTTTACTTGATAACAATGATTTTTCTGGTTGTAGTAGTGACATTATTTTTTTATGACAAAATGTCAATATTCTGATAATTGCTTCTCTTGCAGAATTTAGGCAAAAATTCTTTTCTGAGTTTGTAACTGCATTTACTCCTCTGCCTACTGTATGTTTATCCTTTTGGATCCTTTTGAATCTGCTTAAAGCTTGCTTTAATAACTTAAGCAGTTTTAGGATTAGCAGTTTATGATCTTTTACGACATGAGCCCTTACCACGTGGCGTTAAGAAAAAATTTCTTTCGAATGGGATGTGTAATGGCCCGTGCCACTTGAATTTTTAGAAAATAGCATTGAATTTTTCCCTATTTATAACTTTTATGAAGAAAGTAGCTTCAGACATGTGGCAGGACTTTGTGTTTAGTTCACAAATACTGATCGCATTAGCATTTCATCAGATGAGATTTAGGTTACTTGGGTTTCTGTCAATAAATATTTCTGCATTGACAGCTTGCAGGGCCCTTTGGTGGAGAAGAATGGTAGTAGTTGGAGTACTACTAAACTTATCGATTATCATCACGTGCTTCCTTATTTAAGGTTCATCTCCAGCTGGCTTTCGAGGTATAGTTTCTAATGGGAGGATCTATGCTGAAGTTTTTCATATATATAGTTCTTTCGAATTATTGGGAAATGATTTTTTTAAAATTTCATTCCTAAATGCGTACTACTTGCCATGTGAATGTGGAGGAAACTAATGATATATCCTGCATCATGCCAATGTATGCCTCATTTGTATGGATTTATGATTACTAATCAGCATTTGAGGTGCATTGTCTAAGAATTAACGAAGTTGTTTCAGGAAAGATTTGGGTGTCCCATTGTTTAATCAAGACGAGGCTCAAATCACCAAGAACTATGATAAAAGAGAGCTTCTTGGAAGCAAAGACTTGGGTCAAGTTGAAACCAACTGGTCTGGGTTGAAAAGTATCTCTCCTGAGTACGGTGAAAAAAATCAAAATAAAAGGAAGTATTCCTCCGCTGGCAAAATCGTAAGTACTGTAAATGTCGTTCAGAGTACAAAAGAACATGGGAATGTCAAAGATGATTTCAAAGACATACGTGATCTCCTCACCGACAAAAAAGGAAGCAAGATAAACTTTACGAAATCAGATAACCATAATGAAACACTTGATAGAGGTTATATTTCTGATCCTTCAAGAGGGCGGCCCCAGAATACGGTTGAAGACAATAATGATATACCAAGAGAGTTTGTGGGTGCCCGTACCAGGAGTTCTACAAAGGGCAAGGAAGGAAAGAGCGTGACCACCCCTAGAGCCCCTTATCGTACGAGGAGAAAGAATGCTCCGTCTCCTCAGCAATGTGCAAAAGATCATGTACAAATTCTAGCACTACGAATCCTTAATCTTTTCTGCACAGATATATGACACTTTACGCTACATGCGAATGTGCCTTTTTACTATGAAAATGGAGAAAAGTATGTCTTCTGATTTGGTTAGAAGTTCAACTCATTTAAAATATGAGTTCTTTCGTATGATTACTCATGTCAAATTATGTTGTTGCTCTCTGCTTCATTAGTGCTCTCTGGAGTTTAATCTTTTTCATCATCTTAACTTCATGTGGCATTTCATTATGCATGAGGACTTGTTTAATTCAATGGTGATACATTTGTGTATTCCATTTAAAGATGAGTTCAATGCAATTTTCCAGGTGGAGACAGCTGAGCCTTCGAAATCAGACGATATGCAACACAGAGACGAGATGACTGCAGACCATGGTGATGTGAATATCACTCGTGATCAAAGTGGGATCGCTGTAGAAAAGGATCCACTAGCCGAACCTGAGACATTAAACAATATTGCAGTAGAAAATGCAATGTATTCAGCGACTTTGAAGAATGCAAGTGCTTCACTGGACCTCCGAAAACCAGACCATGGTATAGGCAGCTTTGAGAGGATGGCAGCTGACGATCCTGCTGCAAAACAGAAGCCCTCATCTATGCCTGACGCATTGCACAATACCGGAGTAGAAATGGGAATGCTTTCGGCAACTGAGAAGAGTACAGTAGCACTTCTAGATAAAATAAGTCAGGATTTGGTAATGTATTACGAACTTCCCTTATATTCGATAACGATATAATAAATGGATTATGTGAGTGCTTTAATACTTATGATATCTATGGAAGTTGAAAAACATCGACCTGCATGTCATAATTTTAATTATCTTTGGCAGTCTTCCCAAGTCCGTCGTATTCAAGACGAGCAAGCAGTAAGTGAATTTGTTGCTTCACGAATAAGGCGTGGTATGTTCTCGTCCCTAGACCTTTTATCCCTCTTACATACTGAAACTGCACATATATGTATTGTCTTTACTCAAACAAGCATTCATATGTCCACCATTAGAATAAATAAAGTGAAAACCTGGTGAATATGGTTTTTGATATTTTAGGTGGTGAATTCGATTTAGCTAGCCGATGTTTAAGTCGTATCATAATTGGGGACTCCCATTCGTTGCTGAATGAACTCCAAGTTCAGGATAAGGGTCATCGGCCTGTTGAAGATCGCAGTGACCCTCAATCTCAAACAAAAGCCAAATTCATTCTTCCTGGAAAATCTTCGTATCGAGTTAGTTTTCATCTCTGACAATCACATCTTCATCATCATCATCATCTTCTTCTTCCTTGTCAATCTTATTACTAATGCATTAACTTATCAGGACCTGGAATTCATCTGTCACAGTAATAACTTGGGCCTTCCAAGATACACCATATTTTCGTCGGAAAGTAAGATATTGTTACAATTACTACATTTTCTGGTAGTGCATGACAATGTATCCTGTGTTTGAGCCACATAATTATATCCCTTTATAATTGGCAGTTCATCCGGGCAAGTTCTTGGCAGAAGTGGTGGTTCAGATTAATGGTTGTATGCTCAACTCCAAGAGTGATCCGGAGACGAGTCCCGACGAAGCAAGAGAGTCTTGTGCTGCTCATATGATCACAAGAATATCAGAATCCTGTTCCTAGACTTGAGGTGATTCTTTGAAAAGCCAAGAAAGAATATATATGAACTACAGTGCTAGTATATTCATTATTGTTGATCACAAGAAAGAATCTGGCAAGAATTTAAATAATAAGATCATCAATCTATGATGATGATGTTATACAAGCTGTGTTGTACACTAATAAAAATACATTTTTGTTCAAAAAAGAAAATTGGCAAAGAGATTGGTGCCAACTTCATGCCAATGTTTTATCAACTATTTTGTTAACTTTTTTAGGTATTTAAAAAAAATAGGGTAAAATATTTTTTGCCCTCTTTCTTTTGGGGTAAAATTGTAATTTTCCCTTAATGGAGGATGGGTTTTTCTCGAATAATTTCTTTTTAGTATTTGATTTGTGAAATGAACTAATAATATCTTTTTTGTGTAATAATATTGCTCAGCTGCAATGTATTCAATTTAATTATGAATAGTGTCATGTTTAATGTTTAAGAGTTTACCAAATTATTTTACAACAAATTACATCTTAAATAGTGGTCAAATTATTTATAGGTAAATTACTTTTAGATATATAATTAATTGTCTAGAAATTTTATTTTACAGGTAAATTAATTTCTTAGGTTAAAGAATGCATATGTCTACGTTGTTTAAAATCATAAGTAATTTTACTATGAAATATTTGTATTAAAAGTTTGATTAGGTAAGTATAATTTAATAGTTAATTTTTTTAATGTTGTATAAAGATTAGAGAGGTTGGATATCAAACCAAATTAATTGAGGTGAATTTACTATTGTATTGCAAATTTTATTTTATTATGTTTTTACATTTGGTATTTTATATTGCAGATGAATGATACTTGAGTACAAAACTAATTAATGAATAATACATATTATATCAATATATATCACTCATGGCTACCAAATTATTTTTCACTTTTTTTTGTCCACATAATTTCTCCGTTTTTTCTTATTTAAAAATAATTCACATTCACAAATAAAAATTTGGACCCATAATGTATCTACTTTTTTTTTTTTACTTTATCCATTATTTCAATGTAATACTAATTTTTATTAAATTTTGTGTTACTTTACAGAGATGAAACAAATAATCCAACTTATATTCTAATTTAAGTTGTCGAAAACACGTCTTCAAAGTTACACAGTGCTGCAGAGACAAAGACAATGGATTTTGAACACCCAACTTTTTGAGATAATTCAAACAAATTCCTTTTTGATTTATTAATTATTCTTATGGAGTAATAATTATTTTGGACCAAGTCATACATATTTTGAACCCTAAAGGGGGAACCTCTACATATTACGCGTTTAAATTGACACTATATGACATATTTTGCACGAAATCTTTGAAAAATGTTGCTACTCTCCAAATTTCAAACTAATGATTAACATGTGTTAACTCTTGGAAATATTTAATTTATGAGTGGTTATTATAAGAATAATATTCATGAAAATAGGTTTCTGTGTACGCTATATTTCAATTCACGCAGTAGCACGCATTTTAGCAAGTGGTGTTAGTTTATATATAGTGTAGGTGTTAATTCATGTAAATGCGATGTTAGTTCATTTGTCCTGGTATGCATGGTAATACAGTGTTAGTTCATATACATTATAATGTTATTTCATTTACAGTCTTCTAGATTATCTATGTGTAAAACACTTGTTAATGAATTGTTCACCATAATATTTATTGTGTGTAATATTCATATAAATATTTTGTCATAATATTTTAGGCTCAGTAAAACATGTCACATAATATTCGTATATGTATACATGTATTAAATGGAGTATATATATATAATATGACAAAAATTTATATGGGAGTTCACGGTAAACTCGGGTTTATCATGTGTATATATTAGTGCTGTTATGTATATATTATCACTGTTATAAAATTAAGTATATTTTTATAACAGTGATAGTATATAAAAGTAACAGTGATAGTGATTGACTGATTATATATAATGGTGATACGAATTCATGTGAACTCAAGTTTACGGAACCAACTCATAATATATATATATATATACACAATATATATACATATATATTAGGGAATACGTGAGAAAGATACAGATTAGTCATCACTTTCAGTAAGAAAAATCCTCAAAATTGATATATATATATATATATATATATTGTCATTTATTCGTTCACGTATCTTTTATGAGGCCTGTGTTAGATTTTTTTAAAGATACTGTCATATAGATAGCTTGTTTTAATAAATATGTAACACAAAAAACACTAAATAAACAAGACATTTACATATTAAATAAAAAAAAACTTATATTTATAAATTGGTTCACAATATTTGTATAAAAATATAAACTTTTCATGCAAAGAATCATAAACTTTTTCTACATTGAACCAATTTATAATTAGTACTTCCTCCGTCCCACTATAAGTTGTTCATGTTACCATTTTCGTCTGTCCCACTATATGTTGCTCATTGCTTTTTTATCTATTTTTTGGAAACTACTATTCATTTTTTTATTATTATTATTTTCAATATTTTTTACACTATTTCAATTACTTTTACACTTTATTCCATCACATCACATATACTTTTTCACTTTTTTCATCACATCACTTATATTTTTTCACTTTTTCCATCACATCACATATATTTTCATTTTTACCTTAATTTGTGTGCTCAAAATCAACGAGCAACTTATAGCGGGACGGAGGGAGTATCAATTAGTTGAACCATTTTATAATTTTTCCATAGATAATTAATCAAAATTAGAGAAGATTTTAAATTTGCATACTTAAATTTATGGATCAATTTTGAGTCTCAAACGGTCAATTTCATCTTTTTCATGTTCGGAGATTATAACTTTATTTTTTGAAAATACTATAACATTATTAATAATAATAAATTGTCTTTTATTTTTAATTTAATCTGTCAACAAATAAAAAATCACCTAATAATTTTTATACATCAATCCCATAATTATTTTATACAAATGTTAAGGAATCATTTTAGTTGGGCGCCTTGTCTCATTCACACCAAGCAACTTTTACAACTTACAAAGTAGAAGCACTATTTATTTATTTATTTATTAAATTATTTGTAATCACAATTAGTTGTCACATTATGGGCTAAATATATATAACCCCTGAATTTTTTTATCCTTTTAAATGTTTATATATAATAAATATATATTACATCCACCTAAGAAGTTTACCTTTGCTTTTAATTTGTAAAAAACAAAAAATTCTACATACTTCTAAATCAAACAAATTTATTAAAATTTCTACTCTCAAAATTTTCACTCACCATGTTATATTTACTCATTATAAAGTTTATATGAAAATTGTTGATTACATTGCATACTTTCTATTTTGGGTTGTCCCATAAAAAATTTGCATATCTAAAAATGGAAACTATTTATTAAACTTCATTCTCACAATACACATATATATAATATTCATAAAAATATAGTATTTTTTGTACTTTTTTCTTAAACCGTGTGCCCAAAAAAACAACGCAATGTCTTCTGGGACGGAGGGAATAAGTTTTATTATTAACCATTTATTTGATCAAGTATATAAAAAATTTCATCAGAAGTATAAAAAATTATGGATCAATAATATTACTCCCTCCGTCCACAAAAAATACGCTAATATATTTGCACGTGGTTTAATGCAATATGTCGGAAGATATTACGGGATATTGTGAGGTTTAATATGAATAAAGAGAATAGTACTTTTCAAAGATATTCTTTTTATTCATATCGAACCTTATTATATCTCGTAATATCTTTCGACATATTGCATTAAACCACGTACAAATACTTGAGCGTATTTTTCATGGACGGAGGTAGTATATACACCTGTTGATGGAAGGTTTTGTAATGTGTATATGTATGTATGACTTGGTACACAAAAACTAAAGGATAAGAAAAAATATTTATAGAGGAAAAAGAGGAAATTTCATGTAAATTAGTAATAAATGTAGAAGGCCGACGCGTAAATTAATTTGGACTCGTAAAAATAAAGAATGAGTGCAACACTTAATCATTATTTAGTAGGTAAGGTGGCTGGAAATTCACATGAAATTAATCCATCACTTTCTATTTTCCAATATGCTCTTTCCTCGAATGAATGAATTATTTAATTAAAAAATACCTTTTTCCTTGCTCTATGGAGTTTGCCCTTTTTGTCAGCAATAAGTGGTTAAACTATGTGCGCTTTCTTCTTCTTCTTTTTTTTTTTTTTTAAATTTTAAAAAATAAATTTTATATAAAAATAATTTATGATAAAATAATTTTAAAATATAATGCATTTGTTCGTGAGATAATTTTTTTTATCAAGAACATGAAAAGTTGAAAAATGAGGAGGTTAACTACTTACTCATAAAATTTAGGAGCTTGATCAAGAATGAGAACTCAAAGTCCTAGGAATATGCCTTTATAATTATGTTCTAGCAATAATAAAATATATTACTTCTATCTATAAAAATTGTGTTTATTTATTTTAGACGAAATTCAAGAAAATATAGATAAGTCAGATAAAGTAAGAGTATTTTGGGATAATGTGTGATTTATTTATAAATAATGTATTAAAATATTTTTTTAAGTGTAAAATAAATGATGAAGAAAAAAATTACTTAATAATATATGGAATTGAAACAATGATTATGCAATTTGCATAGAATGAGTGCTTTATTTTAGTATTTTTTACCATACAATTTGCATGGGAAATGTCAAATGAAAGAGAGAGAAAAAAAAGTGGAATTTCTGTCCTTCTCTCGAACTACTATCTCTGTCCTACAAAAGTTTGGATACTTTTTTTTTTTTTGTTTCACGAAAATTTGCATATTTTTAAATTTCCACCTATAAAATTTCTACCTCACAATCTCTATCTTACACATTCTAATCATTACACTTTTTCTTAAAAATCGTACCTTAAAAGTACCGTAGACTTTTGAGGGACGGAAGTAGTATTATATATTGACACTCAAATATATGAACAATTTGGCCAATTGCAATAGACTAGTGCATATCTCACTCTTTCTATAAATAATATGCATCAACCTTCGGACAACACATTGGCCACTGTTTATGACAATAATAAATTACATTTAGAACAAATTACGACTTTTCAAATGGGACCCACAAAAATGATTTAGAATTACTCTTAACTAATTAACTTATCTTGATTAACTAGTTGTGATATAGTATAATCTTAAAGATATATAACTTAAATCACATAATTTTTTAATTTACGAGTCATGTCCATCTGTGTAAATGAATTGAAAATTATACATTAAAGTCAAAAGGTAAAGTTGGGTATAAAAATAGTTTATCATGTTCAAACTATAAAATATCAAGCATTTGATAAAGTTTCATAAATATAAAATTTTTAGTAAAAGTATAAAAAATTTGAATTAATGATGTGATGTTATAATTATTATAGATTTTATTGATTCCAACTTTCAATACTCTTGACGAAAATTTCAATACGTTTGATCAAATATTTAATATTTCAAAACAATTTCATGATAAGCTTATCATAATTTATTTTCACATAAAACCTACTCTTCTAGTTTAAGTATAATAATTTGTGTTAGACTTGTTTGACTATCACATCGGGAAATTAATTTGATTCGGTTCTTACCGAATAAAACCCGAATTAAGCTTGAATAATTTGAAAAAAAAAATTAGTGAATTAATGAGCTATAAACTTAATTTTAGTGTTCAAGCTATAATTCACTATAATTGTTATTTACTCTATCCGTTTCAGTTTTATTTTCTCATGTCACTATTCACTTTTTTATGTATATCTCTAAATTATATCTCATTTCACTAATAAATATGCACAAAAAATATACATATATTATAAAAAAATAATTTTATTCTTTTAAATATTATAAAATAATTTTATTAAAAAGTGTTGAAAATAAAAATAGGAGAGAAAGAGGATACTTGTTACATTACCCGATGAAACTTAAGCTAGAATTTTAAAAAAATAAAAATAAAAAATCAAGATCGTCATCTTTCCTTCATGCCAACAAGATCTGACTGTATTTTCTCAAGTGATGCGTATATAATTTGTTATAAATGGAATCTGATAATATATTTTAATTGAATTAGTCTTATATGCACCAGTTACACGGTGCAACTCAAGTTCATTTTTAAAAAGTTAAACAGTTTATAACTAAAAAGTTAAACAGTTTATTACTGAAAAGTTAAACTATGAAAGATACACTTTTCAGTAATAAACTGTTTAACTTTTCAAAAATGAATTAGAATTGCACCGTGTAACTGGTGCACAAGAGACTTACTCATTTTAATTATATTTTATAACAAATATAGACTGCATAGCACACTATACGTAGATTGTGTCAATAATTTGTATGTGCTGCTTGACATCATAGTATTTAAATACGTATATACTGGTCCCTACTTTCATTTTTTACTATGAAGAACGAATAAATTATATCACCAACTATTTTTCCAACTTGATAAATAAAAGTATTTTTTTAATAATAGTTAATGATATTTTAATATATCAAGAAAATCAAGATATCTAAAGAAAAGGAAGGTACATGTCATAGTTATTATTATTATTATTTATTGAAAATTCAAATGTTTCTAGAATTAAATATATTACATTTTTTAAATAGCGAAAAAGACAAATACAACTTCAAGAATGTTTATCTCTTTAGCAAATAAATCATTAAAAGTCTTATACGTGTAAAATTGTTCCCCTTATATAAATTTTTAATTAAACATTCTACATAAATTTATATATTATTAGAAAAAATATTAATTTACGTGTATACTCACAAAATTATATACTCCATCCATCTCTAACGAATTTACACCTATGTGAGTACACGTGGTTTAAAAAAATATATTCTTTAAATAAAATAGTGGTATATGAATAAATATGTGTATAATTTTGTGAGTGTGCATGCAAATTGATGTTTTCATTTTTTAGTAAAGCGCAAATTGATTTGGACAATAAAAAAATAGAAAGTGTGCAAATTGATCGGAACGGATGGAGTATATTTTTATGAATGTGTCTTGAGTGCATTCCTTTCATCTTTAATTTTAAAAGCAATTTTGACCAGTGTCCAGTCGAAACTGGCCAATCAAAATTAAAAATTAAAATTAGGTGTAAATTTCAAGTGTATATTATGCATTTGGATGTACCCAAAATTCTATATATTTTCAATTTTCATTAATATTTTATTATTTTATTTAATAAATATATATTTAAAAAAATGTGCCATCTTGCAAATTATTGCTTCTTTCTTTGTAAAACGTGAGAAGAGGGGCAAATTCCATCCTTATGTTTACATGTCGTCACAAACCAGACGTCACACATGTAGGGATGTGATGTTTTTTTTTCCCCTTTTTTCTACATTTAATTATATTAAAAAAAAAAAAAAAAAGGTTTTGACATCGTAGCGTGGCAATAAATATTACAACACGTTAAGCAAAATCCTTTTACGCGGAAACCACTTGGAAGATTCCTCTCTCTCTCTCTCTCTCTTCATGTAGTTCAAATGAATCCAAGATTTTTTTTTTTTTTTTTTGAAAGGCAAATGAATCCATGATAAGAAAGAGAAGTAGGGCCCATTCAATTTCTTTTGAATTCTATGTCTTTGAATTTCCTGATTTTCTAAGAAATTGCCAAGAATATTCAGCATTTTCATGAAGTACACGAATTGAGAGAGAGAGAAAAGACAACCATAATTAGATAGAAAAATAAAAGCAAGCCGATAACTACTTAGAAAAGGAAGTGACCGATACTTATCACTTTATTCAAATGTCTAATGTTCAATATTTTGATTGATGTATAATTGGTATTAATCTTTTTTCATAAATAAGTATCACTCACTAATTTGTACGTATGACATAATTAAAATATATCTTTAATCAGGTGGACTGACTTACATGGCTACCGGACTCCTCACTTGAGTGAGTGGCCTGAGTTCGATTTTCTTTGGGAACAAATTCTGGAAGATATAATATTGGCTTGCAGTGTTTAGGAGACTTGACGAACTAACTTGTAACTACTAACAACTAACATTTACCGATAAAAGAAAAAAAATTAAAACATGTCTTGAATACAAAAAATTTATTGCTGTCGTGTATGAGTGAATATAAAAAAATAAATTGTGATTTCATTACACATTTCGCAAAAGTAAATATATATGTGCTTTTGAAAACAAATAATTTTGATTGTGACTTGACTTTAAATAAATTTTTCGTTTGGAATTTGGTTAAGATAAATGGAGTGTTGAACCAACTTTAATCAATCCTAATTTATTTGATATTTTAATGGTTGAAAATGAAATTGAGTTGTTAATTCGTAATTTACGTTTTAAACACAATAATTTTACACATTTATTAATTTACTCAAAATTAATTCGAGTGACATATTAAAAAATATAAAGTTGGCAACTTTAAATAAATAAAAAAAAAGATTTGAAGCAAGGGGTAGTGAAAATTGAAAAGTACATATCACAAATCAGATAATTATCTGAAAAAAATAAAAGTAAATTCAATCCAATATTGAATTATGCCACATTGTTCAAGAGAACCATCTTAAACCATAATTTAAAACCTAAAAACACAAAATCTATGCACATGTGCACGCATAGCACATGAATAAAATGATCAGTGATGCAAAAATTGGTTTATGCGGCCTCTTGTCGACCTGATTTTGTAAAATCGGCAATTTAAGTATTTTCGGGTCAAAGCGACCCAAATTTTGTATTTTTATATTTTAAGAAAAAACTAGACGCCGGCGGCCAAAAAGCGTCCGATTATCAATTTCGGACGTCTACAACGTTAGAAAATGATACTACACTTTAGAGTTGTGTCATACTTTTTCAAGAAAATCAATCTTTAAACTCATATTTTCCAACTTAAAAATATTAGTTCCTTGATCAATATAAAATTTCTGTTTGTTCTATATCACATCGTGTAGTTATTATACCCAAAACTAATTAGGAATTTTCTTTGAGAAAAAAAAAAAGTTAACCTTATTTCCTATTTTGTTATTGAACTGTCGTTGCCTCATTTTATATTCCAACCCCTTTAAAAAATATAAAATCGTTCTAATTTAATACTATGAATCATACCTCTCGATAATATAGTAGGGTGTTGTATGATAAAAATAAGAACTGTTTGGTTGGAGATTTCAGGAGATTCTAATCAAAATGATAATTTGTGCTTGATATTATGATTCTATTATGACATTAATTCTTAAAAATTTAAAATTTTCATAATACAATTATTTGAACACAAAATCTTGTGTGCCAGTATTATGCACTTAGATTTAAGCCCAATTTTAATTTTAATTTTAACTGACTAAATTTGAAGTACTCCCTCTGTCCCACATGAATTTGCACACTTTCCTTATTTGGATGTCCCACACAAATTTGCACACTACTAAAAAAAGAAACATCAATTTACGTACACATTCACAAACATATACACATATTTACCCATATGCCACTACTTTATATATAAAACACATTTTCCTTAAAAAATGTGCCGTCCTGTAGGGTGCAAATTCCTACAGGACGGAGGGAGTATAAAATTTTGAAAATTGAAGCTCAGTTAAAGATGTATGAAATGCACCGAACACACACTCTTATTTAAGAGGTATAAATTTAATTTTTTCGAACCATTTTCGTTCCTTAAAATATTACCAAATAGTAACTCTTAACTTCTATTAGACCAACACTCAAAATGATTTTTTTTTTAAAGAAATGTAGAAATAAAAGTTCAAATTTCATGATATCTACTTGTCATAGTGATGTAGTTGGTCGATGTCAAACTAGACAATCCACAGTAAGACCATAACTACGTATGCTTGTGTGCTATGTTTTAAAAAACCGGTCGGACAGGTCCGACCGCTAACCGGATATAGTAACGTACGGTTCAAAAACGTTCGACCGGCCATCTATTAAAGCGCTTGAGAACCGGTCAAAAACGGTTTTAATCGGGTTGAACCGGTCCGGGTCGAACCGGCTGCTAGGAAGATTTTTATAAAAAAAATAATATTTAGGGGTTATTTTGCAATTTAAGAAATTTCT
Source organism: Prunella vulgaris (assembly GCA_026898435.1). Lineage (NCBI taxonomy): Eukaryota > Viridiplantae > Streptophyta > Magnoliopsida > Lamiales > Lamiaceae > Prunella > Prunella vulgaris. The sequence continues at coordinate 1,714,626 of JAPKLY010000022.1, read as the reverse complement.
TGATGCCCTAATATATTTATTGAAAAATCTAAAAAATACGAAGAGTATGATGCCTAAATTCATTGACGTTGACATCCATCTCCGTCAGTGTGATGAGCGTTGCAATAACTTTAAACAGTGCAGCATCTTCATCCAGTGTCTTCATTATATATTTAATACAAAGGATTAAATTATATAATATTATAATTTATATATTATATAATTATGACATTATACCGGCTCAGCCGCTTTATTAACGGTCTGACCGATCGGACCCGATCTGACAAAAAAAACTAAGGTGTCCGGTTCAATGTCCGCTTCCTCTTTTTAAAACATAGCTTGTGTGGTGGCGCGTTGCTTTAGCCCTTTGAAATGGTCAACAATAAGATTTTGTAACACTATTTTATTCTTAAATAAGGTTAAAATTTTCAATAAATAACGAAAAATCCAAGTGCCTTTAGCCAATCAACAATCTCCCTTTTCCACACCTTTTCTCCTTTACATATTTTTTATTTGTAATTTTGTTATATATATATATATATATATTAGTTCATATTAATAATTTTGTAATTTATAATAATATAAAAATCAATTATTTAATATATATATATCCATAGTACTCTTACTCATTCTCGTACTTAATTTGCAACTTATCAAATATATTCTTCCTCTTACTCAATCGATATTTTCATAAATAATAATAAAATATTATTAATTTTATAATTAATTATATTGTTTCTATACTATTATATTTACAGTTCATACTTATTAGTTATTAGTACTTTATATATATATATATAAGTTTATATTTATTACTTAAACTCAATCTAGTTTAAAGTATAAATATACTTTTTCTATTTTGTAAGAATTTGTATCTTATAAGATGATAATTTTTTTAAAGAAAATTTAATTTATATATAAAATAGTGACATTTGAATATATATATATATATATTTATGATTATATATATAATTTTTTTTTTTAATAATATGTAAGATTATATAAAATATTTAAATAAAAAAAAATGTACAAATTCATATGTGACAAAGAAAGTAATAAATTTTCGGACGTGGAGTTGTATTTTTAATGGAGTAAGTCTCCTGTGCACCAGTTACACAGTGCAACTCTAGTTCATTTTTTAAAAGTTAAATAGTTTATAACTGAAAAGTTAAACAATTTATTACTGAAAAGTGTATCTTTTATAGTTTAACTTTTCAGTAATAAACTGTTTAACTTTTCAATTATAAATTATTTAATTTTTTTTAAAATAAACTCGAGTTACACCATAAAACTAACTTATTTATTAAAAAATTCAGGGGAATCGAACTTAAATATCCTGCTCATTCCACCCTATTTATATCCTCCGTATTTCCCCACTTTCCATACAAAAACTTGACCAACACTCCCAAATCTCCTTTCTTCCATCAACCAAAATCCTCCCACAGATTTTCATGCTTCTCTCTCATGACATTCTCCCTCTCTCTCTAGCACGACCGAATCCTTCACCCCTTCACTCCAAATCCTTCACCACAGAGCCCCAATTTTGAACCAAAGCACCAATCTTTGCTTGCCAAATCTCCAAAAATGGAAACTGTGGGAGTCTCCGAAAGGAATACTGTGATGAATGTCCTAACTCAGGGGAGGGAGCTTGCAAATGAGCTGAAAAGGAAGCTCCACCCAACCCCACCTTCAACAGAGGCCTGCGGTGTCTTAGTGGAGAATATACTTTCCTCCTATGAAAACGCATTAACGCTTCTTGCCCTAATTGGGAATCACGATTCTTCTGTTGACAATTTGTTTGGATCGCCAAATTCGATCGAGGGTTCTCCCAGAAGTGAAGGGTCTGAACAGAGTTCTAAGGGCCAGGTCCTGAATTTCAAGAAAAGGTAGCTTTTTTTTAGTCTTTTTGGAGTTTTGATCATATGGGTTTTCTGGGTTTTTGATTTTGTTTGTTGGGGTTGAGAAATCTTGAAAATTTATGCAATTTTTAAAAAAAATTAAAAAATTTGCAGAAAGACATTTCCAAGATGGAGTGAGCAAGTTCGTGTATCTTCAGGAGTTGGGTCAGAAGGACAAATTGATGATGGGCATAGTTGGAGGAAATATGGCCAAAAAGATATTTTGGGGGCTAATCATCCAAGGTGAGCAACACACTTTTTAATAGAAATAATCACGAATTGATACAAAAGTAAAGACCTATTTTTTAATTTGTAAAATTTACATTTTTCGAGTTTTTTTTTAATTACTTTATTAACTCTTTGATCATGAATGATAAAGTTCTTGAAATACATAGATATTATGAAAGTGTTTTCTTTATAGTATAATATTTATTATGGAAATTTGGGGGTAAATAATTTCTTGATTCTTGAAGCAAAGTTGTGATTATTAATAAAAATTGGGTTATTGACTTTGAGATGGAGAATGTATTTTCCAAGGATAAATATGCTTTGGACGTGTTGTGTTTTGTGACTTTATAATCAATGTGAATGTCATGAATTCAATGAATGTGGTGTACTAAATGATCAAGTTGCTGTTTTTGTTCCTTTGTTTGTATGTCCACTTGCTCACTATGGATAGAACCTGCTGACAACTGACTAAACATGGAATTAATCGAAATATAAATTTATTTGTGTTTAAAGATTGCTTCAATTTGCATTGAATTTACTCATAAGTCCAATCTCTATATCCCTTCATAGTGTTGCATCATTTGAGGCCAATATATTGCTATAAGTGGAAATCTTGATATTAGTAAATTTTTTTACTAAACATTTAATACATAAATTTTTCAAAAAAGTTTAAACAAATTCTACATTTATAAAAGATGAATAATTTCAAATTGGTAAAGTTTTAGAGCACTATTTTTAATTGGTACAAAATTTTTGCATAATAGATTAAGTGCATGTTCTGAAACACTTTAAACAACTTTGAGAATAGTTTTTTTTTTTTCAAAGTTCTTTCTCGAGTTTCAAAGCAGTCACTAAATATAAGTTGAATAATAGAGTTTTTTTTCTTTTACATAATGTACTAATTTGTAAATAGTGCTTTAAAATGTAACATTTCGCAACTGCCTCTATAAAAACTTTAAATCAAGACACTTTTTTTTAAAAAAAATTATGTCAAAATTTATCAATATTTTGTTGATATATTTGGACATCTCAATATTTTAATTTGGTACAATTTGTAAAAGAGATTAGTCGATATTGATATTGCAGACCAATATTTACTGATCGAGGTTGTTCTTTGGCAGGGCGTACTACAGATGCACTCATCGCAACACGCAAGGGTGCTTGGCGACGAAGCAAGTGCAGCGCGCCGATGATGATCCGTCGGCCTTTGAGATTGTTTACAAAGGAAAGCACAGCTGTAGGCAAGAGAGAGTGAGAGAAAGGAAAGACAAGAAGGAGAAGTTAATCAGACAACCACAACAAATGGTGATCATAAACAATGAGCCATCACCATCATCATGCCTTAAAACCGAAAATCAAGAACTCGGTCACTCTCCATCCTTCTCGTTCCCTACGACCCCAATTGAGCCCGAGAAGGTGGAGTCCCCGTTCTTTTCGGAGCCTAATAGTTTCATGGGGACGAGCTACTCGCCTCCGTTCCTCTCCCCAGCAACATCAGAATCATTCTTCTCGTTGAATGATTTCGCCCCTGGCCTCAGTTTTCAGGGCTCAGACTCTGATTTTGCGGAGATCATGTCCAACCCGACTCCAGTTTTCACGTTCGGGGACTTGGATTTCCTCGAGAGTCTCGACGGATTCGAGTAGTCTCGACAGCTAGTGATCCTGGCCAGCATCCTGAAAGAAACTCCCAAGCTGTTCATACAGATAGTGTAGTTCACAGGCCTTCCTACAGATGCTGACAAATAGAGTTTTTCTTAATTAGGTAGATTTTTGAGTGATATGTAATGGGAAATGTATTTTTTATTTTTTGTAATTGTCTATTTCTACCTTTCATAGGTGATGAATGTTCTTAAGTTATGATTTTAATTTTTGTCTTATTTCTTCAATAAAACTTTTCTGATTCAATATTTTTTTTCCAATCATTTAGAAGTGAGTTTAAAGAGAACACAAATTCCTTCTCAATTTAAATACATGTCAAAACGGACATATATATTTTAACTAAGAAAAAGTCTGCAAATTTTGTAATTTTTAAAACTACAAGTGCAAAAAAAAAAAAAATTCGTACGGGACCGATAATAAAATGTTTTAAGATCAATTCTGAAATAATACATGTCCAGTCTGATCAAAAGTACAAAAATCTTGAACTTTTGACATCAATTCCTCAGAAGCCGTCGTGCTCGGGCCCGTCTCGAAAGACTAGTGATACGAAAACCGCGGTAAGAGAGGCTGAATTGTATACCCTAAAACGAAGTGTAGTACCAAGGCTCACCACTTGCATGCGCCATTGTAACTAACACTTTTTTTTTCTCAAAATGTGTTTTGAGTGTATATAATATGCACAAATACCATTCAATGTGATTTGCATGTATAATTATACGTGGTAATTAATATTGTATTAGCTAAGAGGTGTTCAGCAAGATTCATCCACGGTTTCTTGGTAGCCGGAGCCGTCGTCCTTTAGCGGCGGCGCCGCCACCACGGAGGCTGTGTAAATCAATTTCTTGACTCTTTGATTTTATGCAGGTTTTGGCTATCATCTTCACCCCTGCCTCACTACTATTAGATTCAAGTTTTTTAATTAAAAAAAAAAAACATAAATATTACAACCTAGACTTAAAAATATTTTCTTGCATCTTTTGGGTTGAAATGGGATGGATTGAAAAACATGGGCAGTGAATAATTGATGAAATTTGGAATGGCCCACACTATATACATCTTAATCCTTATTAGATACACATTCTATTTTTACTAAAAAATTAACTAAATTTCGATAGATATTCACTAAATTAATTTTTTTTACAATTTTCTCAATTATATATTTCACACATTTTTATTAAAATATGGAATAAATTTCGACAAAATTATATAAAAAATAGAATAAATATATTTTGGGTGGGGTATTATTATTAGAGGGGTATATAGTTTGGCCCATTTGGAATAAGCCCATGTGCACTCATATGGAATTTTGGTACTGGCCACGGTTATAAGCACCCACATTTATTTTGTGCTTTTCATTTCACATTTTTCTTTTGTTTTTTTTGGGAAAATTTTCAAAATTCAAACAAAAATTACTTGAATTTTGCTTATTATTTTTCATTTATATGGATTTTTTTCGTTTTTAAAAAAATAATCATTATTTAATATATTCATATTTTACAAGAAAAAATATAGTTATGCTTTTGAGAATTGTTCCTATAATTAAGGTGGTTGTACAGGTTTAGGGAGAAAAAGTTAAAAAAATATTTATTATATTTTATACTAATTTTTTAATTAATAAAATTATGAGGTGTGTGTACTTTTAACAAACTTTGGTGCATATAACCTGGGCCTTTGGTATTAGCATAATATGTTGATCAGACGCAGTCTCTTTTTTATGCCAATGGGCTGATGGGCCTTCAAAAGTAGCTACAATTTGGGTCTTTATTATATTTTTAACAAGTAAATAAGATCTACGTATTAGATGTAATACTCACTCTATTTTCGTATCATAAACTTTTCATTTTATTTTTGACAGATATTTAATAATTTTTGTATTGAAAATTATACAAATATTTTGTATAATTTTATGTTTTTGACATCTAAATGGAAAAATCACGCAAAATTTCCTGAAGTGGAAGGAATACTAATTACTTTAAAATGGATAGAGAAAAGGGCACGGATATTCTCCTCATTTTTTTTAAGTACTTCACCACCCTCCTCACTTCACCAGCATAAATGTTCAGTTCACCACCCTGCTCTTCCAAAAATACCAATGCTATTTTAAAGTGAAAATTAATTTTGCAACTTCACCTCATTTCTTCATTTTTTTAAATATTCTATCAAAAACTTTGAAACAATGTGTAGTTCCATTTTTTTTCGACAACGCCCATCGCCAACCTCCGGCACCACTACCACAGTAATTTTTAACGGACGCCCACCACCACTATAGTATTTTTTTGATAGATAAATTTAAGAATTTATTAGTTTTATATATTGAAGGGTTTGAATGTTTTTTAATGTTTTGAATGAGTTTTTATTGTTATTATTACAAATATTGGGATTGAAAATCGATTAAAAATCGTTCACAAAATTTCGTTGGATAATATCGATCAAAAAACGCGAAAAATTCACTGAAGACATTTGTTCGACTCTGGTTTTTCGAACAGATGCTATTTGTTCGAAAAAATTAGTCGAACAAATAGCATTAGTTCGAAAAAAAATTGAAAATTTTTGTTCGGAATTTTTGGTGGAACAAATATGTTCGAATTTTTTTTTAAAAGTTCAGAAAATGTACGAATAAATCATAAATACGTATATGAAAAACTATTATCATTTTCCATTTTGACAAAATAAAATTTTTTTATAACGTTTTTGTTCAAAAAAATATAGTTGAAGAATTGTATAGTGAGAACCAATCAGTTTTTAGGTTTTGAAAGAGGAGGTGAACTGATCTTCTGCAATTGGAGAATATTTTTAAAGGGTAATTTTCTCTTTTAAAATTTATTTTCAAAATAAAGAATAAAAGGGTGGTGAACTACTCAAATATAGGAGTCTAAATGTCCGTGGCCTAGAGAAAATTTGTATATTTTACCCGGCCCATTTGATCCGGGTCCATTTACTCAATTAGTACGGGATGAATTTATAGTGGGTACGAATTTGAACCCGTTCCATTGTGGGGGAATAGTTTATTCCATCAACCTTCCACAAATTCAAGGAATATTATTTAGATATGGATGAGTGGTTCATTTGCATAAGAATATCTTAAACTTATTTTTATTTAATAATTAATATTCATTTAATATGAAACTAATAGAAATTACAGAATCAAATCCTCAGTCCTAATCAAGTTTATTTGGTTCAAATGAATGATTTTAAATAATATATGTAGATATTATAAATAATTAATCTGGTTTTCAAAATCTTATTTTAATATATGTGGTTCCAAGAGTAGGTGCGTGGGTGCCAACAAGAAAAAGATTATTTCAAACCTTTGACAATTTTACAAACATGACAAATTGGTGGTAGTAATTTATACTACAAATATTATAAAATATATAAATTGCTTATGATATAGTATTATAGTTGTGCACTGATTATTGTAATAGTTTTAAATGTGATGAAAAAATATTATGATGTAATAACATTTTTAGCTCACATTTAAATCTTTTTAGATTCGAGTCTCGTAAAAAATAATTTCACATGTATTAAATTTTTAACCCATGTTAAAGCCTACTTTTTAAGTCATTTGATAGTTTGATTTCTATTCAGAAAGATAAAGATAACATAAATTTCAGAATTATTATTTGTTTGACGTTGTGGTTAGAACTATGGGGGAGGAAATATCGAAAATACCGGTATACCACACTTATCGTAAAAAAAAATATCAAATTTATTGAAATTTTCGGTATATAAAAAATTTCGATACGATAATAGCATATTAATGTAGAAATTTTGGTATACTGCGATATACCGAAATATTTCAATATGAAAGTTTCGGTATACCAAAAATACCAAAATTTTCGGTATACTGTTGTCATACCGAATTTTTGGCATACCAAAATTTTCTATATGAAAACAGTATGCCTTTTTTAGATATTGAAATTCGGTAAATCAAAATTTTCGGCATGACAACGGTACTAAATTTTTCGGTATCAAAATTTCGATATGATAACAATATGATAAATTTTTTTTCGATATGTCGTACTGTCCACACTCCACTTAACGTAAATGTTACAATCGTCATTTTACATTTATAAAAATTTAATAAAGCAATTTAAGTCACTGAAAAGTACAGATGTAAGCCTGGTCAAAATTGGCCGAACCTAAATTAATTAGCATTAATTGATCATTAATGAAAATTAGTTAATAGTCCTCAAAGCTAACAAAATTGAGTAGGTTCGAGTATTATTATTTACATATAAAGTATTCACACAGTCCCTAAGCCAATTCACACCCTTTCTATTTTGGGTTGTCCCAAATTAATTTACACACTAATTAAAAGGGAAACATCAATTTATGTGTACATTCACAAAAATTTTCATACATTACCCATATACCACTACTTTATTTAAAAAAATACATTTTTCTTAAATCACGTGTCATCCAAAGGGTGCAAATACCCCTAGAACGGAGGGAGTACTACTTTCATGTACACTCTAAATATTTTTTAGTGAATTATTTTTTATAGTATGGCTTTTAAAAAATCACACGAACTTGAATTTTCATACATTATTTTATCAACAAGGGATGATATGGAGTGAGTGCATAAACACGACTAATTAAAGTTCACTAATAAATTTATCTTGATAAACCCTGTTTTCTTTTCTATTTTGAAATTGAGTCACTTACATATTAGTTAAAAAAAAATACTATATTTACAAATTGGTTCAAAAAATTTGCGCGTCAGTATGACATTTTTTTGCACGGAAGCGTTTTTTTTTTTTTTTTCACATGACGAATATGTAATTTTTGTCAATTTGTTGAATTATTTTATACTTTTCCCTTTGAAATTTTGTTTTGGAAATATCTTTATACAAATAAATTTACCCATTATTTATTTAACAATGAACTTTTTTTAATTAAGGTCCAGGATGAAAGAATTTAAGGCATAGCACAAACTATGCTATCAATATATCATCTATAATCTTTTCAACATCAATTTTTTAGTGCAACACAAAATCTTCCATTTATATCTGGACGAACATGGTTCTTTTACATTTTAATTTCGTTATGTAAAATTTAGAGAAAAATTGATATAATTCATGGATCACGTTCATTTGTTTACCTTCGTCCCAAAAAAATTGTATACCTTTCTCTTTAAATTTGACCATAAAAAAATTTGCATATTGCAGAACAAAAATATTGCTTTAAATTTCACCCTAAAAAATTCCACCCTAAATAATTCCACCTACACATTCTATTAACTACAATTTTTTTTATTTATATTCTTAAAAAAATACTACAAATTTTTGAGAGACGAAGACAAAATTAAATAATGATGACCCATACATGCATTGTATATGAGGTGAAGGCATTAATTAAGTGATTGTTTGAGCAAAGTGCTCATGCACTAGACAAATTAAAGGGTGTGTTTTCAATAACTTAAAAAAAAAAATGTAGAATCACTTTTTTTTTTAATAAGTTGAGTCTTGCCTACCTCCCATAAAAAGTGGTTCTACACGTTTTTTAAATTATTGAAAACACGCAAACGTATTAAACTGCTTATCCCTGTAAACTACAATCAAATTTGGATGTATGGATTTGACAAAAATTGGTTGGATGATTGTAGACTTGTAGTTATACAAAAATTTATAAATATAGGCGGATATACTTTCTCTGTCCATCAATTATATGTATTTTTTTTGTATGTGGTTTAATGTAATACGTCGGAGGATATTTTGGGTATTGTGAGTTCCGTTCTAAAAATATTAACTTTATTCATAAACGGACTTCACAATATCCCAAAATATTCTCTGATATATTGTATTAAACCCCGTACAAAGAGAGCTGCATATAATTGGTGGACAGAGAGAGTAATTTTTAAAGAAATAGCTGGGGAGTATTTTTAAATTAAAGAAATTGTTTTAAACAGAGTGTGAGATGTTGTTGTCTGTGGGTTTTTTTTTCCATGCAAGAAGAAGACTTCAATAATTTGACTATTTCTTTTCTGATGAACATGGCAAAGTGAAGGAACATAAGTTAATTATCTAAGTGTGGACTAATTCAGATGCATTGGCGGCCAGAGTGGGCGGACTGAAAATATGATTGACTGAAAATATGACGGATCACAAAATTTTCAACTCAATTTATTTTTTTTGCGGACCATAGTTTAGACGGGATAATTCATTTAATTTTTTATATTTTAATTTAAAAATACAATATAAAATATTTAACACATTCAATTTTAATTATGAAATAATTGAAAATAACATGTATACCTTCGGTTTCAGTTAAATTCAGAAAATTTTGGGATTTGTCAATTTCAATTTAGTTAGTTTTTGAGATAAAAAAATTGAATCGGGATGTTAATATAATTTTAATATTGAAATCTCTCATACGTGTATGTATTGCTAGTATGATTGATTCGTTTAAGTTTATAAAAATATAAAGAATTGTAAAAATTGTATGGACTAGAGTATCCTTTGTACTCTATTTTAGTAGAACAATTTTATTGACTGCTTAAAAAAATTCACCAACAATTCAAGTTGTTAATACATTGTGCCCTTATTACTTAGAAATATTTATTTAAGGATGAAAATATAAATTTATTTTGATAAACCCCATGTTTTCTTCTCTATTTTGAAATTTTGTTTTGGAAATATCTTTATACAAAAAAATTAACCCATTTTTTTAACGGTGAGCTTTTTAATTAAGGTCCATGATGAAAGAATTTTTAAAGGGGAGAATTTGGTGGTGGAGAAGATTATTGATGAAATTAAAGGACGTTTTTGGAGTTGGTATGATTCTAAATTTACTGTGCTATGAGATTTTTTTTTGAAAGAATGGTTTGTAAACCCTAATCATTATTAAAACTCTTTGTATTTTTGCGAGTGAGTATCTCTTATACTCAAAGCATTAATAAAGTTTCCTTTTACGGATAAAAAAAAATCTATCATCTATAATCTTTTCAAAATCAATTTTTTATTGCAATCCAAAATCTTCCATTTATATCCGGACAAACATGGTTCCTTTACATTTTAATTTCATTATGTAATTTTTTTTTAAAAATTTTATAGAAAAATCGATATAATTCATGGATCACATTCACGTTGTACTACCTTCGTTCCCAAAAAAAATTGTATACTTTTTATTTTAAAAAAATTTGTCCATAAAATAATTTTCATATTGCAAAACTAAAAATATTTCTTTAAATTTCACCACACATTCTATTGACTACAATTTTTTATTTATATACTAAAAAAATACTACTACCTCCGTCCCGGAACTACTTTCATAGTAGTTCCGGGCACATGAAACAAGAAAAAGTAAGTATATGAGTATAAAGTTAAATAATAAAATAAAAAAAAATGTGTTTTGTTGACTTTTGTGAGTAAAAAATGTTTTCTTTTTAGGTGTGTGAAAGAAAAGTTGGGACGTCCAAATAAAAAAAGTGTGAAAGTAGTTTTGGAACGGAGGGAGTATAAATTTTTGAGAGACGAACACAAAATTAAATAATGATGACCTATACAAAAAGAACACGTATTAAATTGCTTATCCCAATAGTCAACTACAATCAAATTTGGATGTATGGATGAGACAAAAATTGGTTGGAAGATTGAAGTTATACAAAACATTATAAATAATACATCCGTCCACGAAAAACGTGCTCACATATTTGTACATAATCTAATGTAATATCTCGGAGGGTATAACGGGATATTGTGAGGTTCGTTTTGAATAAGAAGAATATTTATGAAAAGTATATCATATGTTCTTTTTATAAATATTTTATTTACTCAATACGGATATCACAATATCCCGTAATACCTTTCAACATATTATATTAAACCACGTGTTAAAAACTTGAGCACATTTTTTGTGGACAAAGGGAGTATATATTTGTGTATAATTTTTAAAGAAATAGCTGGAGAGTATTTTTAAATTAAAGAAATTGTTTTAAACAGAGTGTGATGTTGTTGCCTGTGGTGTTTTTTTTTTTTCCATGCAAGAAGAAGATTTCAAACATCTGACTTTTTCTTTTCTGATGAACACTAAGGACCATAAGTTTATTATCTAAGTGTGGACGAATTCAGATGCATTGGCGGACTGAAAATACGAAAATTTTCAATTTAATTTATTTTTTAGTAAACCGTAAGTTTAGATGGGAAAATTCACTTAAATTTTTTAATTTAAAAATACAGTATAAAATATGTAATACATTTAATTCATATAATGTTATGCCTTTTATAATTATTTAAATCATCATTAAATTTATTTATAAATAAATAAACTTAAATTTTGAATAACACCCTTTACTTTTTACTCCATTTATTATCTGTTACATATGTAAACAATCAGCACTTTATAAAATTTGTGTAAAAAGAATCATACATCTAAAACTAGTGGGAGGGGTACATTTTATTGTCAACTTAATTAATAGTCCTCAAGTCTAGCTAACATATGACACGGAGCCAATTCAATTTTTGAACAGTTAAATTCAGAAAAATTTGAAATTTATCAATCTCAATTTAGTTAGTTTTTTAGATAAAAAAAAAGTATAATAGGGATGTTAATATAATTTTAATATTGAAATCTCTCATACGTGGTATGTATGTCTAGTATGATTGATTCGTTTAAGTTGCTCAAAATGTAAAGTCTTGTAAAAATTATATGAGTTAGAGTACTCTATTTTATTGACTGCTTAAAAGAAATTTGACGACAATTCAAAGAGTTAATACATCGTGCTCTTATTATTTAGAAATATTTATTTATGGATGAAAATATAATTAAGACATAGGTAATTAATGTTGTACACTCTCAGGCTAGAGTATGTTGCCCAACCTCTTGGCACAAATTATGGTACCATCTATAATCTTTTCAGCATCAAACTTGTAAACAAATCCCAAATCTTGCAGCTTTTTTGACCCCCACTTTGTTTCCCTCTTTGTATCTTGGATGAACCTAATAACCAGAGAGACATTCAAAATTTTCAAACAATTCATCATATTTAAATACCAATGATTTTTACGACACGTTCGAACTCGTATAAATCAGGTTTACCGTACAATAAGTATAATTTTTTGAAAAGTTATTCTTGTCACCACCGAAAAGTTACCAGTACTTTTGCTAGAAAAAGTTATCTTTGATAAAATCGTGACAATAGTGACTTTTTCAGTGGTGACAACGTAACTTTTCAAAAATAAATTTGAATTGCACTATTAACCCGATTCATAAAATGTGCACGTATACATAAATAATAAGTTACTACTAACTCTGGTGGGATGCTTATGTCCGGATGATATTTGTGAATGAGAGATGCAATTTCTGCAGTTTTCAAGAAAGCATTTGCCAACAGAAATCTGCCGCGCATGTCGGAATTCTCCATTGAAAAAATGTGCGCCTGAATCACGTCTTCCACGTGGACAATTGGGACTTTGGACGTCAAATCTTCTAAAGCTCTCAGCCCCTTGTAAAGAACTTCGTCCTTCAAGGCCTGCCCTATTAGTACAGACATGCTGCCCGAAAGATAAGATTGAATGGTGTCACCCCCCACCAGCCCTGTCCCAAGGCTCACCACTTGTACCCCTTTACCCTCATAACTCAATAATTCTTTCTCACCCAATGTCTTCGATTCTATATAATCCTGTAAGTAAATAATTTTATCCTTTAAAACAAAAACACTCTTAATTTAACAGTATTAATTAATTTATCCTCGATTCAAATTGAGCTCAAAACATCGATTTCTCGTAAAATTTGAATTAAAGAGTAGAATTGCATTCAATCTGCATTGAACTCATCAAAATTGTCTCCAAAGAAATAATCAGTAGAGGAAAAAAATACAAAATAATTCAGAAAAAATGGCACTAATTATAAATTAATTTTCTCCAAATAAAAGAACATATTGCTGTAAAAAAAAAATTATGTATTTGTGCAAATATTTTGAATCAATTTATAAATATAATTATTTTCTCAACCTATATTTAAATATACTCTTTCCATTAATGCATTCCTAATCTTATCATAAATTTGATTAATTTTTTTAATTATGCATGAATTTTTTTTTCATCATACAACACATACAAGGTACATAGGGTAGGAGAGATTGAGAGGAGTCCAGCAGCTTTCATCCATGGCTTCCCGGTAGCCGGAGCCGTCGTCTTTCAGCGGCGCCGCCGCCATAACGGTGGCGGTGTAAATCAGCTTCTTCACGGTCCCAGATTTTACACAGCTTTCAGCTATGACTCTCACCCCTGCCACAACTGCTTCACTAGTGCTTTTGTACTGCTCACCAAATAATCAATCTAACTTAAAGACACACATTTATTTCATCATTACAAATAAGTACAATTTTTTACCCTGTTCGTACCGGAGAGTTATTTTTGGGGTGCAGGTAAGGTGTGGCCAAATGGAACACAAATTGACAGCCCTGAATTGCAGCTTCAAATTCATCGGGTTTGTATATATCTGCTTCGAACAGCTTCAATCTTGTATCCGCACCAATTAAATTCTTCAACAAGTCCACTTTCGATGCATCACCTGTGGTCATTCATTCAATTACTATTTAATACAATTTTTTTTGAAAATGAAGCTATAAGTAAGTATATAAAATCAGAAACTTACTTAGAGATCGAAGAGTGGCATGAACCGTGTAGCCCCTGAGCAAGAGATTCTTGATGAGATAAGAAGCCAAGTAACCTGCACCTCCCGTTACACACGCCTTCTCCATCCCTTTAACTTTATCTTGTACTCTTCACTTCCTTTTATACATGGGGAGAATTACAAAATAAATAAAAAATTAATATTAATTATAAATTTTGATTTTGTGTACCCGTCCCCTTATAAGTCGCTCGTACCTTTTGAGCATGAGTATTAAGAAGTGTATAAAAATATTAATATTATATAGATAATGTGATGGGAAAAAGTGAAAAAGTAATGAGAATAGAATGAAACGTATTGAAAATAATAATGAAGAAGTGAATAAATTTTATTCTAAAAAAGTAAAAAAACAAATGATCAACATATAGTGGGACAGACGGAAATGACAAAATGAGCAATTTATAGTGGAACGGGGGAGTATATGTTTCTGTATAGAAATAAAAAAAAATATTGTATATAATTTTTTTATTTGATATCCCACTAACATGTTGCATTTTTTTTACACAAAAATTTGGGTGCACCCAAGTGTATAGTATGATGCACTTGGAATTTATATTCAATTTTAATTTTAATTTTGAGTATGAACTGATAAAAATTAATTTTAAAATTGAGGACCAATTAAAAATGCATGGAGTGCACCCAAAACATACTCTACGTCTCACCGGCATTCTTCATACTAAAAAAAATGAGTATTAACTCCATCTTCAGTGTTGGAAAATTATGATGTTTGTCCAAAAGTTTCAGCAATTTATTGTGGAATGGGTGTATAAAATTTTAATTTAATGGTTATATATAAAATCTTGGGTTTCGAGTTAATTTTTAATACTGATTTGATGTTATATTTTATATATTTGTATTGAACGAGATAATAATTTAAAAAAAAAATGTGTGCATAATAAAAATAAATATATATGTTATTATATTAAATTTTGTGAACTATAAGAATAGGTTTTAAAATATCTTGAAGTATGGACCGAATTTTAAATTTAAAAGGCATATTTTAGTGTAAATAGTTGAATATCACAAGAAACAATGGTAAATTATTTGTGGATCTCAACAACTGATGTGCAGAACTTTTGTCCTTATGCTTATCCCTTCGTTTCGTATTTAAATAGATTACTCATCTCAAGTGTATTTTTAAAAAATTATACAAATTATTACTGAAATGTTTATATTTAATAGTGTAATTTTTCAATAATAACTTGTGTAACTTTTCAATATTATTTTGTGTAACTTTTCAAAAATACAAATGAGTTGCACGGTGTAACTGGTGCACAAGAGACTTACTCCAGTTCTAAGACTATTTCATAGTAGTTATGGACACACAAATCAAGAAAAAGTAAGTATATGAGTGTAAAGTTAAATAATAAAAAAAATTATACTTTATTGATTTTTGTGAGTGTAATTTTTTTTTTAGGTGCGTGAAAGAAGTATTGGAACGTCCAAATAAAGAAATTGTGAAAGTAATTCTGAAAAGGAGGAAATATTATTATTCTGAATTTTTAATCACCTCTATCTCCACTAAAATGAAATAAATAAAATATTTAAATATCTTATTATTATTCTGATTTTTAAATCACCTCCCTCTCCACTAAATGAAATAAATAAAATTTATTGAAAGTAAAATACTCTTAAAAATAAGAATCAATATCACTACTACTTCCGTCCCAGGAAAGTCTGCGGTACTTTCCTGGACACAGGTTTTAAGAAAAAGTATAATGAGTAGAATGTGTATAGTGGAAATTGTGAGGTAAATATTTTAAAGGTAAAAATATAAAAAAATATTTTTATTTTGAGAGTATACAAATTTTTATGGGATAAACTAAAAAAAAAAGTGTATAAAATTTTATGGGACGGAGGTAGTAATACTTTAACAAAGTCTTTGAATATAGTTGTCGTTTTGCTGATCATTTTTAGGCCATACGTCAGTTGTCACGTGCTATGCTTACCAAAAGTAAGTAAACATTACCCCTCCACAATAAAGGATGTTTCTTCTTTTACATGTAATTTAATGCAATATATTATAGAGTATTATAAAATTTATTTATAAATTTAAAAATTTTATATAAAAAATATACAAGTATATTTTACATTTACAATTTTTAAATTTATAATCGATCTCATAATATTCTATAATGCTCTTCGAAATATTGACATGCAAAATAACAAAATCATTTATTGTGGACGGATGGAGTATTTATTTTGTCTATTGAATCTTGAACATTTCTCAAATAGGTTTTCCTTTTGAGGTCCGCTTCATGTAAATGGAGCCCAATATTTGGTTGATGATTGAGGCCCAAAATATAATATGGGCTACAAATTGGGCCTTATTTATTTTTTAAGCCCAAAAATTTATAGAATTGGGCTCCAACACCTATGATCTCCTTTTCACATACAGAGGAAGAAATGACAAATCCATTAATCAAAATCTCCAATTCTTAATGTAATTATCAAACTACTTTAATTCAAAGTGACAAATGATTAAACTTGATGAAAGAGAAAATGAGAAAGAAGAGAGATAAAATTGGGTAAAAATTTTCATTTTAGGCATTGAAGAGATAGATACTTTTAATCAAGACATATTTATAAAATTTGTTCACAATTTTTACACAGAAATATAAATTTTTTTTTTGCACAGAATCAATTTATAATTAGTGTTAATTTTGTGAACTATTTTTGTAATTTTCACTTAAAATGTACTTAGTTTAGATGAATACACACATGTTAAACGAATATTACAAAGTAATATCATATGTATTCTATATAATGAACTCATGGGTGGGCTTGTGCAAAACCATCTTATGGATCACATTTTATAACATCAGATAAATTTATATTGAGTGATTTATATATTGGTTAAAAAAGTCACTATATTTATAAATTGGTAAACAATATTTGCACAGAAATTTTTTTTACTGCACAGAATCAATTTGTAATTAATGTCAATTTTGTGAACCATTTTGTAATTTTTCCATTTATATTTAATTCATGTAAGGCTTCTAACTTATAAACAAATTATGGTACCATCTATAATCTTTTCAGCATCAAACTTATAAACAAATCCCAAATCTTGCAGCTTTTTGGACCCCCACTTTGTTTCCCTCTTTGTATCTTGGATGAACCTAATAACCAGGGAGACATTCAAAATCTTCAAACAATCATCATATTTAAATACCAACTTTTGTATAAATCAGATTTACGGTACAATTCAAGTATATTTCTTGAAAAGTTATTCTTGTCATCACTGAAAAGTCACATCTACTTTTACTAGAAAAAATCATCTTTGATCAAATCGTAACGACTTTTTCAGTGGTAACAACGTAACTTTTCAAAAATAAATTTGGATTGCACGATTATTCGAATAACAAAATGTGCACGTATATATAAATAATAAGTTACTACTAACTCTGGTGGGATGCTTATGTCCGGATGACATTTGTGAATGAGAGATGCAATTTCTGCGGTTTTCAAGAAAGCATTTGCCAATAGAAATCTACCGCGCATGTCGGAATTCTCCATGGAAAAAATGAGCGCCTGAATCACGTCTTCCACGTGGACAATTGGGACTTTGGACGTCAAATCCTCTAAAGCTCTCAGCCCCTTGTAAAGAACCTCGTCCTTTAATGCCTGCCCTATTAGTACGGACATGCTGCTAGAAAGATAAGATTGAATGGTGTCACCCCCCACCAGTCCAGTCCCAAGGCTCACCACTTGTACCCCTTTACCCTCATAACTCAACAATTCTTTCTCACCCAATGTCTTCGATTCTATATAATCCTGTAATTAAAACATTAAGAAAATAAAATAATTTTATCCCTTAAAACAAAAACATTCTTAATTTAACAGTATTAATTAGTTTATCCTCGACTCAAATTGATCCCAAAACATCGATTTCTCGTAATATTTGAATTAAAGAGTAGAATTGAATTCAATCTGCATTGAACTCATCAAAATTGTCTCCAAAGAAATAATCAGTTGAGGAAAAAATTACAAAATAATTCAGAAAAAATGACACTAATTATAAATTAATTCTGTGCAAATAAAAAATACGTTACTTAAAAAAAAATTATGTAATTGTGCAAATATTTTGAACCAATTTATAAATATAATACTTTCTCAACCTATATTTAAATATACTCTTTCCATTAATTCATTCCTAATCTTATCATAAATTTGATTAATTTTTTTTAATTATGCATGAAATTTTTATTTCATCACACGACACATACAAGGTACCTAGGGTAGGAGAGATTGAGAGGAGTCCAGCAGCTTTCATCCATGGCTTCCCGGTAGCTGGAGCCGTCGTCTTTCAGCGGCGCCGCCGCCATAACGGTGGCGGTGTAAATCAGCTTCTTCACTGTCCCAGATTTTACACAGCTTTCAGCTATGACTCTCACCCCTGCCACCACTGCTTCACTAGTGCTTTTGTACTGCTCACCAAATAATCAATCTAACTTAAAGACACACATTTATTTTATCATTACTAATAAGTACAATTTTTTACTCTGTTCGTACCAGAGAGTTATTTTTGGGGTGCAGGTAAGGTGTGGCCAAATGGAACACAAATTGACAGCCCTGAATTGCAGCCTCAAATTCATCAGGTTTGTATATATCTGCTTCGAACAGCTTCAATCTTGTATCTGCACCAATTAAATTCTTCAACAAGTCCACTTTTGATGCATCACCTGTGTTCATTCAATCAATTACTATTTAATACAAAAATTTTGAAAATGAAGCTATAAGTAATTATATAAAATCAAAAACTTACTTAGAGATCGAAGAGTGGCATGAACTGTGTAGCCCCTGAGCAAGAGATTCTTGATGAGATAAGAAGCCAAATAACCTGCACCTCCTGTTACACACACCTTCTCCATCCCCTGATTTTATTATTTTTAACTACATCTAATGTGTGTGTGTATATATATGTATATATATTATCACAAGAGCTAAAGGTTAAATTATTTGTGGATCTCAACAGCTGAGTTGCAGTATTTTTGTCATTATGCTCTTCCTTGGTTTGGTATTATACTCATTTTTAAATAACGTCATCTCCACGCAATGGAACAGTACTCATTTGGTGGTAGGTATTATTTGATGTTATAAAATTTATATTTAAAAATTAATTATATATGATAGAATATAATATATAAAAATAAAAAAATAATTTCATTTATATGTAGGTATATAAGAGTAAAAATTATTATTTTAATTTATATAAAAATTATAAAGAGGGAAGGAAGAAATTGTCTGTGAATAGTATTCGGTAATAATATGAATATGTGTTTTTACCGAATCCATGGAAAAAAATGAATTCATACTATATATAGATAAAATAAAAATAAAAAGATATAGGCCACTCGAATAAAATTTAGTGAAAATTATAAAATGATCAATAAAATTAACACAAATTACAAATTAGTTATGTGTAAAAAATTTTTTTTTTACATCTAAGCAGAAATTGTGAACTAAATTATAAATATATCATTTTTTTAAACAATAACTAATTTTATAAAGAGTAAAATACTCTTTAAAAAAAGAATTAAATAATGTGACTTTAACAAAGACTCATCTCTCGAATCGTTGTTTCTTTACACGTTTACTTCATGTAAATTGAGCCCAATATTTTTTTGATGATTGAGGCCCATAACATGGGATGGGCTTTAGATCGGGCCTTACTTATTTTTAAGCCTAAAAATAAAGGCTTAGATTAAATGCACCCACAAATGATAGAAGTACACACACTAATTGAGTACACCCACATAAAATTTCCAAACCTACAATTACACAAATCCTGCACCCACCCTTTTCAATTGAAGAAAATTTACGAACCCACGTCTCCCTATTGCCTTCATCGCCGGCAATCCTCTCGTCGATTTCGTGCCTTCATCCCCCCTTTCTCCCCCGCCTGGCCGCCGCCCTCCAAAAGCCACGGAATGGGCTCCAATATGCGCACCGCCTCCCCCTGAAGTCGACATCACCGCCGGGGCACCACAACAGATCTAATGTCCCACCACAAGGTTTCCTCCCTCTCTCTCTCTCTCTCTATATATATATATATATACATATATATCACACAAAAATTATTGATTCAAATCTGTCAATTCACAAAAAGCATATCAGTATCTTTGAATTTGATAATTAGGGGTTTGCATACTTTTCTAAATTTTTTTTTGCGTAAGCCTGAAAATATACGAAAATGTGCAAAAGAGACTGAGGAATTGGGTGTGATGTATATTCGTGTTGTTTGAATTATTGGTTCAATATGCAGAGAGGTTTCTTATTGTTCATATTGTTTTGTTTATTTTATTGATTTTTTTATTAATTTTTTGTTTGTTAATGGTTGAGTTTGTAGTTTTTGTTGAATTGAGTTGTTTAATTTTTCAGAACAATGATGAATTTTTGTGTTATATGCATATTAAAAAGAAGACAGTGGGTGTATCAATTGATTTATAAAATTACGAGGGGTATATTGGTCATTTAATATATTATTATGTATAATTATATATTTAAGCGTGTGCACTCAAAACACTTGTGGGTGCGTATAACTTGGGCCAAAAAAAAAAACAGAATTGGGCTCCAACACTATGACCTCCTTTCACGTACAAAGGAAGAAGTGTCATATCCATTAAACAAAATCTCCAATTCATAATGTAATTATCAAGTTTTTATTTTTAAATTCAGAATGAAATGACTAAACTAGATGAAATAAAAAATGGGAAAAAGGAGCGATAAAATATCATTTTAGACATTGAAGAGATAAATAATTAGTCAAGACATATATAATTTTATCTTAAAAATTCAACCAAAAGCAACCACATAAATGGGACACCTCATAATTCATAAAAGCAGATGAAATTTTTACATCAATTTAAAGTTAATCTTATAAGTTATAGGAGAGGGATGGAGAGTCGAGATGGTGGTATAATATTTTATATAATATGTTGGGCGAGGCCGGGGACATATGGAGAGGGTTTAAGGAGATGGTTAAGATACGAGTTTCTGGTATAGTTTATGGGCATGTAATAGTTCCTAGGTTGTTTTCATTAAACTTAGGAAAAGACGCTTTGATTCATGATATAGGGAAGTGAGCAGATGGGGTGTGGAATTAAAAATGGTATTGGAGACAGGCTCTATTATATATTAGGGAAGGAGTGATGAACGATTGGAGATGGAAAGACTCAAATGATGGGAGGTTTACTACACAAAAGGCATACAACCGTACAACATGCTGTCAAAATATAATATTGTTGTTATTTTGCGATTGGGTTTCCACAAGGAGTTCAAGTATATTTGGAGCAAAATCACACCTATTAAAGTTACGACGGTGACATGGAGACTTCTTTGGGAACGGTTACCTACAAGATTGAACTTGCTAAGGAGACAAATCATCTCACAAAATATTACGGTAAGTTGTCCGCTTTGCAACTCTTCTACAGAATCTGCTTCACATTTATTTTTTGATTGTTCAACGTCCGTGGCTATTTGAAAAGCTGTGTATAAATGGTTGGTTGTTCAATTGGCGATTCATATTCAAACAAGAGTTCATTTTAACATTCATTTGGGGATTCTCAATGGAAAGAAATGGAGAAACTTTGCAACTGGGGTTATTGATATGTGTAGTTTGTAGCATTTGGAAATATATGAATTGTTTATTTTTTAAGGAGTTCCGTTTGAAGAGTAGAAGATTGTTGAAGAAATCAAAGAAAGATTCTGGAGTTGGTGTTCGGTAAAATTTACTCATTTATGTATTTTTTTTCTTTTAAAGATTGGCTTGTAAATCCTAGGAAAATTCTTTAATTTGAAAAATAATATATATATATTCTTGACTACAATAGTGTTCTATAGGTAATCTTTGATTGTTAATCTACAAACACTTTATTTCTCCTATCTCAGAATTCTGTAGCCACATACTTCTTCTTTCTATTCTCAATCTCAATCAAGAATTTCTATTATCTTCATATGGTATCAGATGATGAATTCATCTTGATAAGCTGTAGGTTCGATCAAGATTCCGCTGTTTCTGAATTTTTATCGGTGTCCGATCGTGTCTATCACGATTTCTAGGGCATTCTGCAATTCGCAATTAATTTCGTGATTGGTTTCAAGATTCCGCGATCTGCAATTTGCGATTGGTTTGCTGCAATTGATTTCAAGATTGGTTCTGGGTTATTGAAATTCCTTCCGGAGGTTTTCTGTTTATCTTTTACTTTTGAGTTCTACGCTCAATTTCTTTCGTGTCTATCACGAATTCTTCATCTATGTTCGTGTTTATCACGAATTCGGTTTTACCCTGATTGTGAATTTAGGGTTCGCGAGTTTGGGGCATAATTCTATATTTCAAAAAAAAAATATTGTATCTTTGAGTTTGATTTGTTGTTCAATCGATAAGTTTTCAGAATTGGGTTTTTCATTTCGTGAACGATACAGATTCTATTGGCGATTTCATTTCTTCGATATTAAGATCAAATTATTTGATTTAGATACATAATCTATTTTTATCATCCAATTTATTATAGTTGATTCTGTTTTAATTTTTTCAAATCGTATTCCACTGTAATCGATTGAGATATTTGTTCGATTGAGAATCAATTTTATTTTACTTTGTTTTTTTTTTCTTCTTGAATCCGATTGGTTCCTGAATTGAGTAAATGTCTATCACATTATTTCCCTTGAACAGATTGTAGGTTGGATTCCTTTGTCATGGAACCATTGGATGGCTCAAATTTTAATTTGCCGGTTCCAGTTGAAGATGATGACCACTTGATCTTTGCTTCTACTGTTGGTGCCTTTGTTGAGAATACAGCTTCTACTGGTATTACTGGTCAGGGTATGCATTTCTGTTTAAATTCGGTTGTTTTTGATAAGTTTTCTTGGATTTTAGATACAGGTGCTACTGATCACATGATTCACAACTTAGAGTTATTCACTTCTCAACCTGAGCCTTCAAATATTAAGATTAAGCTGCCAAATAATGCAATGGCTACAACAACTTTTATTGGAAACATTGTTTTAAATGAATTTTTAACTTTATACAATGTTTTATATGTACCTGATTTCTCATATAATTTACTGTCTATATCACACTTAACTAGATATTCTAATTGTACTGTGAGTTTTCTATCCTCACATTGTGTTTTACATGACAATACAACACAGAAAATGATTGGTTTTGCTGAGCAAAGTGGAGGACTATATTGCTTAAAAGTTGATAAACCTGTAAAGTGTGTTAACTCTGTTATTAATACATGTGATTTTGGTTTATGGCATTATAGGTTAGGGCATGCTTCTACTAAGAAGTTGTTTCAAATAAAAGACCTTACTGTAAACACTTCATCTGTGATTAATAAAGTGTGTGACATATGCCCTTTAGCCAAGCAGAAGAAACTCTCTTTTCCTATTAGATCGTCTATTACTTCTTCTATCTTTGAATTGATACACTGTGATGTTTGGGGTCCATACTCAATTGAGTCTATTTCTGGTAAAAGATTTTTTCTTACTATTGTTGATGATTTCAGTAGATGTACTTGGATATATCTTTTAAAGTTTAAGAATGATGTAAAAGCTGCCTTAGAAAACTTTTCAAATATGGTTAATACACAATTTGATACTAAAATCAAAATCCTAAGGAGTGATAATGGAACTGAGTTTATTCTTTCAGATTTTTACCATAACTTAGGTATTTTACATCAAACTTCTTGTGTTGAAACACCTCAACAAAATGGTATAGTTGAAAGAAAACATCAACATCTCTTGCAAATTGCTAGATCTCTTTTATTTCAATCAAAACTGCTTTTAAAATTTTGGTCTTTTTGCATACAAACTGCTGCACACATCATCAATAGACTACCATCTTCTGTTCTTCATAACAAATCCCCTTTTGAGGTTTTAAATAATAAAAAGCCAGACTATTCTTATATGAGATGTTTTGGTTGTTTATGTTATGCAAGTACATTAACTTCACATAGATCAAAATTTGATCCTAGGGCTACCAAATGTGTATTTCTTGGATATCCTTTTGGAATGAAGGGATATAGGTTACTTGAACTATCTTCTGGTAAAAATTTTGTTTCCAGAAATGTAAAATTTCATGAAAATATTTTCCCATTTAGTGATATTGCTTCTGACCATTGCTTGAAGCCTGATGTTCCTATTACTGATGATAATTTTTATGATGTTGTTGTCCCTGTTAATGTTGTTAATAGTGATCAAAATACAAATATTTCTAATGTTGATATTACTGATCCTGATATTACTGATATTTCTTTTCCTGAAAATGCTACTGTGAACACTGGTATGGAAAATGATAATGGTATTGATCATACTGATTTTCAGGAAGAAATGGACACTTTTTCTGACTCTAGTTTACTTGCTGTTGAGAACATTAATATTGAGAACATTAATGTTGAACATAATAATGATCTAAGGAGATCAAATAGAACAAGGCAAACACCCTCTTATCTTGATGTTTATAAAGTCAGTTTACCTAGTTCTATTGATCATGGTAAAGCTAATTTGACCTTAGCCCACACCACTCCTTATCCTATTTCTAAATTCCTTAGCACTAGCAGATTATCTAGTAAACATAAAGCATTTACAGCTTCCATATCACAATTAATAGAGCCTAAAACCTATAATCAAGCTTGTAAAAATGATAATTGGAATATAGCAATGAGAAATGAGTTAGATGCTCTTGAAAGAACCAACACTTGGTCTATTGTTCCTTTACCAATTGATAAGCATTGTATAGGTTGTAAATGGGTATACAAAATAAAGTATAAACCTGATGGCACCATTGAAAGATATAAAGCTAGGCTAGTAGCTAAGGGCTATACACAAGAAGAAGGAATAGACTATTTTGATACTTTTTCTCCAGTTGCAAAGATAACAACTGTACGCATTCTTCTTTCTATTGCTATTGCTAAAAATTGGTATATTCATCAATGTGATGTTAACAATGCTTTCTTACATGATGATTTACATGAGGAGGTTTACATGCTTCCACCCCAAGGCTATAATATTTCTGATGGGCAGGTTTGTAAGCTAAACAAAAGCTTATATGGGTTAAAGCAAGCATCTAAACAATGGTTTAGTAAGTTATCTGAAACCTTAATTTCCATTGGATTCATTCAATCGAAAGCTGATACATCAACTATATCCACTTTCACTGTTTTGTTATGTTATGTAGATGATATCATATTAACTGGATCTAATATGGATGACATTCTGCTTGTCAAAAATTATTTACATGAGAAGTTTACTATTAAAGATCTTGGCATGTTAAAATATATCTTGGACATCGAAGTAGCTCGTAGTGATAAAGGTTTACAATTGTGTCAAAGAAAATATGCATTAGACTTACTAAATGATTGTGGTTTTCTGGAATGCAAACCCTGTCCTACACCAATGGATTCAAAACAGAAAAATGTACATTCAGATTCCTCTTTATTACAAGACCCTTCCACTTATAGAAGGATCGTGGGTAAACTTTTATATCTCACCATCACTAGACCTGATATTTCATATGCTGTACAAACATTAACACAACATATGAGTAAACCTACTGTTTTACATCTAGTAGCTGCTCATAGACTGCTTAGGTATATTCAATCAACAATTGGTCAAGGCATTTTCTATCCTACTAACAATTCTTTCAAGTTACAGGCTTTCACAGATTCTGACTGGGCTAGATGTGAACTCACAAGAAAGAGTATTACAGGATATGCTATCTACCTGGGAGACTCTCTCATTTCTTGGAAATCAAAGAAACAAAATACAGTGAGTAGATCATCCGCAGAAGCTGAGTATAGAGCCATGTGTTCAACAACATGTGAAGTCCAATGGATTTTATATGTTCTCCAAGACTTACAAATTCAACATCCACAACCAGTGAATGTCTTCACTGATAGCAGATCTGCCTTCTGCATTGCCAACAATCCATGCCACCATGAGAAGACCAAGCACATACAAATTGACATCCATCTCACAAGGGAGAAGATAGAGCAAGGAATCATCAAACTTGTTCAAATACCTACTGAAGATAACCTAGCAGACATCCTAACAAAGCCCTTACCAACACCAACAACTTTGTTCAACAACTTCAAGATCAAAATGGGGCTTCTCAATATCACTCCCATTTTGAGGGGGATATAAAGATTAAGTTTGAGTATTAGTTTATTTTGTTTATAGTTGTAACTAATACCTTATAGTGTTATAATTAACACTACCAAGGTATGATGTAAGGCATATATAGGATTCATAGATATTTTAACACAACACTTTATTTTTCCTATCTCAGAATTCTGTAGCCACATACTTCTTCTTTCTATTCTCAATCTCAATCAAGAATTTCTATTATCTTCATAACTATATATAAACTTTAAAAAAGAAAAATAATATTAAAATAATTTGAAAATAATATATATATATATTCTTGACTACAATAAATGCATATCTTCTGAAGATTTCTTCAAATATTTTGATTTGGTAACCATACCACTAACATTTTCCCCCTTTTAAATCATTAAAGAGTAAGTTTACTGTGAATCAGTTGCACCATACAATTCAAATTTAATTTTTACAAGTTATACATGTTATTACCAAAAAATCATCTCTATTTGTACTGAAAACTCAATTTAGCGTTAGGTGAGTTTTCAACATAAATAAGATAAACTCTTCAACAATAATGGAGCAACCTTTTTTTTTTTTAAATACACTTTATTACAGTGTGCATTCAAAACTAATCCATCATTAAATGCTCATTTCTTCCTACCCAATTTATTTAATTTAATTAGCCAAAATGGACAATTTGCCAGACGTACCCACACAACTTTTGCCATCTACATCAAATTCTTTCTTTTATACTGAAACTGCTCCATTCACTCTTTGTTGCTCACACTATTTTCATGATCCATCTAAAATCTTTTTGAAATGGGTCCCCCCCTCATCAACTATTTGATCTTCTATTTATTCAATTTTCTTGAATGGATGTTCACATTTCACCTAACACCCACCACATGCCTCTCACCTCTAAGTATATATACACAAATATGACAATTTTTTTTGGTTTTGGGTAAATATATAGATGAAACTTAATTTTTTTTGTTAATAATATCGATTATATGTGCATATTGTGTTTCGATTAATAACAAAAAGATTATTAATGTACAATAGGACAATATGAGTGTGTTTACTTCATGATAAAGTTATTTATCCCTCTAAAATATGTGTATTTTGAAAGGATAAATAACTTTATTTTTAAACTAAACACATCCTAGGTAGACCACAATCACATGTACATTTAGACATGTGTTCAATCATGTCATGTGCTCAAACAAAGCAAAAGATCAAAACATCTAATAGCAAAGATATGGAGCCAGAGAAAATATAACATGGGGCACTAATTTAACACAGTTTGAATTTATTTGGACACACCACCCTCCCATCTCGACACAAATTCACTTAATAACTTCGTGGATGAACCATTTTCGCTTAGCGTCTTCGCGGCCTCCTCCTTAAGGTCCCTTATTCGGCTCCGAATTCCTTTCCCTTCCTCCCCTTCCATCAAACCCTTCACGACATTCGTGATCTCAACCCTCGACACCAAACCATCTTCTCCCATTTTCGGCCGCAGGGCCACCCTCACGTCCTCGTGGAGCATCACAGCGTTCATGCGCTGCTCGGCGTACAACGGCCAAGCAATCATCGGCACGCCATTGACCACGCTCTCAAGGACTGAATTCCACCCGCAGTGCGTCAGGAAAGCGCCAACCGACCCGTGGGCCAGGATCTGGGCCTGTGGGGCCCACATGGGCACCACGAGGCCCCGATCCTTGGTCCTCTCCAAGAACCCTTGTGGCAAATAAGCCAGGGGGTCATCGGTGTTTCCCATGTTGAAAAATGTGCTATTAGTGATAGTGCTTGGGCATCTGATCACCCACAAGAATCTTTGTTCACTGATTTCCAACCCTAATGCCAGCTCAATTATCTGATCATGAGTGAGGGTCCCACCACTCCCAAACGAAACATACAACACTGATCCACTCGGCTGATCGTCCAACCACTTTGAGCAAACACATGATTTATCATCATCAACCGATTTCGAACCCATTTTGATTAGCGGTCCGACCGGATACACAACCGGTTTACCTTCTTCCCTCTTCAGGAGATGCTCGACCGGACCGGGTTCGAGTTCCTTGAAGGAATTCACCAATATCCCGTCAACGCTTCCGTACCGCTTTGCATGATGGAGGAGCCATTTATAGGCATCGTCCTTCCGATCCTGAACCGGGTCCAACAAATCCTTCCCGTGAACCGGAATGGAGCCCGGAATCTGTAGCTTCTCGGGCAAGTCGCGGTACTCGGACGACACCGTTTCGTCCAAAACCGGCAAGTGGAGAACTAAGGACAGAGCCATAGCGGTCGAACAGAAGAAAATATACGTGGGGATGTGGAACTCACGCGCCACGTCGAACGCGTCGGTGCCGAAAAGATCGACGACGAAGGCGGCGAGTTTCTTCGATTCGTGAAGCGACTTAACGGCGCCGTGAAGTGACGGAAGGGATCGGGCGACGGTGACGGAGATGCGCGTCTCTATCTTGGCGTCGGCCGGCAGATCGTCGAAGGCGACCGGCGGGAGGAGGAGGTAGTCGACGGCTGGAGGGAGGGCGGAGAGGAAGAGGTCCTGGGCGGCGGAGAGGGGGCCGTCGGTGGGGATGATGAAAGTGGTGGCGACGCCGTGGAGGTGGTGGAGGCGCTTGGCAAATTCGGTGAGGGGGATGAGGTGGCCCATGCCGGGGGTGGGGAGAATGGCGATGTGGGGCGGAGGTGTGGCGGTTTCCATGGCGGAATTGAAAAATTGATGTCAGCGATTGGATAATTATGGGCTTGACTGGCAAACAACTTTTTGGGGTGAATGATGAGTGTAAGGTGGTGTCTATATATAGAGGAGAATTAATTTTTTAAATAAAAATTTGTCACTTCTCTAAAATTTTATCGTTATTCAAAATATTAAATTGTGTGGGCTATTTTGTTGAATTTTATTCGTAAAATGAATATTGATATATTATTAAATATTTTATGATATTATTATGTTGTAATATTTTAATTTGTGATTTCAACTTGGTGATGTATTTGTGTTCCGCCCGAGAGTCAGCCATGGTAAACTTTGATTGCTACATTCTATATTAACATATTAAAATACTCACTCGTCTCATTATAACTTAGCTCATTTTGTCATTTTCGTCTGTTCCACTGTATATTGTTCATTTATTTTTTATTATTTTTTTAGAAAATTACTATTTATTTTTATTATTATTATTTTTATTACTTTTAACTTTTCTCCATCATATTATATGTACTATATTAATATTTTTATACACTTTTTAATATTCGTGCCCAAAAAACATGAGCGATTTATAAAAAAATGGAAGGAGTAATTATTTATGGATCACACGCCTTCTAAAATGTTGATATTTTAATTAGATTAAATTTTTTGTGTGCCACGTGCACTATATAATTTAGGTATGTTTTAAAAAAAATATGTAAAAAATATTATTAAAAAATTATACATCTTTTCACATTTACTCCAACAACTAATTAAACGATACAGTTTCAGGGCATTTATTTAGGGATGACCTCGTTCGAATGGGATAAGTCATTCTCCATTCCATTCACTTTTAAATGGATAAATTTCATCTCGCATCCACATATTCATTCATACATATTATATATCTATACTTATTTTCACAAAACTTCACATCACATTTTCACACACACACATATTTATACTCTCTTTTCTACATTTATTTTACTCATTTATTCTCTATCCTGCTTTTATTTTACTTACTTATTCTCTCTCCTAATTTTATTTTACTTATATAATACTATATCTGTCACAACACTTTTTTCTCTCTCCTAATTTTATTTAATACTTATTTATTTTCTCTCCTACCTTTTATTTTAGTTACTTTTACTTATTTAATACTCCTTCCATCCCAACACATTTTTCCACATTTTCTATTTTGGAATTTCACAACTCTTTTTCACACCATAAAAAAGAAATATTTACACTCACAAAAGCCAATAAAGTACACTTTTTTATTTTATTATTTAACTTCACTCTCACATACTTTATATCTTCATTAATCTGTGTGTTCCTGTCTTTTGGAAAAAGGTCTAGGATAGAGGTAGTAATAAAATAATACTACATCAGTCTCACTATAAGTTGCTCATTTTGCCATTTTTGTCTGTCACACTATATGTTGCTCAATTGTTCTTTTATCTTTTTTGGAAACTACTATTTAATTCTTTATTATTATTTTTAATATTTTTTACACTATTCTCATTACTTTTTTATTTTTCTACATCACATCGCATATACTATATCAATATTTTATACTCTTCTTAATATTTGTACCAAAAAATAACGAGCAACTTATAGTGAAAGGGAGGGAGTATAATATCATATTGATGTGACACGAAATTTCATCCGTAACCAAACATAATTTTATTATTCACAAGGATAACCCACTACCACATTTTTCCATCTCCCTTATTTAAATAAAAAATCATTATTTTAGTACATCCTTTACCAAATTTCTCATATCCTAAATGGAATAAGAAAACAAGCAAAAAAAAAAAAAAAAGTTCAAATCTTACAAGCAATGCTCTCCAAATATTCTAAAACTGAATCGCATGGTATTATTTTATTATTTTACGTTATTTACTAAATTAGAAAAAAAAATTATTCTCTCTACTTATCTTCTTAAATACTACTCCCTCTGTCCCACATGAATTTGCACACTTTCCTTATTGGGACGTCCCACACAAATTTGCACACTATCAAAAAAGGAAACATTGATTTACGTGCACACTCAAAAACCTTTATACATATTTACTCATATGACACTACTTTATATATAAAATAATTTTCCTTAAAAAATGTGCCGTCCCGTAGGGTGCAAATTCCTACGGGACGGAAGGAGTAGTAACAATTTGGAATAAATAATATTTTGGAATTTTTTATGCTCAGTTAATAATTGATTTGAAACATATATCAAATAGCATCATTAATACATTAATTGTTTATAAGAAGAAGAAAAAAGTCATACTACATTTTAGGACTATATTCTACCATATATATATAAATACGTTACAAATAAGAAAAGACATGTTTAAGGACTGTGTATTAATATACTAATCCATTATGGCTTGAGTAATACTCCCTGTACATTATGGTTTCATTGGAATTGATCGAGTAATATTACAAGTTGAATTGTGTATTACGAGGATTGAAAAATAATTATATTTATTTAATTTAAGTAGATGTACAGCCAAGATCATTTATACAAGTAGATGGATCTGAAAAGGGACAAAAAATTAAAATATCACTATTTTTATTATATGTAGATATTGTTATGATATTAATACTATATATTTTACTAAAATAATTAACGCAAAAAAATTATAAAATTAACTTGACATTATATTAGGAATCATGATACAATGTACTGGTACCAAGTATTAGAACTTTGTCTGCGGTGCACTGCTTTGTTTTATTAGGAATAGGAGATACTCCCCCCGTATTTCTATAAGTTGCTCGTTGTTTTTTGGTATACGAATTAAGGTAAAAATGAAAAAGTATAAGTGATGTAATGGAAAAAGTGAAAAAGTATAAGTGATGTGATAGAAAAAGTGAAAAAGTATGAGTGATGTGATGGAGAAAAATGAAAAAGTAATGAAAATAGTATAAAAAGTATTGAAAATAATAATAAAGAAGTGAATAGTAGTTTCCAAAAAAGGTAAAAAAATAATGAACAACTTATAGAAAGACGGACGAAAATGACAACATAAGTAACTTATAGAAAGACGGAGGGAGTAAAAGAATACTCCCTCCATCCAAAATATCAATACTCCCTCCATCCCAAAAGATATTGCGTAATCTTTTGGGCATGTAGTTTAAAAAAAGTAAAAAAAAAAATATTATTTGTGTATTGTGAGAATAGAGTTTAATAAATAGTTTCCACTTTTAGATATGCAAATTTTTTGTGGGACAGACCAAAATAAAAAGTATGCAATGTCTTCTGGGACGCAGAGAGTATTACTCTCACACTCACTATATAATTTTCATACTTTCAATTTTAAGATGTTTTAATTTTTTTTTACAGTTTAAAAAATAATATATAATTACACTCACAAAAATTATAAAATATACATTTTATATATAATATTTTATTTTCTATAAATCTAATTTGGGATAAGGGAGTAATTATTATTTGTTGGAATTGATGGACTTTGTAGCCACAATGATGATTACGCAACTATTGTATCACTAATTCGTATGTGTGTCTCTAACCATATGACTAACTAATGAGTACTTAATTACTATAATCTACCTTCTTTAATTAATTTTTTTATTTAAGAGTTAATTAATTCAAAAGGCCAATAATCATCGTCCACCAGACTATAATTTCACTTTACTATAACATTAATATATATTTGACTTATATATTAAAAATAAATATTTTATTCGTTCAATGAAAATAAGTTGTATTTTTTAATATATAAAGTGAAGCATAAATATTATATTAAGTTTTTTTTTAAGTATATTCTTATGTAAAAATAATATTAAAATAATAAGAGCGTGTACGTCTTTGTATACGTTATTGATTAAATATTTTATATAAAGTGTTCTTTTATATGCATTAATGTATGATTTAATGCGTGGCCAATTATTGAACCAGGGGAAATGAATAACACATTAATTAATTATATGTATTTGCGTAATGAAAATGTGGTGAAAATAACATTTTAGGGATGTTTTTTGTTTAAATGAAAAGTATGTTTGTTTAAAGGTTTCCATTGTTTTGAATGTTTCGCATCTACTTTCATGTTATTAGATAGAAAATAATATATACTCATAAAAATCAACAAAATAAATATTTTTTATGGTATTATATAAAGAATTTTTTTATTAATGTGATGCACAATATTTATTAAATTAAAAAAAAATTCTATTAAGAATTATAATATCAAATATTAATCCCTCCCATATTTTATTTTCTTTATCCCAAAAGACATTCCACAACTCACTATTCATTATTAATAAAAACTTATAAATTGCATCTCATACTATTAATAATTACAGATAAAGATGTCTTTCTTTTATTTCATTCACTTAAATTGAATAATACGCTCGTATAAAAAATTATTATATCTATTTAAATATTATAAGTTAAATCCTATTTAAAAATTTCTGAAAATTCAATTTTACAATGTCTTCTAAAACAAAGTAATAGAGAGGTAAGTTTAAACATGTGTCATAATGTAATATCCTAATTCATAATATGTATCATAATTTTACAATGTCTTCTTGAGACTACCATTTTTTTTAAATAATTTAATTAATAAAAAATTTATTTAATATTTAATTATGTCAATTACATGGAGTGCTTTTCATAGAGGTGAAACTCAAATGGAAACACAAATTCTTAATAATCTCGTGTAGGGACAAAATAATTTAAAAGTTAATATATCATTGTTTACAATATTGTCATTCCGACCAAAAGGACACATTAACAAGACATGACAAAATAAAAAAGTAGGGATATAAATGAGCCAAGTCGAATACTATCAAGCTCGTTTGTTCGGTTATAGACTCGAGCTTGGTTCGAAATCTAATAATTGAGCTCGAGCTCGTGTATAAAATTTTAAGCTCACGAATAGCTCGAGCTCAGCTTGTGAAATATTCGTTAACTAAATAAACGAGTTAGCTCGAGCTCAGCTCGAAAAAAAGCTCGTTTTCATAGTTCGAGCTCGGTTCGAAAAAAAAAAATCGTTTGCATAGTTCGACATCGGCTCGAAAAAAAGCTCATTTTCATAGTTTGAGTTTGGCTCGAAAAAAGCTCGTTTACATAATTCGAACTCGGCTCGAAAAAAGCTCGTTTGCATAGTTCGAGCTTGGGTCGTTTGCATAATTCGAGCCTATTCGCGAGCTTTCGAGCCGAATACCATAAAGCTCGAGCTCGATAAAATAATCGAGCTCGGCTCGTGAAATTTAACAAACAAACTCAAACAAATATTTTTCGAGTCGAGACTCGAATAGTTTGCGAACGGCTTGACTCATTTACATCCCTATCAAAAAGTAATCAATGATAAATTTTCGGCGAAATTTCATGACAAAAAATCAGACCACCATATTTTTCGACAATCGTAGTTTTCGGCGATAAATTTCCGATGATAAATTTTTCGGTGGCAAATTTTCAGCGACAAATTTTGATGACAATTTTTCGACGTACATTTTTTGTCAGTATATTTTTTCAAGGAGATGCGTCTGTACTATTATACCCATTTTTTGTTTGCACTATAAAAGATGTACTTGTAATAGATTTTTTTTGATACTATATTAATTATGACTGCACTATTATATTACTATAATAATTTTTTTATAATATTATACTAATTGTGACTAGATTATTACACACTGTAATAGATTTTTTATAATAATACTAAGTGTGAGTGCACGATTGAATTTTTCTCAATAGGATATCTGTCATTTCATACTCATGTACTCAAATATTACTTATAATAAAAATTATGTCCTTCGTGTGGCACATAAAAATAATGAATATGATTTAAGCAATGCTTGATTCGGAGGTTTTGATAGTGAAGTGAGTAAAGAGAATCAAGTTGGTATTATACTAAATTATGTCATTTCATGTATATTTTTGTCGGAATAGTCCTGTGTTGGGGGATTGACTATTTAGTCCCCTAAATCAAATATGCAAGGTGATTTTGATTCAGAAAATAAAAACAATCTCCATATATACCTCATATATTTGAGACGTGATTTTGATTGCAAAGTCTTTTTCATCCAAAGGGTAGCTATGGTGGAAACTCGAATGTATATGAATTTATAATACTGTTATGTATAATCACTATATTGTTATTTATATATATACTATTATTATTATAAAAATATATTTAATTTATTAACAGTGATAGTATATATGTATAAAACTGATAGTAAATATACATAACATTGATAGTTTAAACAAATAATAATGATAATTGACGAATCCAAATTCACCGTGAATTTGAATTCATACAAGTTTTTGTCTTCATTCAAACACACTTTCATTTCTAATAATTTTACCAAATACCCAGTGAAATTTTACAAAGGAATTTTATAAATTTTTATATAATGACATTTTACATAATTGTCCAAACTTTTATTCGGAATAAGTATAATAATATAAATTTTATATTATGAATAATTTTCATATAAATATGACTCCTTTTATACCATTTTAAATAGAACAATGATAAAATATTTAGAAAATAATAATTTTTAAATTTTTAAACAAAACATATTTTATGAGACGGATCAATGTCACATAGACTATATATATATATATATATATATATATATATATATATATATATATATATATATATATATATATATATTAATATGTGTTTCACTCTATCTGTAGGATGACTTTACATATATTTATGAAATCTTTTGGATACTGTTTATTTATTTATAATACATATTTTATCATTTTCATCTTTTCTTTGATGTGATGACTTATAATTACGTGAAATTTTATGCACTAACAACTAAAACTAGGTATATTATATATATCTAAAGACAAATATATATATATAGGTAAAATATTATGTGAATGATACACACAGTAAATTTTATGGTGAACAATAATTTATTCTAAGTATTTTGAGATTTGATTATTTTAGAGATAAATAACATAAAATACTGTATATGAACTAACACGATAATGTATATAAACTAACACCACACTATATATGAATTAACATCACACGTAGTATGCCATAGTGAATGAATTAAAATCATATTGTATATGAACTAACACCACACTGTATATGATATATATATATATATATATATATATATATGTGTGTGTGTGTGAGAGATACCAACTGCCTGGCCTTCCTCTCTAATTTTATATTTAATTAAAAACAAAATTATTTCATGGAGGAATGGGTATTTTCTTGTTCATAATAGGCAAAGCCCTCGCATTACTTTAACTATAAACATTACTCCCTCACCCACCAATCTTTTTCCCATTTGCGAAGTAAGAAAAAAGTGAATGTATTGTGGGGCTCAAATTCTTATTTGTGAGTGTGGGTTGTTTCCAAATAAGAAAATGAGAAAAAGTTTTGTAAATAAACAAAAAAGGAAAGTGAAAAATAATTTGGTGGACGTAGAGAGTATTACTTTTCTCTAATATATTGTCATTTCTCAAACATATAAAAGTAACAAATATATACTATATCCGTGTAGTTTTATTAGGTCTATTTCTTTTCACATTAATCATAAGACTAAATCTTTTTAGCATTAGATGCATCATGCAGCTCTAGGGATGGCAATGGGGCAGGGCAGAGCGGGTATCTAAGAACCAATGATTGTCCCGCGCCTCTGCCCCGCCGCCTTGCCCTGCCCCATGCCCCACTGCGGGGCAGAACATTGTGCCCCATGCCTGCCCCATCGCGGGGCAGATCGCCCCGCCCTGCCACATTCTGCCCCATGTTAATTTTATACCAAAATATAATATATATTTTAGACAAATAAAAAATTATTTTAAAATAAAATTAATGCAATAAATTTATCAAAATATATTCACAAAAATAATTTTACATTAGAATTACAATAAATAAATAAATAATATAATTTTAAATTTATTTAATATATTATAAATGTAGGATATTTATTTTATTTTATATGTTATAAAATATTATATATTTATTTAATATATACAATGGGGCGGGGCGGGGCGGGCAGAGCAGTAAAAATTCAAACCCATGCCTGCCCTGCCCCATGCGCAGGGCGGGGCAGGCTGACCCATTCTCAGGATGGGGCGAGGCGGGGCTGCCCCAAATGGAGCAAGTCAGGGTGGGTCGGCTACGGGGCAGGTCATTTTGCCATCCCTATGCAGCTCAGTGCATTTTAAACAGTTGAGTTATTTTTACTGAATAGGTTTTGGACTGCTTACCGAGTTCAGTTACAATTGGGCTATTGTTCAATGTAAATCAGCCCTAACTTATTAGTTTAATCAACTTCAACTATTTAAAAAATACACTTAAATTAAATGGTATATCTGATGCATGTAAAACATTGGCA
This sequence comes from Prunella vulgaris, assembly GCA_026898435.1. Classification (NCBI taxonomy): domain Eukaryota; kingdom Viridiplantae; phylum Streptophyta; class Magnoliopsida; order Lamiales; family Lamiaceae; genus Prunella; species Prunella vulgaris. Next base: position 1,677,069 of record JAPKLY010000022.1, on the reverse strand, counting down.
ATTCCTAAATATAATAACTTTATTTAATTAGATCCCACTATCCATAATACACTCTAACTTATAGTAAAGATTAATAAAATTGAAAATGGAGAAATTAAATAAAAATAATAAATTTCACGGAGAGAGTAATATTTAGTGTAATATTTTTTAATTAAAAAAATATTGATGATCGATTTTAAAAAAATGGCAAAAATTTATTTAAATTTGAATTTATATGAACTTGATTTCATAAATATCATTGGTATGTATATAAACAATAGTAAATCAAATGCATTTTCATAATAATGATACAAATTTGGAAAATCTATGCTATATATATATATGTATATATATATAATACTCTCATTTGTGGATTCCCTTTGACGACCTATTCTGGATTTTACTAGGTATTCTAGGTTGTGAATTGTGACTTGAATTGAATGGCTAATAATTGTTTCCAAGAATTAATTATTTTTTAAGTTGGCCTTTATGATGTGTGAGTGCCCAATTATTTCAATTTCCAATCATGTGAAGACATGCTAGCTGCCTAACACGACCATTTTGGAGTTCTTTTTTAATCTTTTTTTTTTAATCTTTTTTGGGAATATTGCTAGGAATTGCACGTGCTATTGATTGGCTTACCAAATGTTGAATCAAAATTACAATATTTAGGAATCTTATCATATAACTTTTTTTTTTTAAGGAAAACTTATTAGGGTCTTTCTATGATTAGGAAAGCTTCTCCTTTTCTGATGTCAGTAAACTCTCTAAATACCGTTAGATTCATAATCTAACGTACAATATTATTTTGAAGTGATTGTACTTTATACTAGGGTGATTGCACTATGCATAAGGGGATCGCACTGTTAAAAAAATTAATTAATATTATTAAATAAAATTAAAATTACCACATTATCCTTTTAATTAAAATATTATTATATCTTAATATATTTTAATCAAATTAAAATTTATGTTTTCAAAATTAATTCTTACAACCATTGCGACTGGGCCCGGCCCGGCCTGAGCTCGAGTGGCCTGACAGGCCAAATTGACCGGGCTAAATATGCCCGGTTCTTTTCGGGCCTGTATTTTTTGGGTACATCCTGCCTTGAAACCCGGGTTTTTTTAAATATGGGCTCAAAAAATACAGGCCCGAAAAGAATCGGGTCTATTTAGCCCAGCCCGCTAGGCCCGTCGGGCCACTCGGGCTCAGGCCGGGCTGGGCCCGGTCGCAATGGGTGTAAGAATTAATTTTGAAAACATAAATTTTAATTTGATTAAAATATATTAAGATATAATAATATTTTAATTAAAAAAACTTTTAAAAATTAGAAAAAAAAAACTTTTAAAAAATTATAAAAGGTTATTTCAGTAATTTTTATTTTCTAATTTTTAAAAGTTATTTTTTTGGCTTAGGGCGAAACTATGTCGCCTAGGACAATGTAATATTATTTGTCAAAATTCTATTGGTTTACTGACGTCAGGAAGGGCGAAACCCCTTCCTGACCGTAGAAAAACCCAACTTATTATATATTATTTATATCTTCTGTGTTTTTTTAGAATGGCATACAGGACAAGTTAGCAAGTGAATCCCAAAAGAATATACAAATAAACATGTTGGACAAATTTTTGCGAAAATAAAATTGAACTCATTGCAACCTATATATCTTATCAGTTCCAAACTCGTAATAAGCATATTTGATATTCTTTTCATCCATAAAAAATACGTTCATAATATTTATACGTGGTTTAATATATTAAAATATTTGAGCATATTTTTTTATGGTTGGAGTTAGTACTTTGTTAAGGAGATGTGAATTTATTTTTAAAAAAATTATTTGTGTCAATCTAATTATTTATAATAGGAACATGCATGACAAGCTCCTTGAAATTCTAAACTCGCAAGTCCCAAATTTCTTTTATTAATTTTTAAATACAACCCCCTTCCACCAATCTATTTCTCATTTGTGATTGACACATAATTTAATAAAAATTAATATTATATTAAAATAATAGATAAAGTAAAAAAAAATGAATATATTGTGTGGCTCAAATTTTTATTTATGAGTGTGGGTTATTTTCAATAGAAAAATAAATAAAAAATTATAAACATAAAAAAAAGTGAAAAATAATTTGGTGGACACAGAAATATTACATAAAACTTTTGAGTGTAAAAAACAAAAGATTTATACGGTAAATTTTCCCCATTTTTTACTTTCTTTTCACAAAAGAGGATCACATTAATCCATTGGAAAATGGACAATAACTATAACAAAGAAACTTACCGTATAATTTGATACATACTTTAAAATAGAAAACAAATCGATTTTAATTAATGTGGAGTATTTTTTTTTTTTTTATGGAGCGGTATATGTGTTTCTCGGATAAGGGGCGGGACCCGCATGATTATTGGGTAATAATCGTGGGCCCACATTAATAAGGAGTGGGACCCGCTTAATTAGAGGGACCACGAAGTCTTCACTCTGGCGAGTGGCGAAAGGCAACAGGATAGAAGGTATTCCTTCTAGAAGGATATTGAAATTAAATTGTATGCAATGTCAATGCTGATGTCAGCATTACGTCTTCCTCAATCATTTTTTTATTTATTTCAAGCCACCTTAAACTGAAAAGTTTGAATTTTATTCCTTTATTTTATTTTGAGTTTAGTTTGAATAGCAGTCCTTTTGTTGAGTCGATGGAATCACATGATATGCACATATTAAATTATTTCTTAATTAATACTCTCTCCGTCCATAAAAAATACGCTCAAATTTTTGCACGTGGTTTAAAATAATATATCGGAAGATATTACGAGATATTATGAAGTCCGATATGAATAAAAAGAATATATTTGGAAACTACACATGACGTACTTTCCAATGATATTCTCTTTATTCATAAATGATCTCACAATATCCTGTAATATCTTTCGACATATTGCATTAAACCACGTGCAAATATTTGAGCGTATTTTTGGTGGATGGAGGTAGTATATCATGGATGAGAATTGTTGCATTCAACATTCATTTTGAATCCTTATATAAGTATATAGATTAGTCTTGTATGCACCAGTTACACAGCGCAATTCAAGTTCATTTTTTAAAAGTTAAAAAAAATACTACTGAAAAATTACACATGTTATTACTGAAAATTGTATCTTTCACAGTTTAACTTTTTTAGTAATAATTTGTGCAATTTTTCAATAATAAATTGTGTAACTTTTAAAAAATAAACTTGAATTGCACTGTGTAACTGGTGCACAAGAGACTTACTCAAGTATATATATAAGCGATACACGGTTTAATATTTATTAATTTGATAATTTCGTAACATTTATCAATTTCATATATGATTTGATATTTACTCCCTCATTCCCATATAAATTTATACACTTTCTTTATTTGTATGTCTCACATAAAATTACATACTACTAAAAAATGAAATTTTGATTTACGTGCACACTCACAAACATATACACATATTTATTCATATGTCACTATTTTATACTCCCTCCGTCCACGAAAAATACGCTCATATATTTGCACGTGGTTTAATACAATATGTCGAAAGGTATTACGGGATATTGTGAGGTCTGATATGAATAAAGTTAATATCTTTGAAAAGTACGTCAAATGAATATCTTTGAAAAGTACGTTAGATGTACTTTTCAACGATATTCTCTTTATTCATATCGGACATCACAATATCATGTAATACCTTCCTATATATCGCATTAAACCACATATAAATATTTGAGCGTATTTTTTGTGGACGGAGATAGTATATAAAATATATTTTTCTTAAAAAATGTGTCATCCCGTAGGGTGCAAATTCCTATGGGAGGGTGAGAGTATTAATTAATTTCTGTAGGAAAATGATCGTGTGATAAAATTACAATAATTTGAAAGATTATGTGGGACGGATTGTGGTAGGAGTACTAATCAATTTTATTTTGCACACTTATCTATTGATTTTTGTAAATTTAGTTATTTAATATTTTATTAATGAACGATTTTTGTGATGTAATATCATGTGAATATCAAACAATTATGTAATTTATTATATAATTTTTTGTCTATGCACTTCATATATCATGAATACCATTTTATGAAAAGATATTAAAATTTAATAAAATAAATTTAATCATATTCATATTTTCTTTTTGGTATTTATATCCGTCTTAAATATCGATTAATATTAAAAGCCCATAATCCACTGTCCTATCACAGAAAGATCCATTTCAAATTTGGGCAAAACTCTATATAGGTTGACTAAACTCAGAATTGATATGACTTTATGGTTTTAGACTTAGGACCTAGAGAGAAATTAAGTACTTCCTCCATCTCAAAACGTCTCAGAGGTATTTTCACTTTAATAAGTGCATAATTTTTAAAGAAAGTATGACGATGTGTAAAAGAGGGTAGAATCAATTTTTTTATTAAATTGATAAGATTTAACTTTTTAAAAAAAAAAGTGATTCTACACTATTTATTAAAGATTTAAAACACACCCTAAGTTGATCACTGATAATGTCCCAAAAAAAATAAGAAACACATAATTTTTATGAAATCTCGTCTAAAATAATACTCCAACATTAATAATATATACCTTTCAGTATCAACTTTGAGAAGTAGAGTATCAGATTCAGAACCGATCAACATGTTAAAAAAAATTTGAAAGAGTAAAAGAATTTTTAAAAAAGAATTCATAATAGAGATAGTATAGTACATTACCATATTTGGCAAGTGCCAATAATTTGGGCCTTTGGTTTTAAGGAAAGCCCATATGTTTAAAATTCAATCTAAACATATATATTATGGGCCTGGCCCATTTATTCGCTACCTTGGATTTTGGGCTAATTTAAAGCCAACGCGAAACCGTTGTGTAGATACGCTATTCACGTATACTCAAATCGAGAGCTGGAGAGAGAAACAAGAGAGAGAAGATAGTTTGGAAGAACGATGATACACCGAAAGTGGAGTCTGCTCACCGGCCCAACCTCCCTCTTCATCGGGATAATCGGCGCCGTTGTGGTTGCCGATCTCGTCTTCGTTGAGAATGTGAGAATTTTTTTTTTCTTAATCGATTTTTAGATATTTTACAATAAATTACTCATTCGTGTTCTTTGTTTGCCCTAAATTGAGCCTCTATATTCATAGATTTTCTGTGAGAACTAGTTGTTGTTTTGGATCGAAAGAACGTAATCGTGATTTAAAATAGTTAGACGGATTTATATCCTCAAGATGTAGGTTTCCTGCTCCTGATTTTGAGTCTTGATGCAATTATTAGTTGAACTTGTACCTGTAAACGGAAATAATTCATCCTCAAATGTACGGGACACTGTGAATTGACTAATTTCGTGGATATTTACATTATATGCTGAAATCAAATGGTTATGAATGCATCATACGCCTGCAATTGTTGGTTATAGGAATTTTATTGCTAGTCTGAAGAAGAAAATGATTTCTGCTGATCTTGCTGTCTTAATTATTGCAAAGTACTCTTTGAAATTCAATGGATTTTTTTCCATGTGCATTCCTTGTTCTCCCCTGATCTGTGTGTCGTGCAAGTTTCATTTTCAATTGGACCCAGGATAGGATGGAGGTTTCCATTCCAATTATGGAAATGTTTTTGGTAGTGCTCCCCTTAAAGAGTATTGATGCATATCTACTTAAGCACATGTCATCGAAATAAGCTGATAGATCTTTCAGTGCTAATTCATAGGTGTATATGAGTTTGATAGATCTTTGAATATTTACAGTAAAAAAATCCTTGATTCACATAACCATCATTTGTTGTAATCAATAGTTTCTCTGCTGAATTATTTTAAAGTAATTTGTGGGCTCTTCATTTGTTTACAGAAAGCCCTAGATTTAAGGTAGTTTGACACCATTTTGTTATACACAGTAACTTATGAGATTAGAGATTTCTTATTTATAGCTAAGATATATCTTTGCACAAAAACTTATTTTGTGAACTGATGTTCATTCATCTTCTAATGATCATCCAATCAGATAATACAGTTATTTGAAATGGTAATTCTCAGTACTGCTATGTTTTCTGTGACTTGCGGTTATTTCTCGTTGTTGCTCTCCGTCTCATTTCCCTCATGGTGTGATATCTTTCCGACTCGTCCGGTTTGACATTAGTTTTGGTCTGGATATTGCAGGATTGGTTACGCAAGACTGACCAAAAGAAGCTCGAGCGACCAACATCAACGAAGTAGAAGAGGATGTCATGAATCTTTGTCGTTGTCCAAGCTTTGTTGAGATTTTCTGTTTGTTGGACATGTCTACTGTTTAGTCGAATAAACTGCTTGCATTCTTAATAAACACAGGTTTATTATGTTTTCACGTCTTTCGAGCTGCTTCTCGAAACAGAGAAAGATCTGTACAAGTTGCCTAATTCAGATGAGATTGCTTGGAATTCTGAGAAAATTTAAAGAGGTGATCCAAGAAAGCAATAAGCAAATTCATTAAAAATTATCAAGCATTATCTCTTATGTCTAAGAAGCATTTCCATCATCAAATCATTCCAAGAGTCTATAGGGCCTGGTAAGCACCAGTGTAAACAGTCATTCTGAATCTTTACATTTTTATCTTTTCCATCGTAAGGATGAAACTGTCTGTACACTCCCGGGTGCCCGTCTGGCCTCATGAGTGAAAGCAAGGTTGTATCGAACAGTTCCAAATCCATCCCGTTGCCATGAACTCTATCGAACTCTTCAAGTTCCACGTTTCGCATAATTTGATCTACGTCCCTGAGTTCTATTTCATCGGCTTTGAATGGTCGTGTCCGGTTACAATAACCGCCCGTGTTCCATTCTCCATTCTCGAAGTGATCGGGAGTAGTAGTTCTGAAGAGTACATATGGTGGCTTGTGCTCAGATCCAAAGATGAATTTGAATGTAGAGTTCAGTGCTTTCCGATAGGCATACTCGAACCCTAGCTCGGTTATGTTCTTATCGTGGCAACCATGGCACCCAACAATAGTCTCGCTTTCGTAGTAGATTGCGGATTTGAGAAACCATTTTCCTCCGGCGATTATAACATAATCGAAATTCTTGAGCTGCATTGTCCATATCGAATCTGGCTCATCGAGATAAAGCTGGATTAAACCTGAGGAGACGCCATTGTCATCTTCGAAAGTCATGGCTTTCGTGAGGAAAGGAGTCCACACGACCGAGACGGTGAAGCTATGGGAGGGAAACGACCACCTCCGATTCTTGAATGATTCATCATGGTACACTTCAACGGCTGGTTCGACCTACAACATAGTTCGTACACTAGATCAGTCCAATAATAACGCTCTAGTTCACACACGAGCTCCTAATACACTACCCAGATGAATAGCACACAGACGGTGTAAATAAAGCGAAAACGTGTAGTTTAAAATAGCATAACAAGAGATCTCATAGAGCATCAAAGTACATAAGAGAACACAAACAATAAATGGCATCAAAAGCAACTTAAAAGTTATATTAGCTGTAGTTTCATCTTTTGAAGATAATGTAGGTCCATCTAAGTTGGGGCTATCCCTTCACTAGTCACCATTATTGCTAGTAAAATCCACCAAAGCAAATAATTCTAAGAAACAGCTGTATATAATACTACAAGCACACCCATTGATATCACAAGTTATAGAACATAAAACCCAAAATGAACAAAGGCCAACTTGGAATCTACAAACACCATCATGATTATTCCTCATTTTAGACATATAGGACCCTCAGATCACATGGATGCTCATCAATCTTGGATACTAAGAAAAGAACAAACTTGCACTGCAACACTTGATCAATCAATGGTCTCAAAATAAGCAATAAACGTGCCGTTACAAGTCTCGAAAATGCACCTGGGAGAGAATGCAGAGCAACGACTGAATGTGATTACGCATGATTGAATCGCCGATAAAAGCAAGTGATTTGTCCCTCATTCCGTCGAGGAATTTCCTTGGATCAAGCTTTGGTAAGGCGCAATCCTTCGGCTTCCATCTCCAGTAAACGAAATCGGAGTCGGGCCTTCCATTTTTCATGCAATTTTGGGGAGCTTCAATTGTGGTGCAGCTAGTGTTGGTGTAAGCTGGGCCATTAGAATCTGGAACCCAATCTCCTATGAATAAATTACATCTACCTACAACAACAAAATGGGACAAGGCTTAACTACTTAGTTGCATTTGCATATAACTACATTTACCTAAAATGCATTAAAAATTAACTTCACTTCTCAAAAGGGGCATACACATAGAGCTGTTATATTAGGCGAGCGAACCCGAGTAGTTTATCGAGTCGAGCCGAGCTCGTTAAGCAAATGAGTATTTTTTTGAGCTCGACTCGGGTCATTTAACACATCGAGTCGAGTCGAGCCTTAACGAACCGAGCCCACGAGCAACTCCTTTATTTTAAAGGCTCTTGATACACATCTTTCTTAAATACCGTTAATCATTAATTAATTTAGAATTACATTTGCAACCAAAGTAATCAAACTGAAAGATATTGAATTCATGATATTTATCATAATTCAGAAATTTTAAAAAATTTCTAACAAAAATCACCTGCAAAAGTGTAAATCCACCAAACAGGACAAAGCATAATTCTGCAGAAATAATGCATGAAATTCAGGAAAAAAACGGAAGGAGAGAGAAATCCACTCACCATTGCCGGAATCAAGATTCACCGGCGGACCATCATCAATGTCGGGTTGCTCAGCCGCCTGCGGCGGCGGAGGTGGGGTTTCGCTGAAACTAAAGGCGGCGGCGTCGGTATCAGAAACCTCAGGGGATGAAAATTGAACAAAGCTTGAGGAAAAGAGACGATAAGCGACTCCCAACAGCAGAAAACACACTCCAAATTTCACTAAAATTGAGGAAAATGGGTTTCTGTAATTGCTGTAAAAATGGATCATTATTTTTTGTGGGCTTTTAATTAATTAAAGGACAAAAGAATTAACGAATGTAATAAGAAATCAAGAAATGATGAGAGAGAATTTTAGAGTGTTTATCGGCATCTTTAATGGCTTCCAGAAATAGGCATTGGAGTGAAAAACATAAAATCAAATAAAAAAAAAAAATTAAAAAAAGGTGGAGGAATGAATATAGATGGTGAAAGGTAGTTGTCAGTTGGGCAAAATTGTTTGCAAGTCTAATCATCACCTGCTTATTTATTAAGTATTAATGCAATTAAATTCCCCCAATAATAAACGTTCAAATATTATTTTAATTATTTTTAAAAAAATTAATAAAATAGTTTGTTAGTGAAGGTCAAATAATTTTAGTTTAAGATAATATTTTTGTGCAATATGTATGCTTTTTGCAATTCAAATGTAATGTAACTTTAAATAGAATCAATTGTTTTTTTCATTGAATACTTGTAATTATTCAGTAAAAAACACTGAAATTATTTATAATTTTTTTACTTAAATTGTATAGTATTCTTTATTTAGAGTGAGTCTCCTGTGCACCAGTTACACCGTGCAATTCAAGTATATTTTTAAAAAGTTACACGATTCATTACTGAAAAGTTGAACAAATTATTACTGGAAAATTACACTATGAAAAATACACTTTTCAGTAATAATATGTGTAATTTTTCAGTAGCATTTTGTGTAACTTTTAAAAAATAAATTTGAATTGCACTGTGTAATTGGTGCATACAAGACTAATCCTTTATTTAATGGCACAACTTATAAATATTCATAAATATGGATATTAAGGAATGTTACTTATAGACATATATGTATATAATGCATATGGAAATGACAAAAAGGAATATAATCTTTGTTTTTCAGAAGTGGGATCCTTCCCACATGCTTTGTTTTCATACATTGCCCTCTTTTTTTTTCTTTTTCTTCTTATCTTTTATTTTTTAAATAATTTAAAAAGTGAGTGTGATAGCAATAAATAATGGAAATCCCTGGCCGGCATCCGAATCTAACTAAATTAATTAGAAAAAGAAAAAAGAAAAACTCAAATCGATATAATTTTGATACAACTTTGTCTTAAGAAGCAATAATTTTATATATAAGCACCAAATAATTTTTATTTTCGAGATGGCTCACAAGTCACAACTTAGCAGATTTTTTCTAAAAAAAATTATTTTATAAATTTTATCTCCACAATATTTGTTTAAAATTTCTTTACTTTTTTTTATCTTCCGAACTCACATTATACTAAGTTCAAATAACTTTTTAAATTTATATATAAGAATTAGTTTTGTATGCACCAGAATTTTTTAAAAGTTATACATGTTATTACTGAAAAGTGTATCTTTTATAGTGTAATTTTTCAGTAATAAATTGTGTAATTTTTTAAAAATGAACTTGAATTACACCGTGTAACTAGTGCACAAGAGACTTACTCTATATATAAAATTCTACCAAATTATTCTTTAAATATTATTTTTTTCAATTTTATTCTTTTTTTTTACTCCCTCCATTCCAAAATAATTTTCACATTTTTTATTTTAAGATATCCAAAAAATAATAATTTACACTCATAAATATCAATAACATATATTTCCTCTGTTCCATAAAAATTTGCACACTTTCCTTATTTGGACGTCCCACACAAAATTGCACACTACTAAAAAAATATTAATTTACGTGCGCACTCACATACCTATATACATATTACCCATATACCATCATTTTATATATAAAATATGTTTTTCTTAAAAAATATATCTTCTCGTAGGGTGTAAATTTCTGCGAGACAAATGGAGTATTTTTTATATGGATGATTTACATATAGGTTCAAGAAAATCACTATATTTACAAATAGATTCAAAATATTTGCACAGAAACATATTTTTTTTTTGCACAGAAGCACATTTTTTTTCTGCACAGTATTTATTTATAAATATAGTGATTTTTTTGAACATACATGTGAGTCACTCTTTTTATATTTTATTATTTAAATTCATGTTTTAAACTTTGTGCCTTGTCCACTGTGAAAATAAAAAATCAAACATGTTACCCTGCCAAAAACTGGAAAACATCAGTATCAGTCCATCAGAACAGCTGGAAATTATCAGTGAATTAAATAATTGAATTGCCATAAAGAATGGAAATTGACCATTTATTTTCTTTCTTTTTTTGTCCTTTTCCTTTCCCCTTTTTTCTTTTCTTATTTTGGATGTGAGTAATACTCCATAAGATTAGATCTCCTATCCATGCTGTTTGGATGCATCATGCAAAGGAACCACATTTTGTGTTTAAAAAAAAATTAAAAAAAAGTAAATTAATTGGGAATTTAACTTTGCACTTTACTTGCTTCACAAGTTTTTCTTGCCTTCTATGATGAATTGACTATTATTGGCGGTGTTGTGTGATCATGAACCACTTTTATATCAGACAAAAAAATAAATTTATAAATATAAACTTTGTATCATAAAATGGTTTATATCATGAAAATAGTTTATATAATATTTTGTCATAAATTTGTGTTCGTCGATGAACAAGATATGCTCCTATTAAAAAAAATATGCAACTTCTGTTATATCTAATACAAGAATTTACAAACACAAAAGGAATATCAAAGCCTAGCAATGTCAATTTCACATTTTCCAAAAGGAAACAAAAAAAAAAATCTCAAGCCAATTTATGACTTCACAAATCACAAATATACATATATGTAAGAAGGGAAAAGGGATTATGGACCTTAGTATAAATCTATCTTCTTGAATCTTTTTCACTGAACAAACAAGCAAATGCAGCTGTAGCAGTCACCAGGAGTTTTGCATGTAATAAAATCGGCAGGTGCTCGACTCGTTTGTCACGAAACAGCACTCGGAGCTCTCATTCCAAACCCGCGTTTCATTCTCTCCACGCTGTCCGAAAATATTGAGTTAGGTAAGATAGAATTCACATCGAAATTTGATGAAAGTCTCGACTAGAAAGACGAAGGAGTCGTGTAACCATGCAGAGATGAAGATACCTTAATGCTGAAAATCGACATGAATATTTATTCTGATTTCGTGACAAAAAAGGGATGCCTATGATCCTTCTAAGGACGACAAAAGTCTGTATGCACCAGGTGCACCTAGTGTACTAGAACATTAGTCACATTGTGCACATTTACACACACAACGGCCCGTAGAATGTGGCATTGTCCAAAGAGGCAAGTAAAGAGTACCCTAATATACCTAGCCGAGCACTACATAAGGTGATGGATTACGCAAATAGCACATACGTAAAACTAAGACGAGAGCAACATAAGTAGGCATGCCGTAAAGTTAGCTACAAAAGTAAGGTAAAGAAAGAATGGAAATCGCGCAAGAGAATAAGTTAAAAAACTCACGTTGGAGCAAGTTTGCCAAGGCTCTCGAGCTCCTCCCCCGTGTCCTCATCCAAGACTCTGCCGGAGATCTCTACAATGTAAGATCTGTCTCTTTCAACCGGGAGCCCTCGACTCGCCAGTAAATTCATATCTTTATGGTTCAATTCTCTACCGTTTACGAAAACACCTGTGTCCCCACCAGCACAATTTTCCGGAATAGGGTAGTTAAATTCTTCTATAAATGGCTGCAGAAAATGTGATAAAGAGAGATCAAACTGCCATTAGATTTCGAGTTCAAATGTGCAGTTTGCTATAGAAGAAGTGTGAATGAATCTTACTGGAACTATGCCAAGACAAGGACCTCCAATAGCACCCCAGAAACCGGCCCGAAAATCATACCTAGTTGAGAAAGATCATAACAATTGTTAATCATAAATAGTAGCATAAGGCATAATATTCATGGCAGTTTAAGAGAGTACATACCAATAATGGCCAGGGTGAATTTGTCCAGCTACTTTTTCAGCTTTCTTAATCAAACGATCCGATATTAGATGCCCGTTAACAGTCACATTCGCAGTTTCCTCCTCGACTATAGTATCTCTGGATTTATGTGAATCTCTATAGCTCTTTTTCATTATACCAGCAAAAAATCCCTCTCTGCTTGCTTCACTGGAATCGAAGGTGGTTCCCGTGTTTGAGTACTCATTGGACGACAAATCTATCTCAGTTGCAGAGGACTCTTTCCTAAAAATCGGCCTATTGGTTGCCTTAATGGGTAACACTTTGTCCAGTTCCGAGCGCCCACTTCTGTTTCCCTCCTCTGCATCTTTGGCCGCACGATGATACTTATTAGAATATTCGAAGTAATCTTGAAGAGATGAGCCTGCTGGAGGTGCAGGCCGTTTCTCAGCTGGGCCGGAATCTTTCAAACTTTCTACGTCTTCCTCCACTTCAGAAGCGTATGTAGATGTAGAATGACGGGTTCTTAGCTCAGTGCAATTGTTAGATCGTTCTTGATGAGTCGAAGCTTTGCCTGATTCTCCATCCATAGAGTGGAAATCATAGCCAGAATTATCGTAATCATCCGATGAAAATGCTGGCTTAACTTGGTTCAGACGATCATCATCATGTTTTTCGTCCACTTTCACAGTATCATCCTTCGTCTCTACGTCGAACGAAACGACTAAACTATTGTTGGAAACTGAAAGAGCAACAACCGTAGAGCAACCCCCACATCTAAGTTTCTTTCTGCTGTTATTCTTCATGACAACTTTCTTAGGCAACAGCAGCAGCTCGAAACAATTGCTGCAGGTCAGAAACGGAGCACCACCAGCAAACGGACGGCAATTTTTCGCACCAGAGACTAAATGTGCTCTGACAGGTCGACGACGTACAAAACCATCAACTTCAGAATTTACATCACTAGGCCATCTTGCATGAGATCTCGAGTGAGGAGGGTTGGAGAGTCTGTGATTGTAATCTCGTGAAGCAAACGAGCCAGGGGTATCGTGGTAATCATTCGAGACACTGGAGTACTTATCACTGTAGGAAGATGGAAGAATAGGGGGAGAAACTTGTCTTTTGGTGCGACATTGATAGCACGCACAAGATGGATGATGACGGCTGTAATGACGAGGATACGGCTCCATAGCATCCATATAGCCCATACCATCATCCACATACGGTCCAGATGTATATGCATGGCTTTGATATGGCATGGGCACTTGGGCTGGGCCTCTTCTATGCATGTGAGACCTTAATGGATCTCCGTACCCTTGATATCGAGGAGGATAAAAGCCATTGCCCCCCATTTCTTGTCTATGCATCATTGGAGGAGGATAAACAGGTCTGTCGACCCTATTCCTCTCCGACGATGCATCATGAAACCAATTATCATATGCATACGGATCCTGATGAGGCATCCTCATATCAAGGGGAGCCTTCTCCTTACCCTTATCACTCAAATCGCCTGATCGCCTTATCTGATCTTGCAGCTCTTCCAACTTCCTCAGCAGCTCAGCTCGATCTTCTCCAACATAGCTAGATCCATCCACATCATAACTAGACCTAGACACGACATTCGTGACCCCCCCTTTAGCATCCATCCTCTGAGCTCTCCAGAAATCCTCATCCTGAAGCCGCCTATCCACCCCCCGACCAGACCTTCGCGACCCATTCTCACTATCAAGAATCGACAAATTGTCGAAATCAGGTGTCATTCTAGCCCGACGGAGTTCATCAGACCGTTTATCTTGGACCACATCCGCCTCAACACCCCAACTCTCCTCTTTAGCTGACAAACTAGTCCTATTATTTTCGAGCAAAATCCTCCTCCTCTCAGCTCGGCCCGAAGAGCTAATGGTGGATCTCACATCACTCTCAGAGCCATCACTCATATCCATCATTCTTCTCTCAGAAACATTAGACATTTTCTCATATCTATCAGAAATCCTCTCCATACTACCTCCAATCCTTTCCTCATCAGACTTCTCAGAGAATGTGTCCAAGTCAACACCTTTGTTATTGGCTACAAGTCAACCATCCAGCAATAAAGACAAATTCAAAGAGACAAACTCTATAGTCAATACTCACCAATCTCCAAAACGTGTCACAGACAACAAAATTCGAAATTAAATACAACACATTAATGATTTCTTGCAGAGATTTAAACACCCAAAAGCAAATCAATCCAGAGGACACAAATCTTGCCCCAAAAAGTTCATCAGTGCTTGAAATATGAAGAAGATTGTACAAACAAGAAGAAGGCAAAAGAAAGAACCAAGAAATATGTACCTCTTAGGACAGCACCACAGCCCCCACATTGATAAACAGAGAATTCAGTGACCTCTGGGAGCAAATTCTCACACTTAGGGCAACGAACTAAACGAACTTTTGCTGATTCAGACATTCTTTTTCCTTCACACTTTACAGGCTATTTTGGGCAACCCCTCAAGCATTTTTCACATGCATATGCACAAAACTGGCCTAAGATTGCTTCAACAAGATAAATATGCCAAGAAAACAAGATATCTTGTCCAAAGATTCAATCTTTCAGAGAAAATGGGAAGTGGGGTTTCAAGAATTGGGACAGAGGAGCTGTTGAGACACGGAAAGAAGAGAAATTTTTGCTTTTCTTATCACAGATTCTGAGAAATTATGGTTTCTCAGAAACATCATGAGTTAAAAGGAAAGCACAAGCTTGAGAGTGTGTTTTGTGTGTACGGTCCCTTGTGTGCTGTTTGAAATTGAAGGTTGATGGGAGATGCAAAGAGGGATTGCAAATTTGCAATATTTTCAGAAAAGTATTTCAATATTTTGGTATTCATACTGCTGTCATTCAATTATTCTTTCCCAACAAACGGAAGAATAGAGAGGAGAGAGGAGAGAGAGAGAGGAAAGGAAAAAAGAGAGTATTTTTTTGAGCCTATATTTTAAGACGACTTTTGGCATAGTGTCTCTTTCAAAGTTCAAACAAAGAATCACAATTTAGGAGTAATTTACATGATTTGTTATTCTCATTATAATTGTGTAAGCTGAAATATTGTACAATGGCCAAGAAAATTCATGAAAATCGAAATCGATGAGTTTCATGAAAATAAATTTTCTGTTGTATTCTAATAGGCACGAAATTTCTTTGACAATCGTGTTTAGACACTAGCCAAGCAATTTAAATTAGATATATTGTGAGATTTGTTCGTTCGATATTATTATTTATATTCACTAATATCATAATATTTTATATTATAAAAAATTATTATATCAATCGATCATATTTCATTCATATTCTCATTTTAGAATGTAGATTATTTATGTAGTGCGATGTTATTACTATAGTATGTTACGCGCACAAAATCTCTTATAAACAAGTTTTATAATATAAAATTTATATATTAAAATTACAATATAAAAAATTATGATATTAATAAATATATTTAATGATGTATAATTTATGCTATAAGCAATTTTTAAAGCACAAAGATTAAGAAAATAAAAAATTAGTGAGAAACCCGTGAGCAAAAGGCCGTTTGTACTAAATTTTCCTAATAAAGAATCTACCTAAAAATCAAAATTAAATACTCCCTCCGTCCCAGGGATATTTGCACCCCTGGATGGCACACGGTTTAAGAAAAGTGTATTTTTTAAATAAAGTAGTGATATATGGGTAAATGTGTGGAAAATTTTGTGAATGTACACGCAAATCGATGTTTTCCTTTTGAGTAGTGTGCAAATTAATTTGGGACAACTCAAAATAGAAAGTGTGCAAATTGATTAGGGACGGAGGGAGTATTTCATTTGACAGTGTAGAATCCACACACAGTAAACTGTATATTAGATGACAAAAGTACCATCACACCATACAATCTATCCAATTTATTTATTTAATTGAAAAATGAAATGATTTTTATTATTTTATTTTATATGTAATAAATTTTAGTTTGTATGATGAACGAAGTTACTATTTTTTTATGCATTCAAATTAAGTACTTCCAAAAAAATTTGTTTGGTTAAATTTAGTTGAAATAACAGCGCAATTGTTTTGGAAAAAAAAAATTAAGATGAAAAGAGTTACTACTTTCACCTGCTAAAAAGTGTACACACTTTTTTTATTTGTCTACTACAAAAAATTTGCACATTTTTTTATAAAAATTATAATTTTAATGTAACTCACACAAATAATTATTTTATTTATAAGTGAACCCAACAATATATTCACTTATATTTAAACGTGTGTTCAATCAAAGGTGCATTATTTTAAAACATAGAGGAGTATAATACAAAAAAATTATATTGGTACAACTAAAAATATAATCGTTTTCACTTTTTATAAAACATTGAATTTTATATAGATATTGCATTTTTCTTAAATCATTTGCACATTTACACTTTTGTATTAGAATTTTTTAATCTCAAAAAAAGCACTTACTTTAGAATCATAAAAAGAAAATAGAATGGATGTGAGAGCTAAGATTGATTTTTTTTTTTTAATAAAGAGGTGTGAGTTTTTAATCGAACTTTGGAAATGAAAGTGATATGGTGAAAAAAATGATGAAAATAAAGGATTAAGTCTTGTATGCATCAGTTACACGGTGCAACTCAAGTTCATTTTTAAAAAGTTAAACAGTTTATTACTGAAAAGTTATACTATGAAAGATACACTTTTCAGTAATAAACTGTTTAACTTTTTAAAAATGAACTAAAGTTGCACCGTATAATTGGTGCACAGGAGACTTGCTTAGGGATGGCAAAATGACCCGCCACGTAGCTGGCCCGCCCTGACCTGCTCTATTTGGGGCAGCCCCGCCCCGCCCATCCTGAGAATGGGGCATCCTGCCCCGCCCTGCGCATGGGGCAGGGCAGACATGAGTTTGTATTTTTACTGCTCTGCCCCTGCCCGTCCCATCCTGCCCCATTGTATATATTAAATAAATATATAATATTTTATAATATATAATATGTTATAACATATAAAATAAAATTAATATTCTACATTTATAATATATTAAATAAATTTAAAATTATATTATTTATTTATTTATTGTAATTCTAATGTAAAATTATTTTTGTGAATATATTTTAATAAATTTATTGTATTAATTTTATTTTAAAATAATTTTTTATTTATTTAAAATATATATTATATTTTTGTATAAAATTAATATGGGGCAGGGCGGGGCGATCTGCCCCGCTATGGGACAGGCATGGGGTACAATATTCTGCCCCGCAGTGGAGCATGGGGCAGGACGGGACGGCGGGACAGAGACACGAGGCAGACATGAATTTTTAGATACCCGCCCAGCCCCGCCCCGCCTCATTGCCATCCCTAGACTTGATCCGAAAATAAAAGCATGGTTTTGGAAATAAAAGCATGGTTTTGGACATTGTATATAGCCTATCTTTTCTGAAATATTACCAAATTGTCAAATTTTCTGACATTTGACTCACCAACCCCCTCCCCCCTCTCTCTACAATGTATGTAATGTGTATCTATCTCCACCACTAATATTTCTTCTTTTATTTTATCTATTTTTATCTTGCGTGTTAATTCTTACTCTCCCGTCCCAAAACTATTTCTATACTTTTCTTATTTGAACGTTATAACTCTTCTTTTACGTACTTAAAAAGGAAACTTTTTACACTCATAAAAGTCAATAAAATACATTTTTTTATTTTTTTATTTAATTTTACACTCACATACTTATTTTTTCTTAATTCGCGTGTCCAAAACTACTATAAAATTAATAAAAATATATTAATTATTTCGAGAAATATATATTACTTTACACACATGCATGTTATACAAAGGAGAAATTAGACACAGGAATTAGAACAGTAATACCTGAACTATTTAATTGATTTCTTGGGGACCTATTTAGATTTTTTATGTTTGAATTTATAAAATTATTTTATGTTTAATTTGGAGAATAAAGTATGATATATATATATATAAAATTCAATTTTATACTTATATATTATACAAAATTATCAAAATATAATCTTTACCCTTGAATTATACAATAGATTATCACAAAATGGTTGGATTAAATAATCACATTCAGATGGGATTAAGTTGGAATTTGGTCCCGAGCTAAGAATTAGTCCCGAACTGATCATGTTTTGAAAATTAAGTTGAATATTATTTGAAATTAGGAGTTTAATTTATCTTTAGTATTCTTTATTTAATAATTAACTAATTTTTTTAAAAAGGAAATCGACGTTAATGTTACATAAAGTCATGTGTTTCTTGTATGAAATCATTGCCAATGATAATTAGAGGCCAAAAACATGTAATTTACCAAAATGATGGTAATTATTATGCACATAATCATATTGTTTAATTCCAACTCAATTAGGTGTGAACATTTTTTCTAAATATTTGTTTTGACATACTTAATTTAAAATTTATAAAAGAATATACTGGATTATTGATTCTCATCGATTGTACCACACAATGATCTTTTTTTTTGAATATAAATAAACCATCTATATTCATCACATAAAAATAATAAAATATAAAGATATTAAAAAATGACCACAGAATATAAATTTATATATTCAATATTAATATAATAATAACACATAAAGCAAAATTAAAATAATAGTACATCTAACTTTTTATGCATAATTAATTATTACATTTATGATAGACATATAAACTTGTATTGATCGTTAGACTTGTGAAATTTACGTAAAGATATATTACATGCATATTTGCGACATTACGACCGATTTAATTGGAAGTTTTACAAAAAGGAAATGAAAATACGTTAAAATTGAATAAATCATATTAAAAAAAATATTTTGTTTATTTTGAAGTTTTACAAAAGGAAATGAAAATGCGTTAAAATTGAATAAATCATATTCAAAAAAAAAAAAATTGTTTATTTTGAAGTCAGCTATCGACTTTATTTTTTTGGTAAGAAATATACTATTATTATCATCATATATATATGTTATTAATATGCATAAGAGAGTACTTATTCTCTTTTCAGTCTTCATTAATTTGTAACAGCTTGTTGTAATTTGATGAAGTTTAATTTGTGAATAGGATGCAGTTCATAATTATGAGTCGATATTATGTGTAGAATATATAAGAAAATAGGATTTGTGTGTAACAATTTGATCGATTCAAATTGTCAATAATTGAAAAGTAATAATCGGATCACGTACAATTTGCAACAAGTTAAAATTGTTACACAATATTTTATTTTCAGTTATATTTCATTACATAATACTTTGCATGTGATTAATGCATTTTCAGACAAAAGGTCGTGTTCACTGATCAATTACAACAGTCCAAACATATGGCTCAATTTTATAGTCATACAAATGTGTATTGTGTGGGTATTGTGAAAAGAAAAAAACATGTTGATTTTTAGAAATAATTCATTTTCAAAAAACAAAGTGGTAGATAAAACCATTTAAAAAAAAATGGGTTAGGTAGCTCAAATTTATTTTATTTTGATTCGTTAATAAATTTTAAAATGATTTTAGATTGCTTATTCGTAAATTGAACTAAAGGGCTATGTTTTAACTTAGAGCTGTTATACGAGTCCGAGTAGTGTAGGGTTCGGCTTGTTAAGCCGAGCTCGTTAAGCAAACGATTATTTTTTTGAGCTTGACTCGACTTGTTTAACAAATCAAGTCGAGTCAAGTCGAACATTAACGAGCCGAGCCAAGCACACGAGCAACTCATTTATTTTAATAGCAATAAAGATAAAACTATCACCAATTTATCAGTATGAGTGACTTGAGAATATGAATTGTATTATTATGTAAAATATTATTATTTTATACCCTAAATTATATAATATTTATAAAATAGCATCTATTTTTCGAGCATATCGAGCAGCTCGTGAGCTTACCGAATCGATCCGAGCCGAGCTCGTTAAGCAAACGAGATTTTTTTGAGCTCGGCTCAACTCGGCTCGTTTAACTAGGGGTGGCATACCGTACCATACCGTACCGTACCGAAATTTTCGGTATGCATTTTTGCATGCCGATACCGTATCGAAATTTTCGGTATATCGAATTTCAGTATACTAAAAATGCATACCGTACAGAAAATTTCAGTATATACCGTACCGTACCGATGTTTCGATATATACCGATCTATACCAAAATACCGGTCCATACCGAAATACCGACTATGTCTATATACCGCTCATACCAGTATATACCGTCATACCAGTCCATACCGAAATAATTGAAGTATAATTTTAATTAAATAAAAATAAATTTAATATTAAATTACCAAAATGGTATATAGCGGTATACCGAGATATACCGAAATATTTTCAGTATACCGGTTTATATCGAAAATATTTTGGTATTTCGGTATATACCGGTATACCAAAAATTTCAAAATTATATACCGATACCGTACCGAAAATATCGGTATGGTATCATAACGTAATGAAATTTTTGATAAATTTGTAATTTTTCAGTATGATAAGTACGGTATACCGGTATTTTCGGTATTTGCTCCACCCCTACGTTTAACACATCGAGTCGAGTCGAGCCTTAATAAGATAGGCTGAGCCGAGCTCACGAGCAGCTCGTTTATTTTAACAGTTCTATCTAGGGATGTAAATGAGTCAAGCCGCTCGCAAACTATTCGGGTCTCGGCTCGAAAAATATTCGTTCGAGTTTGTTTATTAAATTTCACGAGCTGAGCTCGAGCCCGAATTCGAGCTCGAGCTTTATGGTATTCGGCTCGAAAGCTCGCGAATAGGCTCGAACTATGCAAACGAGCTTTTTTTCGAGCCGAGCTCGAACTATACAAACGAGCTTTTTTCGAGCCGAGTTCGAACTATGTAAACGAGCTTTTTTCGAGCCAAACTCAAACTATAAAAATGAGCTTTTTTCTAGCCGATCTCGAAATATGCAAACGATTTTTTTCGAATCGAGCTCGAACTAAGCAAACAAGTTTTTTTTTTCGAGCCGAGCTCGAGCTAACTCGTTTATTTAGTTAACGAATATTTCATGAGCCGAGCCGAGCTCGAGCTCAATTATTAGAGTTCGAACCGACGAGCCTATAACCGAGCAAACGAGCCGAGCTCGAGCTTGACAATATTCGGCTCGGCTCGGCTCGTTTACATCTCTATTCTACCCATGTTTTTATTTTGTTTGAATAAAGTTTATTCTTGGCTGATTAAGAAACGATTTCTTACTCTTTAAAATGCATTTAAATTATACAATACACTTATACACCTGATTTATGCATGACCTCATTCCGAAGATCTCCTTAATCAATCAAGATTCTATAGAACCTTTAATTAACATTGGATTTTCTATAGATTTCTTAGACATGAAATTCATGTGTATTAGATGTCCAATCGACTGTCTTTTGTTTGATGTTAATTATATACCTAATACACTTGCAAATTTTACAATTTTTTTTTTTTTTTTGTAAAATCCGTTATGCCTTACCACTTAGGAGTTATACAAATGGAGATCCACCAAGTGATACTAATAATTACAAAAAGGATTTATAATAAATAAATAAATATTTGGTTGTCATTATAACATAAATAAATTCCAGTGGCAAATGGTTGACTTGACTTAGCTAGCATAAATCATTGTCTCAATCACGCTTAGCCGTGAAGGTCGGATGCACTAATTAGAATTAATTCTGTTTTATTTGGAGAACATAAAAATCAAGTATCTTTGAAAAGGTCAACTATATATATAAATTAAACTTAATTATTCATATCTTACTATACAAATTGATATCACAATAATTTATGAAAAGCATAGCATGAAATGAGACAGTGTCTAAAATTTGAATCAATAAAATTTATAACAATTACTCTCTCTATCCACAAAAAATATGCATCTTCTTTACATGTGGTTTAATGCAATATATCGAAAGATATTTTGGGGGTATTGTGAGGTCCGTTTATGAATAAAGTGAATATTTTTTAAAAGTATACATCGATAAATAGTAGTTATAAGTTAGTTCACCAAGTCTCCAAATACTCCAAGAATTATCTTCAAACCAACCTTATATCTTCCTTAATTCGTTATCAAAGGGAATCGAACTCAGATTAAGTGAGGGCTCCAGTGGCCAGGTAAGCTAATATTGAGGCCCAAGTATCTAGGAATACTAATCAGACATGGGCCTGCAGTATTTTGACCCAATGGATATCTATCTTTTTTGGTGTTAGGTCTCCAATATTTTTTCTTATCTTGGGCCCAATGTAATTTTATTAATCTTGGGCAACACCACTAGATTCAGATATAGCGTAAAAAAATAAAAAATCAGAGATATTATTTTTGGTATTTCAGTTGTTCTCATTTTATTTGGCACAATTTTTGTTCTAGATGAGAGATTGACAAAATAAAACTCATTTAATAGTATATTGGGCCTTGTAAAAGATTGAAAGCCCCACCTGAATTATATTGGGCCTTATAAAGTTTCCTTTAATCAAAGAAGAATGGCCCAGTTTATTGGCACTAAGCTAAATTGGATAATACACAATCTTTTCTTCGATAATTTTTTTATAATTTTTTTTTGATATTTTTATGAATAAAGTGAAAATTTTGAAAATATTCAAAAAAAGTTTCTAAAATTTGTGAAAATTTCAAGAAATTTTTTTTTGCCAAATATCATGATATTTTACATTATGAAAAATTATGATATCAATTAAACATATTTCATTCCGATTCTTCAATTTGAAGTGTAGATTATTTATGTAGTGCGATGTTATTACTATATGTTACAAGCACAAAATCTCCTATGAACAAATTTTATAATATAAAATTTATATATTAAAATTACAATATAAAAAGTTATGATATTAATAAAAATATATTTAATGATGTACTTTCTCTGTCCACCAAATTATTTCCCACTTTCCTTTTTTGTTTGTGCACAAAACTTTTTCTCATTTCCTTATTTGGAAACAACCCACACTCACAATAAAATTTTGGGTCCACAATATTCTTACTTTTCTCTTATTTTATCTATCATTTCAATATAATAATATATTTTATTAATTCCCGTGCCCATAATGAAATGAGAAAAAGATGTATGGACGAAGGGAGTATAATTAATACTATAAGCAATTTTTAAAGCACAAAGATTAAGAGAAAAAAATTAAGAACTAGTGTCGTTCGGAAAAATCAGTGAGAAACCCGTGAGCAAAAGTACTTTTGTACTAAATTTTCCTAATAAAGAATCTACCTAAAATCAAAATTAAATATTTTATTTGACAGTGTAGAATCCACACACAGTAAACTGTATATTTGATGACAAAAGTACCATCACACCATACAATCTATCCAATTTATTTATATGATTGAAAAATGAAATGATTATTATTATTTTATTTTATATGTAATAAATTTTAGTTTGTATGATGAACGATGTTACTATTTTTTTAAGCATTCAATAAGTACTTCCAAAAAATTTTGTTTGGTTAAATTTAGTTGGCAAAAGTGAAATAACAGCGCAATTGTTATTTGTTATTGGAAAAAAAATTATAAGATCAAAAGAGTTACTGCTTTCGTCCACTAAAAGTGTGCACATTTTTTTTATTCGTCTACCGCAAAAAATTATGTACGTTCTTTTATAAAGTGGATAGTTCATGTTTCTTGTACGAAATTAGTGCCAGTGATAATTAGAGGCCAGAAACATGAGAAATGGATCATCCGCTGAGTATTAAAACGGTAGCGTATAGTTAAAGTATTTTTCACTTTTTAGTAAGGACCAAGTCATGATTTTTTTTGTTACCGTGTTGATAAGCTAAAAAAGAAAAAATATTTTAACTATACGCCATTGTTTTAATACCCAGCACCATTTGCTGATTTACGAAAATGATGGTAAATTATTATGCACGTAATGATATTGTTTAACTCCAACTCAATCAAGTGTGAACTTTGTGTTTTGCTAATGGAAGAACCATTAAGTTTTTCTTCAAAAATACTCGAGTCCAAACCCACGATTATTTTAAAGAAGTATATAAAATTCTTAATTTAAATTTCTCTTATTTTAATAAATTTTAAAATGACTTTAAATTGTTGATTTGTAAATTGAACTAAAGGGCCATGTTTTTATTTTGTTTGAATAAAGTTTAATTTTGGCTGATTAAGAAATAGTTTCAACTCTTTAAAAATACATTTTAATAGTACAATATACCTGATTTATATATGATGTGATTCAGAAGATCTCATAGGACTTTTAAATTTTTAATTAACATTGGATTTTCTATAGATTTCTTAGACATGAAATTCATGTGTATATACCTAATACTCCCCTTCGTCCCTCAAATTTATTCTCATTCGTATGGGCATGGATTTAAAAATAAAATAAAATAGATAGAGTAAGAATATTATAGAATAATTGTGAAATTCACTAAAAAATAAAATGGTTTTTTGTGAGTGTGACAATAAAATAGTATTTTCTAAAAGAGGAATGTAAATATATATAGTTACGGACGAAAATGGAAAGTAAAAATAAATATGAGGGACGGAGGGAGTACTACAATTTACAAATATTACAATTAATATTTTTTAATTTTATTTTATAAAATCCGTTATGCCTTACCACTTACGAGTTATACAAATGGAGATCCACCAAGTGATACTAATAATTACAAAAAGTATTTGGAATAAATAAATAAATATTTGGTTGTCATAATATAAATGTACTTTAAACACTTCTACATATTTCTTAAAAAAGTTAATAATTTAATACCTTTTATAGAAGTATTTTTTTTGCAAACACATTTTTATTAATCATTTTTAAAATCACTTAATTTTAAAACACTCCTTATTTTTTATTTTGTTACAAAATTACTTAATATCACTTTTTAAATTTTACTGGAGATTACAAACATGCACTAAATCCTTACAAGTTAAACCGAATTATTCATATCATACAAATTTTTACAATAATAATATCACTTTCCCATTTTAAATCACATTTTGGTAGGTACATATTTTTAAAATCTATTCTATTCACTTTTTGGACTAATTAATGAATAGTGTTCTAAAACAAAATAGGTATTGTGAAAGTGTTCAATTTTATTTTTTTAGGTGTGGAATTTATTATGAAATATTTTTTTTTTAAAAAGTGTGAAATTTATAAAGAGCAGAAGGGAATAGAATTTAATAATAAAACAAATACACAAGAATTTAGTGTGAAAATTTTAATTTTTTAGTGTAGATATAATATTTTCTAATTGTAACACCTATGTACATGTGCCTGATTGATTTTGAATGATAGTTTAAATTTCCTCTACTTAAAAAGACAAGGGTTCAATTTATAATCAAAATATTTAATATTATCATATATTTTTTTCTATCACAAAAAATTATTAATAAAATTACACATTTTAGTATTAAAAAATTTCGAGTACTATGTAATATAAAATATAGAATATGTAGTGCCTAATAATATTTCAATAAATTTAAAAAATATTTATCCTCCAAATTAATAGAATAATTAGAAGTTAAATTTTTTTATGGATATTGTGATTACGTTTTATCTAAAGAAAGAAAATAATTTTTTTAATAATATTAATATTTTAGGAATTTCAACACCATCTCACCTCTTCTACATAATCGAAACAATTTTTTATTTTTTCAAAATCATAACAAAACTTAACTTGTTCAACTTAAATTAATGAAATTACACGCTTTGATAAATTTATAATGATTTTTTAATAAACATAACATTATTTCATTTTTATAGAAATATTAATCGGGCTCTGTCCAAAAATCCTGACTCCGTCACTGGTAAACATGGTCTTCACATATTTTTCTATCTTTATCTCTCACATTTTACACATAGGGTGTGTTTTGTTTGTTGGACTAAATAGTCAATCCCCCAAACACAGGATTATTCCTGCCAAAACATCCATATACTTTATAACATTTTTTAATGTTAGTAAAAAAACAAATGAAAAATTATAAAGGGAACGTAGAAAGAAGTTTTTTTTTTTTTATTATTATTATACAGGAGAGAGTATATAATATATTACTTTGTTAAATATAATTTAGCATATCAAGATTCTAATTAATTTGAAATTTCTTTGAATCTTTTTCATGAACAAAATTTGCTTGCCATATATATATAGTTGAATAATTAAATTAATGGTGGAAATGCGTCTCATATCATATCATAATAATAAAAAGTGTTTGTCTTGTATGATATTACAAAATGTGATTTAAACTGGGAAAGTGATATTGTTTAATTTTCTATTAAACAATTATTTCGTTTGGGCAAAAATTGTGTCCATTACATCAAAAGTGACCACTACTTTGAAATAAATCCACTTAAAAATGGCGCACTTACAATCCAATTTTATATTGCGAAGTATTGTATGAAAATTATTCGTGATAAACTTATTACGAATAAATTTTAAAATATCAAAAATTTCATTAGGTGTATCAAAAGTTGAGGTCAATAAAATTTATATTGGCTTCAACTTTTGATACACCTGATGAATATTTACACTTGACCAGATATTTGATACATTAAGACAATTTCATAATAAGCTTATCACGAACTATTTTCACATAATATCTACTCCTTTTATATTTAGAATCATCATTTTGATTCACATAAAAACTAAAAATAAAAACTACTAAAAAATGTCACGGTGATTTTGTTCTATATTTGATTTAAAAAAATTAAGTAATCTGTTATAGAAAAATAAATAATGTTATCCTTTAAAACATACACAGGCTTAGATTAATGTTGAATCGTCGTATAGAATCTAATGCGTTGTATGATATTTACGTGCACATAAAATTACTACAAAACACGCACTAAATTAACCGTTTTAACAGAATTTTTACTCCGCGGGCCACATGGAGAGCAATAATTGGACGAATCTCACTTGATTAGATCATTCACCCTGAAATTAATTTTCTAATCAGTGGTTGTCACTATACTATGAAAAAAAAAAAAAAACAGGAGATACTTCAATGATCAACAAGCACCAAATGGTGCTGCAAAAACATTAATTTTTCAACTAATTGAAAACTTCATAAGAAACTGATAATTCAAACTTCTACAAATCAATGCATAGGAATTCTATCATCATATCTGAGCTTATTTTTTCCAAGAAAAGAACTTGGAAATCCCAATTTTCTTCTTCTTTGCATCCTGTTTCCTGTCTCCACCATTCTTCCTCTTCTTCGACATGACATGAGTGAAGAAACTAACCACAGAGGATTTTGCAGCATTTTTCGGGGGACTTTCGTCTCGTCTCGGTTTCTCCTCCGGTGAACCCAAGATTGATGCAGCATCAGCTCTTGATCCACTGAGATAAGGCAGAATCATGAAGTGCCTCTCAAGATGATGGCTCACAGCAACAAGCTCATATGAGTCATACAAAGGGCTCCCACAATCCCATATTTTTAAGGACTTTTTATCATCATGGCATTCTTCAATTCTCTTCATCTCATCAATTTGGGCTGATTCTTGAATTTTTGGGAGTCTGTTTTAGGACATCAAAATGAGAGAGACACATACATATGCAACATGTTTTTTTTAATTTTTATGTGTATTTCAAATTATGAGATTCTTGCAACATTTATAACTTTGAGTTGGCTACCTACAAAATAATTGTAGCAATTAATTAGGATTCCTCTTATAATTAGCTACTTGAAATTTCTCTCTCTATCTGGATTCTGGTAACTGACAGATATGATAATTTAATACTTTCGTCGTCCCATTATAAATTTTTCGTTCCATAAAAAAACAAAATTAATAATCCATATATTAATAAGTAAGTAATATTAAAAACAATTAATGTTTACTTCTCAAGATTCTCCTTTAATGGTAACAACAATCATGCTAGCTTGTTGACTGTGAAACATTCATAGGATCTTAAATATCAAATTAATGTAATTAATATTGTATTTTGAACCTTGTCATTCATGTGAAATTTGGACCATGAAAAAAACTCTAATTAATTAAGGTTGAAATTAGTTTACCATCAAACCAGTAAGTGATACTCTACATACATCACATGCACACATGATGTAATGAAATATATTAATTCTCAGAGATTAAATTAAATTAAATTCGTATTAAATCTAATCACCGGCTCGACTAGTAAAGGGTGCACCTAACACGAGATGTGTTTCAATTATATATATATATATATTAATACCTAAAATGATGGAATTGGCTTTAAAATCAAATGTTCTTTTTTTGGAAAGCTATGTAACGCCTAAAACTGTACATGCATATATATGGATGGATGGAAGTTATTACAATGGCTGGCAGACTAATCACATACTCCCTACGTCCATGAAAATTAGTCTACATTTTTTGCACGTGGTTTAATGCAATATGTCGAAGGATATTATGAGGTATTGTGAGACCAGTATACTTTTCACATACAATTTTTAAATTTGTAAACGGACCTCACAATACCTCATAATATCCTTCGACATATTGCATTAAACCACGTACAAAAAAGGTAGACTAATTTTCATGGACGGAGATAGTATGTTATTTTCTACTAGCTATTAATATTGTGTGCATATAATGTTTGTTGAGAATTGCTTAGAAAGAAACGTGGTTGCTTTCCTCTATTTTTTTTGGGCAGCAAGTGCAGCGATGCAAAAATCAGTCTAAACTTTAGGTGGCCACTTACCGACCCGATTTCTATAAAATCGGTAATTTCAGACGTTTTTGGGTCTAGGAGGCGTCTAGACGCTAGACAGTAAAAAATGTTCAATTACCGATTTTCGACTTCTACACCCTGAGTAGGAAGAACTCATTTTAATTCTAAGCTTTTTTTTTTTGCTCTATGTGATCGGATCTTGTGGGTTTATTAAAGAATATTGTTATCATTGAAAATTTTTAATTGTTCTATAAATGAATTAATACATTATAAAGTAATTTATATATACACATGTTAACACTATACATAATTATTGAGAAGTTGCACTAATCATAATTATCACATTGAGCAAATAACAAAGACGTAATGAATCGATGCACCCAAATTTGTAACAAAACGTATTGAATCTTAATTTAATATTTGATAGTATAACTTTACCTTGTATTCATTTTAATTTGAGTATGTTTTTTTATGAAAATAATTTATGATATAAATTATTTCATGAATCGGTATTTAACTTTTTTTTTATATATATATTTGGGCTAATATTTGATAATCTTATTTATATATTTAACATTTTAAATAATTTTATTGAAAACTTAATATTTTAAATTTAAATATTGTAACACTGTATTTTTTAATAACCCCTCGGTCCAATAACAAACTTCTCACTTTTTTTAAGAAAGAATTTATTAATATATGGTCAGTCAATAAATTTATTAATATATGAAATTTTATTTTATGATTTATGGAAGAAAAAATTTATCGTGAATGACTCGAAAAGAAAAGTGGAAAACGTATTCAAAATTGGTGGGAGTATTAAGTATGAATAACATGGAAAGTTAAAATTAATAGTTGATGCTACCTAATTATAATATTGCGTTGAGGACCTCAAATTTTTTGATTAGTTTTATATGCACCAGTTACACAGTGTAATTCAAGTTCATTTTTTAAAAGTTACACAAAATACTACTGAAAAATTACACATGTTATTACTGAAAAGTGTATCTTTTATAGTGTAACTTTTCAGTAATAATTTGTGCAACTTTTCAATAATAGATAGTGTAACTTTTTAAAAATAAACTTGAGTTGCACCGTGTAACTGGTGCACAGGAAACTTACTCCAAATTTGTATACTTCTGTTGGAATTTTTAGTACTCTTACTAAATATTTTATACATTAAAATTTTAAGAACAATTTATAAAACTTTATCTTTTAGTTTCTTTGTTATTTCGTTTGTTCCATAATTGTTGCATATTTTTCTTTTCTGACCGTTCTACGATTATTTACACCCTGTAAATAAAAATTATTATTTTAATTTTATCCTTACAACATACACATATTTATACAAAATGTCATTTTTTTTACACTCAATTCAACTATTTTATTATTTTTATAATATAATTTTACACATCACACTCAATATTTTAGTCATTACATATTTTTATTAAAAATAGTGCACTTTTTAGTGTACAAGTAGCTCCCGGATGAAATAAGTAGTATATCAGGGATGATTTACATATAGGTTCAAGAAAGTCATTATATTTACAAATAGATTCAAAATATTTGCGCAAAACAACATTTTTTTTCTGCACAGAAAGACTTTTTTTTTCTGCACAGCACTTATTTGTAGATATAGTGACTTTTTTGAACTTATATAAAAGTCCCCCGTACATCATTATCACATGATTCAAGTGATCTATTTTGATTTTCGAACTACAATATTGAGATGCAATTTGTAACTGAATTTAATCCATTACTTCATAATCATAATTCCGATTTCAAATTAGTTTATAGATAAACAAGAAATGGTAAATGTTATAAGTTGCGAGGTCTGTGCAGGAGGGTAATCGTTGAATCACACACATTCGTGCGGGTGGTGTGATTCGATCCATTTTCTATTTCTGCTGCCAGTCACAATTCTTCTGTACGTGATTTCTGAATAATAATGGATCGGAGCATAAATCGGGTGTTGAATAAAGGAAAAAACAGAGCGTTTTCAATTTTATACAGTTGAAAGGAAGAGTTTTTATTAGAGCTCAAACACTACATATGATACAGCAACTTCCGGAATCAAACTCCGACTAGAATGCAGTGCTAAAGAAGCTCTTGGCGCCGTTAACAGACAGAATTTGCAGCACGGTGTTGTTCGTCGGCCCGACGCAGCGTGGGGTCTTGAACTGGCTAACGGCAGCTCCCAATCCCACATAGTGATCCAAGATCTTGTGAAAGGTTCCCCTCTTCACTATCCGAAGCTCGAGGGGTCCGATACTGTTGACTTTACGCGAACTCGTGTATCCGGGGTCGACGAACGCTCTATCCAAACAGTTGCAGCATTCCTGCAGAATCTCGTCCCCGGGCTCCCCGCTCATCTCCCAGAAGACGACGTAGTGCCCAGGTTCGGTTGATACATCCACACGGCTCGTGAAGTCCACCACCTCGAGCTTCTCCGCAGCTAGTAGCTTGGCAGCTGCCTCCACGGCTAACTGTAGATCCTTCTCGGTGTTCTTGTCGATGTTGATGTTGAGTAGGAGATTTCTCCGGCAGACGAACTGCAGCTCCGGCGTAGCGTTATGGAAGCCTTGAACCTTAACCACGTCTCCTAATCTGTAACGGTACAATCCTGCACAACATATGATTTTTTTTATATATCAATTTAATACAACTAATTCTTTCTCCAAAGTGCTTCTAGATAATCAAATTTATTGTACAATAAAGACAACCAAAATGCAATAATTTTGGACCTAATCTCTCTGTCTGTACATATAGTATCGACATAAGAAATATTATAGTGACTTCATTGCTTCCTTTATTACAAAGTAGCTTGTTTGCACTTGCACGTGGATTAAAGAAAGAAAACCTTATCTCATCAGCTTATTATGTCCACAAGAAGGATCAAAAAGTAATCACAAATAGTCAAACAAATGACAGTTCATATGCTTAATGTTTGGGAGAACTGTTAATTATGGATCAAGTGGACATTAAACAAATGACACGCCGTCTCGTATTATACAATGATCATGTGCTTAGTGAGTATCGATATGTATTTTAATCGTGGCATGTGACTTTGTGAATATCTAATCATAATCTAATGAAATGGTGTAGTTTATGAAGAAAACAGAACAAGACAGCAGCGGAAACAAGAAGACCTGCGAAAGGATTAAGACGAAAACTATAATGCCGATTATCCAACCACCACGTCTCGAGCATCAACGACTAATCAACTAATTGAATCTTAAAATGTGATCCAACACAGGGCTCAAAGCATGGCTAAATTGGAAATTAAAAGAGAAGAATTTGCACCTGCAAAAGTGGTGATAATGATCTCATACTCCTCGCCGACATTGACTTCAGTTAGCCCAACCGGTTGTGCCTCCTCTTCTCCCCTTACCTCGTCTTTCAAAGGGATGAATTCGAAATAACCGATGTTTGGAAGGACAGCAAATGTGGCCAACTCAGGGGGTAGATTAGGATTAACATTTGCTCCGATCCATCCTTCAGACGAACCATAATCTGCGCTTAGTAAAGGTAGCTCTCCAGCATAATGCCTCAATTTGATCAGATACGGTTCCATAGACCCTGTCATAATACCGTATATGTATTTGGTATTCGGAAACAGCTCTTGAATTACGCCATACCAATTGCTCAATCCCAAGATCTTGCTATATATATCATTAGCTAAATCAGGATCCGGTTTGAGAAGCTTCGATATAGCAGCTCGTATTGATGGGACCGTTACTCGACTACTCAGAGACCCTTCTCGTATATCCTTAACAAGCTCTTCCCACACGAGCTCAAAAGTTCGAAAAGCATGGACGATGCTATGTGCAAATGTGGAACAAACAACTTGAACTTCGTCCCGGAAAATCAGTCCACATAACAGATGACAGTACAAGGATTGGTGAAAATCGGGCCCGAAGATCACTTCGTCGGGGCTGCAGCACGGAGTCTGCATTGCCCTCATCGTTTTCTTGAACTCCGCGTTGCGATAGACATTAGTTGTTGCCGTTCCAGCAGCTAGACCGCCTTTGGTTTTGAACTGTTTGCTACTATAGATGAACTGCAATGCCTTCCCATTACCAATAGGATACTCTCTACAAACGCAAAAAGAACTTCAAATTACCATAAACAACAACTAAGTACCCTTATCAGCATTATCAAGTCCTAAAAATGGATACTAAGTGTTGCCATAAAGACCAAGAAACAGGTCAACTGTCAATTTCGAATTCAAGAAAGCTGTCCTAACACCAATAATTGTGAATTCACCAGGACATAAATTTCAAAAGGAGAATAGTAATAAATTGTTAAAAAAAAAAAAGCAAGATTAATAATACCTGTTCCTAAATGCAAATGAAGTCTTGTATATTTGCATTGTACTATCCATCAATTCATCATTAAATGGAACAAACTTAGGCTTCCCCAGAGTGGTGCCAGAACTGAAACATCATACAATTTCATTCAATTCATCAGCATTTAAGCAATATCAAATGCATTCTCAACAACCAAAATTAAGTAAAACAAAAGCTGAAAACAGCAAGAAAACAATAGAATCAGCTGTCACCACACCTCAATGAAATCGTAGTTATCGGTTTTCCGGTGAGAACACGGGGGTTGTTTCCGTCGGCGATCAACTGAATGTAAGGCTCCAAGTCACTGTGAGTGGCAAGAGGAACAAAGGCCTTGAAACTATCTGGATCAGTTCTTCCATTGAGACCCCATTTCTGCAAATACTCTGTTTCCCCATTTTCTTGCAAGATTTTCTTCAAGGTCTCCCTCTGAACTCTCTCTGCATTCATTGACAAATACTCGAATTCTTTTATCACTGCCTCTGGATCCAATCTCTCCTCCATTTTATCAAGCATCTTAGCAATTCAATCCTGCAATCCATAACCCCAGAATCAGAATCTTGAAAAGGCAGAAACAGAAATTATCACTTAATTCATCGTTAGAACTAAATCTACAATGAACTCTACCATAAAAAAATTTATTGAATTCAGCTAAATACAAGGTCCCACTAAGAAATAGCAGCAAAATTAGAAGGTTGTTCAGTTCTTATTTTATTTACTTGACTGAGAAGGGAAAAAAAAGGAAAAAATTGAAGTGAAGATCCAAAAGCTGATAAATGCAAAGGAGTACAATCAGTGGATAAAATAGTAGAAGAATTTCATAAAAACAAGCAGATTTTTTCCCAATAAAGACGACTCAGATTCAACAAATGGAAAAGGGGATTTTAAAATGAGGTGAAATCGAGAAAGCATTGCAGACAGTCACCATAAATGCATGAGAGAGACGCGCAATTCACTACAAAAATCCCAATAAAAATCAAACCCCAGAAAACAAAAATCAAAATCAATACTACATCAGATTCGTCGTTTAACTCCACATACGTATGAACACGAGAATCACGCACAGCCCATGAAAAGTTATCAGCAAAAGCCGCATAAAGCTAATAACGGAAAGTGATACACAACAAAAGGGGTTCCCCAGAATCCAAAAACTCTCTAAACAGAAAAAGAAATTTATCGTTTCCACATAAGAAAGAATCAAAAGCAAAACCCCCATTAAAAGACAAGATTAACTCAATTCACAGACCTGCAACAGCCAATACTGATATATATTGAACTCAGAAAGAGAAAATATGGAGAGAAAAGTTTTAGAGAGCGAGTGCTGGTTCCTATGCAGTAACGGCTTTGTCTCTTTTGATGAGAGGTGAAGCACTCACTCTAGCACTGTCAGGTATGGAGAGAGAGAGAGAGAGAGAGAGAGAGGGGATTCAACAGAATGAAGAATGAGACAACGGGATTTGGAGAGAATTGGTGCCTATCTATTACAAGATTCCCTGCCCTGCAGCCAAAAAAAGTGATGGAATTTCATATTTTATTGCAGATTATATTGCGTTGGAAAAACAGGGGATTGAACTTCTAGTCTCCTCTCCTACGTTGAAAAAGTGAAACGTTTGTAAATTTGATTTGAATTAGTATATTTTTTTGTGCAACTATTTTTTGCATCACCACTATTATGTATTTTTAAATAGTATTAATATATATAAATAATATTACCTCTATCCTCCAATAGCATGAATTTAAAAAAAAAAAGTACGATGAGTAAAATATGTATGGTAGAGATGGTAAGTTAAAACTTTTAAAAGTGGAGATTGCGATAAATATTTTCATTTTGGGAGTATGTAAATTTTTGTGGGACAAACTAAAAAGTTGGTTAAAAGACTCACCTGACCACTGAGCTCCTCACTTGAGTGAGTGACCCGGGTTCGATTCCCTTTGGGAACGAATAGGAGGGAGATATAAGATTGACTTGGAGATATGAGTGTATGGAGACTTGGTGAACTAACTTCTAACTTCTAACCACTAACAATTAACATTTACCGATAAAAAAAAAAGATCATCCAAGTATGAACGAATTTAAAATAAAAAATCGAAAGAATATGATTATTCTTGTTAGTTGTTAGAAGTTAATTCATCAAGTCCTCCAAGCACTCCAAGTCAATCCTATATCTCTCTTAATTCGTTCTTAGAAAAAAATCGAATCCAGATAACTCATTCAAATAAGGAGTTCGGTGGTCAAGTGAGTTAATCTACCTCCAAGTAAATCCTATGTCTCCCTTAGTTCGTTTTCAGAAAAAATCAAACCCAAATCACTCATTTAAAAGAGAAGTTCAGTGACCAAGTGGGCTAATCTACCTGATTTCCGAAGAATATTTGTACTGTATTCCATCACAATGATTTGACTTTATATGTGTTTTAGCTCATCTTTTACAGCAATAACATGAAAAAAATAATTGGAGTGCAGTCATAATGAGCTAGTGATGGATACCTACGTAATGTCCATTAGTTATTAATTTTTAAATTAAAAATATATTGTAGTTATCTACAGCTCTCGTTGGAAAATGAAATTTTGACAAAAATTAATAAAGAATGAATAGAGAAATAATTAAATTGAGTAATGATTAGAGGTTGTCCAATGATTTATTCGTTTGTTTATTATAACTTGAGTTGCATGATCTAAATTTGCATAAAATACGTAACCTAATATCAATTATATTATACATTATTGGTAGAGAAACCAATATTATTACTTAAAAAAAATGTTATTATTCTGCAAATAACTAATTTTATTGCAAGTTGCAACAGATATACGGCGGATACAATTTGTTTTAGATTTTTTTTTCTTGAGGTTGAGGAAAGCCCCAAAACACACTTAAATACCATAATAAACTTAAAATTAGAAAGTTTAATTAGGGATGGCAATGGGTCCGGACCCACCATGAACTTGCTCCGTACGGGCCGGGAAAAAATTCGATTAAACGGATCGTGGGCCGGGTTTGAATCCATTTGACCTAAAACTCGTTAGGTCTG
The DNA here is from genome assembly GCA_026898435.1 of Prunella vulgaris. NCBI lineage: Eukaryota > Viridiplantae > Streptophyta > Magnoliopsida > Lamiales > Lamiaceae > Prunella > Prunella vulgaris. The sequence continues at coordinate 1,640,357 of JAPKLY010000022.1, read as the reverse complement.
GGACGAGTCCTGATATTAGGCGGACTCACCCCGCATATAATATATGTATAATTAAATATATGAAAATTAGGTTATTAATTAACATATTCATTAAACTATTAGATTAGATATACTCATAAAGTCACGAACATAAGTTGTACAAAGGTTTATTAATTGATTTTATCATTTTAATTTTCAATGAATAATATATGTATATTTTAAATATTTAAATTTAATATGTTTAAACTTGAAATGGACTATTTCATGTATTTATTGTTGTTTAAATCATTCAAATGCATATTGACGTTATATTTTAAATTTAAGATATTTTTTTGTAATGCATTTGATATGTATAGTAAAAATTGGCGGGTCGGGGCGGGTCCCGGATCCAAAAAAATTCCTAGCGGGGCGGGTCCTGAGACTGGTCAAACCCGTCCCAGACCCGCCCTGTTGTCATCCCTAAATCTAATCAGACTCTGTCTACTTTATTTAGGTTTATGTTAATTAGGTCTCAACAATTTCATGAGTCGAAAACACTTGAACAACTATTTAAAAAAAAAATTGTATTTTTTAAATTGATTTATCAATATGTGGCCATTTTTGTGAGGTTTGCCAAAATAAGCATGGACGCCAATAGGAACGGCGCAGTTACTGTGCTGAAAAGAGGGGCGTCATCTACATTGGTGCCCAACAAAAAATTAAACCACCGCGTTGACTGCTGACACCATGAGCGTCATCACCAACGACGCCTTCTAGCATCTGCGCCATCATCAATGACGTCCCCAAATTAACTCCAACTCCGCCCTTTATTTTCGGTAGGTGTGTGAATTTATTACACCAATTTCCAATATCACCAACTCACAAAACACACACACCTTCATTCACATTTGCTCTCTGCTGGAATTCACCACAATTTCTCACTTGTCGGAGACCGCCTAAAGCTGCTGGAAACTGCCCGAAGCTGCTGGAGACATGTTATTACCGACATATTTTGCAGACACCGTCAACGAATACTAATTCAAGTCGAAACCAGTTATCTCGAATAATATACGTAGTAGATCGTGATATTTAGTCTGACAACCAACTCGTTGTAATCCAACAACAACTTCATCACACCTTACAATTATTCCAATATCATTCGAATTTGACATACCTACAAAATATTTTAAAATTATTTTTTTACAAAACTTTTTTATTTGAACATGAACATATATTATGGTAGTTTAGCAAACAACAATTTCATTTAATATATTATTTTAATTTAGCAAATTTGAACATGAACATATATTATTGTAGTTTACCAAACTGTAATTTCATATCTTATAAAACTTGAATCTGAACACATTAAATAAATTTAATAAATGCATACTTACAATAATAACATAAATAATAAGTACCCCAAGATGTGTAATCTTTCAAAATACGATCTTTGTATGTCTTGAAACTATTATAAATATCAATCCATCCCACAAAATATCACTACCTAAAAATATTAATAACAAAATAAAATTAATGAAATATATAAAGTATATAAATACATAATCACATACTTTGAATCTAAAAATACTGAAAATATAAATAATAACTTACTTGAACCTCAGTTAGACACTTTTCATTTCAATATTCATCGTCCTGTTATCCTTGCTTTTATGAATGAATTATGTATATGATTCTCCAATGTGTTCTATTATTCTTGCTTTTATAGGTGAATGAATAATGTATACGTTCACGGGAGGGAGAAGCGTGTGGCTTTTTGTGTTGGGTATGCATGCATGCATGAATATATTCGCAAATATATTCCTGCATGTGTTTGAAGTCAAGCTAGTCTAAGGGCGTCAATGCTAATGGCGCACATTAATACTGTTTGGTCAGACTGAACTTAGCCTTTGTCTAAATGTGCTAGTGGTAATGGTGCCCCTTTGGTGGGGCTTGCTGGTGATTTAAGGGGCTCCGACGGTGATGACGCTCCTTCTTAAGGGCACCTTTACTGTTGGCGTTCATGCTTATTTTGGTAATTATTGTAAAAACAACAATAGATTGATAAATCAATTTAAAAAATACAATATTTAATCAAAATAAATTAATATTTAATAGTGCATAAATAAATAGTACTGTTGTAAGTCGTCCACCATTATTCGTTTTCTAGAAATAGTTTTATATTACAAATTTCCACAATAATTGTTACTTAAACTATAATTGTTTTAAGACAGTTAAATTTCAAGAAGAATCATTTTAAATATTATTACATTAATGTTATATAATTTAAGTTGATTTTATGTAAAATAATTTTATAGTTTAGTTGGTCCATAATTTTTTATTTTTTTTGCAATTTATCAATTAACATTAATTTTTTTAATTTAATGAAATAATTAATATTAACAAATTAATAATTCTTCTGGCCCATAATAATTAACTAGCACATTTTTCTTATTGGAGCTTTTCAAAATAGCTTTTGAAGGCCTAAAAAAATAGAAAATCCTAAACAATTTATTATTTTTTGTTCCACACGTAAGTATAATTTTTTTTACTTTATATATTAATGGTTTACAAAAGTTACCCATTGAAAATCCATTTATTGCTCTACTTTTTTTTTTTTTTTAATGAACTCAAAAATTATTACAAGTTATAATAGAATGAAAGAAGTATATTTAAAAGAAAAAAATAATACTAATATACTCCCTCTGCCTCAAAGTTATTTGCACATTTATAAGGACACATTTTATAACAATGTTTTTTTTTTTTAAATAATCACATAAATATGAATAAATTTGTGCATAACTTTTTGATCATACACTTTGATTAATATTTCCTCCATCCCAATTTAAATTGCTAAAATAAAAATAGCACAAATTTTAATGAGAAAATTATTTATTAATATTAAGGTATAAAATTGAAGATATGGTCATTTTAACTTTGTATTATTTGGGGTATATTGAGAAATATAGTGGCATAAAACATAAATAAAAGATATTTGCAACAGTGACTACAAAGTTACTTGAGAGGTATATAGTTACTTTATTACTATTTTAGGTAACGAAATTATTTTTTTTTATAATCTTTTGAGTAATCTAAAAAAGATGGATAGAATATTATTTTAAATTGTGTAATGAGTACCCACAATATCATTCAATTTCATGACAATATTAACTTACATAAAAATTTCTTCAAATAACATGTGAGTAAGTATTATGTAAACAATACTCACAAAATAATTTTGTGCACAACATATTTAACACACAATAGCACATATTTTGACATGTAGTGTGCGTTCATATACAGTGCAATGTTCGTTCATTTGTTGTGACATGCTACATGGAATTTTAATTCATATATTGTGGTGATAGTTCATATATTAAGGTGTTAATTCATATATAATGCTTTATACTCCCTCCGTCCGGTAGGAATTTGCACCCTACGGGACGACACATTTTTTAAGAAAAAATAGTTTTATGTATAAAGTAGTGGTATATGGGTAAATATGTGTAAAGGTTTATGAGTGTGCACGTAAATCAGTGTTTTCTTTTTTAGTAGTGTGCAAATTTGTGTGGGATATCCAAATAAGGAAAGTGTGCAAATTCCCGCGGGACGGAGGGAGTATTGTTTATCTCTATAGCAATCAAATCTCAAAATAATTAGAATAAATTGTTGTTTACTATAAAATTTACTATGTGTATCATTCATACTCCTTCGGTCTCAAATCAATTTGTGCACTTTTTATTTTGGGTTGTCATATACTCCCTCCGTCCCAAAAGACATTGCATACTTTCTATTTTGATATGTCCCACAAAAAGTTTGCATGCCTAAAAGTGGAAATCATTTATTAAACCCTACTCTCACAACACACATATAATATTCATAAAAATGTACTGATTATACATTTTTCTTAAACCGCGTGCTAAAAAGACACCGCAATGTCTTCTGTGACGGAGGGAGTATTTATTTGCACACTACTAAAAAGATAATATCGATTTGCGTGCACACTCACAAAATTATACATATATTTAGTTATTTACTTATATATCATTATTTTATTTAAAAAATATAAATTTTTTAAACCATAAGTACTATCATGAGTGTAAATTAGTTTGGATTGGAGGGAGTATAATATTTTGTCATAATATATTTTAAGGCTTAGTCTTGAATATACCAGTTGCACCGTGTAATTTATGTTCATTTTTAAAAAGTTACACAAAATACTATTGAAAAGTTACACATGTTATTATTGAAAAGTATATCTTTAATAGTGTAACTTTTTAGTAATAATTTATATAATTTTTCAGTAATAAATAATATAATTATTTACAAATACACTTGAATTGCACGATATAACTGGTGCACAAAAAACTTAAACGTGGCGATAAAATGTTGGGTATAAGTGGCGCGATCATCCCCTTGTTCGCCGCCCCCCTTCCCCCCCCCCGGCGGGGGGGGGGGGGATATTTTGCACAAATTATTAGTACTTGTTAGTACTATTTTACCCAAATTTTTAACACCAAAATAGAAACATTAAATCGTACATATAATAATTGAAAAGGAAAAGATAATAAATAGGTTTTACATAACAATCATGTAGCCGTTTTAAAATATTAAATTTTTATTAAGTGTATTAAAATATTTATCATGAGTATAGACAATTAGGATCAACTATAATAATTATAATATAATATTATTGGCCCAGATTTTTTATATTTCTAATAAAAAAATTTATATTCATATTCAAATGTTTGAATTTTAAAATTTATTTATAATAAATTTATCATGAATCATATTTATACATAAATTTACGGTAGATTAAATTTTCGATAGATAATTAAATGGATCAGTTATTATTAGATGCTACACAAATTAAAGATCAGCCCACACTTTTCACTTTCATCATAATATATAATTTTTAATAGTAATATTATTTTTCTATAAATCCAACTCATGGAAAATAAAAATTCGAGAAACAATCTCACGTAAATATTTATTTTTTAATCGAAATTTAAATTTAATGTATATTATTCGGATTAAAAGTCTGGCTGCTTGTTTTATAATTATTGGCAAAAGGGATTGGATTATAATTAAGAAAAAAAATAATGAAACTAATTAAAAAAAGCATCAGAATTAATGATAATAATCAGTGATTAATTTGGAAGTGAAAACGATCATTCGTTCGAAAGACTCATCGACTAGAGATAGTCAACACTCCATTTTTTTTATCAATCTTATCATGTAGTAGAATATATTTTTTAAGAAAAGCTATTTTATTAATTTTTTAAATCAATAAATAAAGAATATTTTTAAATGAAATGAATATTATGAGAATAATTTTTTAAATACAAAATTATAATAAAACGTCCCAAAAAGATAATACGCAAAGTTTTATTCTTATTTGATATTATTATTACTTTATTCATTTTTAGGTTGCTTAAAAACATCTAAAAGAAAGTATATTATTTTTTTATCTCTTCAAATAATTTTTCCTTTTTAAATATACAATAATTTCCCTTTTATAAAGTTAAAATAATTAATATACTCTCAATTTTATATGTTTTAATATTAATAAATAATTTTTTATATAAAATTTATATAATTTTCATTTAAATAATTTAAGTTGGGACGAAATAATTAACACAAATTAGTTCCGTGCAAAAAAAAAAAAAACTTTCGTGCAAATATTTTGAACCAGTTTGTAAATATAGTGATTTTTTTGAACCAATATGTAAAGCACCCAATAAGTATTATAATCGCTAACAATGAAATTTCTTCCTTTATCAATTCATTCAAACAAAAATAAGGATGTGTTTGTTTTGAGATTTAGATGTGTGTAACAAGTCATGACTTTGAAATCTTGGGATGTGAAAATCTTGATGATTAATAAAAATGTGTGTTTATTTTGGGATTTTGGTAGGGTGATATTTTACTTTTTTTTTATCAGCAAAAATCATTTATTCATTTATCAAAAGACATGGCATCAGAAATACCCTTCTTTTCCAATTACAAAGATAGTACAATCAAGACAATAGATAACTTAGGAACTCAAAATAAGCATTGTATACTCCTAGACCATTCTCTAAAACAAATAGAATTAAGTCTAGTTGATCCAATTCGGATCCAACTCCAAACTCTACTCTTAAGCTCTAAGATGATAGCCTCCTCGGAAGTCCTTAGGTTCTCAAATATGACTTTATTTCTAGCTTTCCAAAGTAACCACATTAAACATTCTCAAATGCCACCAACAATCAATTTGCCTTTTCTCACACTAATTAAGTTGGAGAAGTGGAGAAAGTTAGTGGGAAGATTAGACGATAGAGTTGTCTTCACTCCCACCCATTCACAACACTTCATCTAAATTTTGTATGAGAATCGGCATTCAATGAAGACATGACTAACCGTTTCTTCCTTCTCATTGCAAAAAACACATTTGATTCCCGAATCATTAAGAATGATATTTCTTCTTTGAAGTTCTGATATCGTAGGTAGCCTTTTTCGAATAGCTCTTCAAGCATGTATCTTCACTTTGTTAGGTACCTAATTATTCCAAAGGATTCTGCAGTCTTCCAATTTTTCTCCAATGTCTCCATGACTTTCCTTAAGCAACCAATGATAAACTTCTTTGGTGTTGTATCTCTCATTTGCGCCTAGTGTCCATCTCCAATAATCCCCCTCGTTTCTTCGAAGATTGTACTTGTTAACATCACATAACTCATTAGCTCCTTCCACCTCTCTCTAAAAGATTTCTCCTCCAACTCCATGTCCATCTCCATTCCTTCCCCCCTCCCCCCCACTCGCCCATCTCACTAACTCTAGCATTTTTATCTCTAGCTAATAGAAAAAAGCCTAGGAAATTGAACTTTGAGAGACACCCCTCCAACCCACCCTTCCTCCCAAAACCAAGTACTACTTCCATCTCCTAATACCTTTTCTAATTTATTAAAGAACCACTCCTCACCTCCTACTCCACTTGCCTTGAGAATTTCACCCCACCACCCCGTAGGATTTTGATATCTCATATCCCTCGAAGGACCTAGTCCTCTACCCCATGAAACCCCCCACCTCGACTCTATCACTCTAGCCCACAAACTCGATCAATCACTATAAAATCTCCACACCCACTTACCCAACAACGCTTTATTAAAACATTCTAAGTTTTTTACCCCTAGACCCCCTAAGAGTTTTGGTCTACAAATCGATGACCATTTCACCCAAGCAATTTTTTTCGTAGTCTCACACCATCTTCCCCAAAGAAAATTTCTTTGCAATTTAACCACTTCTCTCACCACTATTTTTGGGTTTCGGAAGGTGGACAAAAAATAAATAGGCATCGATGACAGAACAACATTTACTAGAGTGAGTCTTCCTCCAATTGAGATTTTAAGACCATCCTACTTTCTCAAGCGATTTTTGATCTTCTGAATTATGTACTTCCAATCCGAAAGTTGTCTATGTGAACAGCCCACTTTTGCTCCCAAGTACATAAACGGTAACGAAGCAGCCTGAACACCAAGCACCTCTGCCATATTACTCAAATTAAAGCCCTTTCTTGCACGTTCACCCCGTATAAGCAACATTTATCTCTGTTTATCTTGAGTCTCGAAACCAACTCAATCAAGCTAAGGAAATCCTTCAAGAATCTCGCATTCGCCAATTCTTCCTTTCCAAGAAATATCGTATCGTCTGCAAATTGTAGATGAGATATCACCACCTCATTTCTACCCACTGTAATCGGCTCAAAATACTGTTTCTCTACTGCATTGTTCATCAATATCGACAGACCCTCTGCTGCCAGTAGAAAAAGAAATGTGGAAAGTGGATCCCCCTGTCTCAAACCCCTTTCCAAATTGAATGTACCTGTGGGACTCCCATTAACCAGAATGGAGGCTGATGCCGTTGAGACGCACTCCATAATCCAAGAAATTCATTTCTGATTGAAGTTGAAGCATCTCATAATTGCCTCCAAGTATCCCCAATCCACCGAGTCGTATGCCTTTGCAAAATCAATTTTGAATAGGATGCAATTTTTTTTCTCCTACTTACGTCCTCTATCACTTCATTAAGAATTACTACCGAGTCAAGTATCTGTCTGTCTCCCACAAAAGCTGATTGTTGATCTGAGATTATGTGCTCCATGACTTTGCTCAACCTTTTCGAGAGGATTTTTGAAAGGATTTTATAGACTCCCCCCACTAGAGAGATCGGCCTATAATCTTGTAGACTAAGAGCATCCTCTTTCTTCGATATAAGGACCACATAGGAAGTGTTCAATCCATTTACCAATTTACCATTGAAGTGGAATTCCGCAAGGAAGTTCATGAAATCATTCTTGTACACCTCCCAATACTTGCTGAAGAAATGGAAATTAAAACCGTCAGGCCCTGGGCTTTTTGAGATGTCGCAGTCCCTTATAGCTATTAACACTTCCTCTTCGGTAAAAGGGGCTGTAAGCATTATATTATCTGCATCCGAGATCACCCTTCTAGCAAAACCCATTTCTAAGACAGGTCTGCAATCCCGATCTGCTCTAAAATGATCTCGAAAAAATTCAAAGATCCCTTGTTTAACCTTTTGGACTTCCTCTCTCCAAAGTCCGTTAATTAGCATCCCAGTAATTTCATTTCTTTTTTGTCTTCTGTTTATCACCTTGTGAAAGAATCTTGAATTGACATCTCCATCTGTTGATCCCTTATGTTTTGATGACATTAAAACAAGCAGAGTAAGGTCTGCTTAAGCGGAGTAAGGTCTGCTTAAGCGGAACCAGGTTTATCTGGAGCAGACCAGCAGACTAGGTCATCTGGAGCAGACCAGCAGACTATGTCATCTGGAAGCAGACCAGTAGACCACGTCATCTGGAAGCAGACCAGCAGACCAGGTCATCTGGAAGCAGACCAGCAGACCACGTCATCTGGAAGCAGACCAGCAGACTAGGTCATCTGGAGCAGACCAGCAGACCACATCATCTGGAAGATGAGTAAGGTCATCTGATGAAGATGAGTGAGGTCATCTGATGCCGTTGCATAGACGTACTATTTACAGAAAGTCAATCATGTCAAGGGGACAAGATCACAGTAACATGATTTCCAGAATCATAGGCAATCAATCAAGTCAAATTAGATTAAAGATCAAAGCCAAGATGGAAAGATATTAACTTGGAGATCAAGAATCAATCAATCACTTTGATTGATTGATTACATATTTATAGGGATTTCAAATTCTAGTCAACTCTAACGGCTAGTATTTGACACCTATAAATATGAGTACCATAGAGAAGATTAAATATAGTTTTTACACATGATCAACTAGCAGAATCGCTGCACAATTCTCTTTGTACTCACACAACCCTACATATTTATTTATCATTTGTAAAGACTTTGTAGAAGTCTAGAAGTTAGATGCAAGTGTGCACTAACAAGAGTTGTAAGAGAATTTTCTCTTGAAAGTTGTAAGGAAGTTAGTAAGTAAGAGAGCCCCTCAACTCCAAGTTGGATTGAGGAGAGTGGATGTAGGACAGTTGGTCCGAACCACTATAAATCTTGTCTTTTATCTGCTTTATTTTATTGCTCTAACTTGTTGCACTAAATAAAAGGTTTTCATTAAAAGGATTAAACTAAAAACGTTTCCACACAAAAAGACACTGCGCACTCAGCTGATTGTATAGTCAGCTGTTTTCAAAACAAGAAGACTCAAAGTCTTCTTTAGGGACCAACACCATCTCTAAGCCATTTGCTTCTTGCCTTTTGTTGAATTAAACTATCCTTGCACTTGATATCAAACACCAACCTGGCTCTAGCCTCATTCCTGCTCACGATTTCCTGTTCCGATAGCCCCAAGACATCGTCCACCATATCCAACTTGAATATCTCGTCTTTTCTATCCTCTATTCTTTTGTCTAGTAGACCAAACCTCTCCTCATTCCATGCTTTCAGGACTTCTTTGAGGTGTTTGAATTTTTCCTTAAGAATGAAGCCGCTCCAACCATGTACCTCGTAGTTCTTCCAACTTTCTTCCACTACTCTTCTAAACTCAGGATGATGCAGCCATCTGTTGATGAATCTAAACGGTTTAGGACTCCAATCTTTTGACTTTACTTCAATTCATATCGGCTAGTGATCTGAAATCGATCTCTTCATACCTATTTGAATAGTATCTGGCCACTTATTCAGCCATTCATAATTGACAAGAATTCGGTCCAACCTACTTTTGCAAGACCCATCTGGTTTATACCAAGTATATGTCCTCCCGTGGAGGGGCGAATCCAACATATTCGAGTTGCGTAGAAAATTATCAAAAGCAGTTATATCACTCCTGCATGATGATTCCCTCCTCCCTGATCTTTCTGAGTCTCTTCTGATCGAATTAAAATCTCCACATAGACAAACACAACAATTTTGGTTTTGTGTTATCACCGTCTGAAGGCTCTCCCACAACTCCAAACGTTCATTTAGATGGCATGGAGCGTACACATTAATTATGCAGCAATTCAAGTTATCTGAACGCCAATACCCATTCACTACTACTACTCATCTCATGTGCCAACAACTCGAAACCAAAAATTTATCAGTATTCCAAACTGATATAATGTCCCCAGATCTTCCTTCAAACTCCTTATAGTACCAACCACAATTCCCATCACCCCAAATGGACCTGCAACAATACTCATCAACATACTCTAACTTAGATTCTTGAATACAACAAAAGTCAATACTTTGGCTTTTGATGATATCCCTAACTTCCTTTCTTTTCGCCCTGCTCCCAAGACCACGAATATTGTACGATAAGAGCTTCATTAATGATTCTCTTTTTGTATCCCCTTGCCCTTATCCTGCTTCTTCTTGGTACTCTGGTCCGGCTTCTTCCATTGTAAATTAGCTTCAACATTCTTCCCAGAAATCGCAATCCCTAATGTTGTCCCCAAATCCCACACATTCTTTGACTTCTCTATATCCACATCCGGTTGTATGGTCTTCTTCTTTCACAGATTTATCTTCCCTTGCCTCTTCAGCGTTGTGGCCTCACTTTCTTTAGGGGACTCCATTCCAGACACAAAAGTCTTGAATTGTTCCCCCTCCAATTTTTTCTTTTCCGACTTTGATAGCGTCGGCGTCTTCCTAGAGGATTTTCCACCAATTGTTTTGTCAACATGGGTAGCACTCTCTCGGAATTTTTGTCATCGTGGGATTCATCTCTCCTCGCTGAATCATTCCGTTCCGCGATTTTCTTATCTTTGCTAACTGGTTCCTTACCCCTCAACTTTTCTTGTTTATGACCGATGCCTTCCCCACAAGAATTGGGTTTAATATTATGAGGAAAGAAGAAAATTCCTACATTTGTTCCTTTGGCCCAACATGACAATTATTTATTTGAGGCTTTTGGATGATAGTCCCAGGTCCATTAGCTGATAATGGTTGGCACTCTAATTCAGCAGAAAGTGGGCCATCTATGTGAGGCGAGTCTTGCTTTGTTTCGCCCACAGAACAAGTCCTGGGCCCAACATCTCTTGGCCCATTTGGAGTAATAATATCCAATTTCCTTCCTTCCTGCGTAACAGTAGTCTCTTCCAGCGCGCCTCCATCGCAATTTGAGATACGGTTATGAGTCATTTCCCTAGAAAAGTGGGGCCCATTTTCTTCCTTCGATGAAGCGTCGCCTTGCTTTTGTGTATCCCGAGACTTGGTAATACTAACTCCGGAATGTCTATTCGTATTCCTCAATAGTTGGAAGCGGTTGGGGTCCACTGCTCCCCCACGCGTCTCGGCGTTCTCTCCGATGCCATCGTCACTGTTTCCCATCCACCGTTCGTCTGAAAATGCAACCTTTTTCTCTTTATCTTCGATAATGGCTTTCACCGTTGAATCTGTCATTGATATCAACTCAGATTCCTCTTAACCTTCTGAGTACTCCTTAAACAAGCTTCTGTATATCTCAGTTTCCTGGATTTTGCTTGGATGCATGGATTCTTCCTTTATTTTCACCTTAAAATTTCGGCCGTCAATACGTATCGAAAATACCATATTAATTTCACTGAGATAGGAGGTTGATATTAGCACTCTTGCGACATCCATTCTAGTCCTGTTCTCCGTGACCGGGTCTAGTTTCACAAAATTGCCAACTTTCGAACTAGCCACTTGGAAGAATCTCATATTCCATGCTTGAAATGGAACTCCGATCCATTGTGTCCATATTTTCCGTTTGTGACAAACATGTTTTTTTCCAAGGTCTAAACCACTCGAACCAGTAATTGAGCCATTCGTCCATATCCTTTTCAATCTCTACAAAAGATTTGCCCTTTATGTTTTGTATCAAGATGGTTTCATCGCCTGCATATCTAAGAATGAACCAGTTTCCGCATTCAGCCTGTATTTCTTCACTAATCTCTTCCCATGCAAATTCTTTCCTAAGGGAGCCCAACCAGCACACGGACAACCAGTTTCTCTCTGACTCTGTAGTTTCGAAGGAGAAGGTCAGATCTTCAACTTTCTCTGGGCCCTGACGGTCCTCGTTAACACCCATGTTTTCATTTAGTAAAACCTTTTTGAACGATTTCCTTTCAACAACCCCTTTATTGTTATTATTCAGCAAAATATGTTTCGGCTCATTCGCAATACCCATCCTTCGTCTTCTGGAGTATTTAGGATAAAACACGTGTAACTTGAAACTTCTTATCCATAAATTATTTAAAACTTTCAAAGTGTCTCAACATTTCGAATATTCTTCTCCCAGAACCTGACGAATCCAAAAGGTTTCCCTGCCTTGTCTCTCTTCTTAGGACAAAAGATATCCACCACCACTTCCACCTTATTAAAGAAATCCTTCAAATTTTCCATGCTGCAGTTTTCTGGAAAATTTCGAAAGAAGAATGTTATAGTAAACCTATCATCGAAGGTTGACCCACTCTTAGTAAAACCTCTGTCCCCTCTATCAAGCCATCTACCGATTGTCCACCTCGTCGAGAAAATTTGTTTCTGCCTGACCTGATTTCTCTCGGAATAGGTTAGCCTATGATCTACCCTTAGTCTCGCCCTCTCGTCCCACTTTCGGAAATTTCTCTCTCTACCTCTCATTCTCTGAGTATCAATGATATTTTACTTTATGTCAAATCAGTGTGTGATAATTATTGATATTATAGGTACAATAATAGGTGTTTTTAGGGATGATGTGTTGGAAAGGGTAATAATAGGTATATAAAAAGTATGTTGTGTTGGAAAGAGCAACTAATAAGTATAATAGATATTTTTAGGCGTGGATTGACTAATTGAGTTTGAAATTTGAAAATCGAATATTAAATCCTAAACTCGTATGGAGCGTGATCGCAAAGTCCTACGTACATCCGTGTGAATCTCAAAATAAACATACTCTAAAAGAAAAATAATGTAATATTTTCTCTGTTTCAAGACTACTTTCACACTTGACTTATTTAGATTCTCAATTTTCTATTTTCACACACCTAATTTTTTTTTTACACTCACAAAAATTAACAAAAAACATTTTTTTAATTAAATTATTTAATTTTACAATTTCATATTTATTTTTTCTTAATTTATGTACTTAAAATAATTATAAAAGTAGTTTTAAAACGGAGTGAGTATCGTATTCTGGGAAGTTGACCCATGAACTTGATAAGACCACTGTATTAACGGCCAAAAGATACTTCAGTTCAGGAGCATTAATTTGATAGTCCTCTTAACTCCAAATGCAAATTAATTAACACATGGCATTGGCAACTAATTAATTAATAAATGTCTACCACTACCCACCCATATTATGAAAATATTAACCACTAATTAAGCTACATAAATTATTAATTATGCTTATAAAACAAAAATCTTTTTTTTATTTTAATTATTAAAACAAGAACTAGTGACGAGTGACGCTAGCTATATTATTTTTTATGTTATATCATTATTTTTTATTGTCTTTTCTCTGTGTATATATTATGTAACTGATTCATACTTCTTGCATGTCATGATCTTGGAATTGAATTTAGACGATTAAATTAAAAATACTAGAGTCATCATAAAATAGTTGATCATATAGTTGAAAGGTAACGTTTTAATTAAAATAGTTTTTTAATAAATATATTAATTAATTTCAAAAATAAAATTATAAAAAATATTTGAGTGTAAAATATTACTCCCTCCGTCCCGTAGGAATTTGCACCCTACGAGACGACACATTTTTTTAAGAAAAATGTGTTTTATATATAAAATAGTGGCATATGAGTAAATATGTGTATATGTTTGTGAGTGTATATGAAAAAATTATGATTTTTTAAATTATTCATCTTTAAATCCCTAATATTTTTAAATAACTCTATTTAAGTGTAGCTTATAAGGATAGAAAAGAAAAATTGGCTACTGTGTGTTTATAAAAATGTATCATTTGGTTGATTTGAAAGAAACCCTTTATTTATAATTAACTAATTCTTGGTTTTTTTTTTTTTTGAAAAGAAATCTTGGTAATTTTATTCACATGGTTTGCACCTTTAAAAAAAATAAAAATCTCAGACGTGTAAACAAGTTGGTACAATTTTTTGTCATCTTTATTTATATTTATTTTCTCATGTTTATAACGGAGCGTAAAAATAGACAAAATCTCATGCAAATTGCAAATCACTTTTTTTAGTGCTTGCCATCACATTAAAAAAAAAAAAAAAAAGTGCCCGATGTAGAAAATAAACAAAATGAAAATATATGAAGCAAAAGTTTTAATAAAGAAATATTAAGGAAAATATATGTAATTAAATAAGAAGATATTTTTTTAAAATTTATTTTACATGGCTTTGCAATTTTTACATTATAGCAAGTAGTATAATAACTATTCCCTCCATTCCGAAAGAATTTGCAATTTTTTTTAAATTTGAACGTATCACAACAATTTATACATTACTAAAAAAAATATCGTTTTGCATGCACACTCGCAAAACTTTATATGCTGATTTTCATTTTCATGTGATAATTACAAGAATTTCTTTATTTTATTTATTAATTTATTGGGAGAATTTAGATTAGTTTATCTATTTATTTTGTTCTATTACAAGATTCCCTTTTTCTTAAAAAAAAAAAAATCATTTTAATTTTAATTTTTTGATAGCATGAAGTTCATGTGGGACGAAAGTGAAATATAAGTATACACATCATAGGCTTGGAAATAGAATAGTAATCTGGAAAGTTTCGAAAAGACAGATTTTGCTGTCGTTGTAAAACATGCATCCCTGTACAATAAAACAAATTGGTACTAAATTGAAATAGTTTTATTCTTTCAAAAGATATCGAAATTATAATAATTTTTGTGTGAGAGTTGAACATGATAAGTTTATATTTTGATAGAAATAAGTACTCCCTCCGTCACCTTATAAGTTATTCGTAACTTTTGGACACTAATATTAAAAAGGATATAAAAATATTAATATAATACATGTAATGTGATGGAGAGAAGTGAAAAAGTAATGAGAATAGTGTAAAAAATATTGAAAATAATAATAAAAAAAGTAAATAGTAGTTTTCTAAAAAGGTAAAAGAATAAATGAGCAACATATAGTGGGACGGACGAAAATGGCAAAATGAGCAACTTATAGTGGGACGAAGAGAGTATTTTATTTGTGCTAGTTTGTGAATTGTGCCACACAATTTTTTGCTGAATTATTATAATGAATAGATTAATTTCACCAAATTATATTGAGACTACTCATTGATATGTTTGTTTGGGAGATCAACTTTAATACTCCCTCCATTCTATAAAAAATTTACAATTTTTTTTTTTGGACGTTTCACAAGAACTTGCAGAATTAAAAAAAAATCTTTTATAAATTTCATCCTCATAATATCTATATATTTACATAAAATATCATTACTTTTTCTTACTTTTGGGCCCACATTATGTTCAGTTCAACTAACTTCTTTACTTTTTACATAAAATTTTATTAAATTATTTTTTAAAATACTTTTTTTTCACATTTTTTTAAATTTGTGTGCTCTTTCCCCTTGCAATTTGTTTACGAGATGGAGACGGAGGGAGTACAAATTATTGAAATACAATTAATAATCAGATTTTGGTTGTACCATTCTTGATCGAGCTTCATACACACACATCCAAATATAATTATGTAATTAAATAAACTAATAAAAGTAGTATTTAGAAAAATAAAATTAAGAGATACTCCAGTTATGACTTTTCTAGTGTGTCTATATTCATTGTACCTAAATCGATGTGATAATAGTCGACGTGACAGTTTTATTTACTCTTGAGGAATAAAATTATTGCAAAACGAAAAAAACGATGAGATTGATGCTTTTTTTTTAAAAAAAAAATGGAAAGAGTGATATATTGATTAAACAGTCGAAAAATCGACAACTACATCAGCAACAATAGAATTTGAAATCTGAGAAATACAAGAGAAGATAAATAACGTGAGCAACAATATTCCCTGTTCGTCTAGTCCATCGAAATGAGATGTCCGTAAAGCACGAACGATGAAATTAATGTTAAACCAATTTAGAATTGGTGATTCCCCAATTATAATTGGAAAAGTATGTTTTTAAACTTCTTTAATTAAACAAGCAAGTATACAACATATTGAAAAAACTAGCAACAAATTTTAGAAACGCAATGACTTAAAAGTTAAAACAAGATGAGAAATTCTAAAAATGTTCGGAGTTATTATATTTGTCAACTTACATATTTTGAGAATAGCTTAGGACAAAACTATTCATAAATTCACATGTGAAAACAAATTTATATATTCAT
>JAPKLY010000022.1:1611792-1623646 GCA_026898435.1 Prunella vulgaris | reverse complement strand
TTGTCCGTTACTTCTTTATCCATCTTCTTTTTAATTCACAAATTTCTCCATCTATTCCATCACTCCATATTTCTAAATATTTTTATTTTTCATCTTAAAAAGATCTTTTTAATAATTAATTAACCGCCATCCATAAATCTCGGTCAACTAAATCCCACTAATTACTCATTTTAAAATTATATATATTATTAATCTCAAATTAAATTATTTATTTATTTTCAAAAAATAAAATTTCAAATTAAATTATTTATTTTCAAAAAAAGTTAATCAATATATTCTTATGAATTAAAATTTTCAAAATATTACGAAACAATGAGTAATTCCATTGGCTATTAATATTTCCAAAATTAACTTACAATTAAAATTTGAGGGAACAAAAATAATTTCTAATAAAAACAAAAATAGAGAAATATTAACCATTTATGTTAATATTGACCATTAATATTAATAGTCATATATATTTAACCACGTTATAATATTTAAATATGAATAATCATTTATTTTCAAAAAAATTAATCAACATGTTCATATGAATTGAAATTTAAAAAAATCAACATTTTCGTACGAATTAAAATTTCCAAAATTAAACTTCAAAATTTATTTGTAATAGCATTACAAGCTTAATATATATATATATATATATATATATAATTATGTTTTATTATTTATTAAATAATTATTAAATACTAAATATATTTTTTAGAAAATCATATTTAAAATAAAAAATAAGTATTTTTAAATAAAATTATATAATCCTCAATATTTTATAAAAAAAATTAATTTAAAATTAATATATAATTTTTTATAACGAAAGGACTATAATTGAAAAATTAAAAAGATAAAAGACTAAATCTGAACTCAAACAAAGTTATATGACCATTTTTTATATTTTCTCCTGAAACATATGTAAATTCCGGTCAATTTTTTTAATTTCCATCGAAAATGACCATTTTTTATAACAAAAAGACTATAATCGAGAAATTAAAAAGATAAAGGACTAAATATGGACTCAAACAAAGTTACATGATCTTTTTTTTATATTTTCTCTAATAATAATGACTCTAATTAACTTATGTATTATTCCCTTCGTTTCTCAATTTTATTTTTATTTGTGTGGGTACAAATTTTAAAGAAAATGAAATGAAGAGATAAAGTAAGGATATTGTGGAATAATTGTGGGATCCACTAAAAAATAAAATAATTATTTATGAATGTAGTAACAATAATATTTTTTTAAAGAAAAATAAGAATAAATTTTGGGAACGACAAAAATAGAAAGTGAGAATAAATTTGGGGAACGGAGAAAGTATCGTATTTGCTGTGTACGTATAAATTTATACTCACAATTAGACATGTGGTCATCTACATAAATTTCGAGATAACATGCATGGTTTGTAAACTTTGAAGAAAATGATTTTTTATATTTTGTTTCTAAAATTTTAATACAAAAATTGATTACAATAAAAATATGCAGTTGCCTCATATAATAAGGACACATCCCCAACTTAAATTAAATATTATAATTTGTAGTTTAAGTAAATCAATTTAATAATCCATAATAATCACATCACATAGTGTTTCAAAATAAATAAATTAAAATTAGAACGTCAACAATTTGATGTGCACCCCTACCAAATTCATGTCTGCAGTGTCACTAATCACAAACGATAGTAATACTTTCATTAGTTGGGCCGAAACTATATATTTAGAGTGGCCCAATAATGGCCCAGGCCCACGTACCCTCTTCAAGCCGATCAACAGAAATATTCCATGCAAATTTATTTTTAAACTATCTCGATCTCTAAAATAAATTAAAGGCATTTCAAAAAAATTTATTTTTATAATATGTTTACATAAAATTAATATATAATTAGTATTAATTTTAAAAGTTATTTTATAATTTTCTCAAGAAATTAGTATGTATATAATTTTTTTTAAATAAGTGGAACGTATAATAAAATATTATTTGGTGAATATATTGAGAGTAAAGATTGAAAAAAATATATTTTAAAAATAAAAAAACTTAATGGAATAAATAAATAAAAATATGTTAGCTTTTTATGAATGAAAATATAGTTACATAAGTTTTCAAAAATAAATTTAAAATATTTGAAAGTTACTACACCCTTTAAATAAAGAGTAAGTCTGTTGTGCATCAGTTATACGGTGCAACTCAAATTCATTTTTTAAAATTTACACAATTTATTACTGAAAAATTACACTATGAAAGATACACTTTTCAATAATAATATATGTAACTTTTCAGTAGTATTTTGTGTAACTTTTGAAAAATGAACTTGAGTTGCATCGTGTAACTGGTGCATACAATACTAATCCTTCTCATAATAATTACTCGTAAGATATTCATAATAATTAAAAGAAAAGTCACATAAACTGAACTATCACAATTATTCTCATATCCATTCCTTCTCTATTTTTTTTCTACATATGATCCAAAAAAACCTCAATTATTTCTTTCTTCTTCAAATTTTTTTATGAATACTGCGATGACAATTATTTAAAAGCTCTAAAAAAATGTTTAAATAAAGTGACGATATTGATTTGCCACTAAATTATAATAACAGAAATTTAAATTAAACAAAACAAATTGTAGTACCTCATACATTTCTATATGAGGAAAAAAATGACACAAAAGTACAACCAGTTGAAGCGGAGAAATGGAATTATCGAATCTTTAATACTTAAAGCGGTTCTGCACTTATGCCTAATCTACAGATTAAGTCTCGCAGTTTGCTCTTATTAGTACCAGTCGCCGCCATTCCCCCTTTCCGACACACTCACTCCGCCGATTTCTCGCTCCTCCGAAGAGACGGCAGCGCGTCGGATGCCCGCCTGATTTGATCGTAGTCAACCTAGGGTTTATTTTATAGTAATTTGATTTATTGATCGATTTTTTGGGCATTTGATGGCGTCGGAGGATGTGGAAACCAGGGAATCGGCGGTGTCGAAGATTGTGAATTTGGCGGAGGAGGCGAAGCTCGCGCAGGAAGAAATCAAGCCTTCTAAGTATAAAGTTTACAGTATTTGCAAGTCTCTCGCCGCCGGTGGTATCGCTGGAGGAGTGTAAGTGTTGATTTTCTTCGTCTTACTGTCTTTTAGTTCCATGTTTGCATGTGGAGATGTACGTATCTGTCGTTGCTTTCATTTTTCTGTAAGGATTTGATATTTGCTTGATTGATTAGTGAAATGAACTTCATCGCTGGAAATGATTATGGAAATAGATGTATCTCTTCGTTCATGGGCACTTTGTATGGAATTGAAATGATTGACTTAAGCACATACATACTCAAGATACTCCATGTTTTTTGGAGAGGGAGGGTTTCAATTGGCTGTATATGAAGTTGATTTTTTGACTTGATAGTCATAAAAGGGTGTAATGTTTCTTTGCAATCGAGAGTAATTATTGGGGGGAAAGAAATGCAATAGCGCCTTCGCGGGTATTGGTGAAGAGCATGCTAAAGATATTGATTCTTCTAGTGCTAAGTGATGATTTCTTGTGAAGAACATAACAGGGTGGGACTGACTTGACTTTCTCTTGCCTGTAACAGGTCTCGAACTGCGGTAGCTCCATTGGAGCGATTAAAAATATTGCTCCAGGTCAGTTGTGTTCAATTTAGCAACATTCTTTGCCCAATTAAATATAGATTCTGATGTTCTAACGACAAAGTTTCCAGGCGCACGATGAACTAGGTCCATTGCAGAGATAAATATACAAAAGCTTTTGTTGTTCTTTTGACTCTCAAGTCTTATCTTTTTCTTCTTTTGATTTTTATTCTTCGATGTTTTTTGACTATTTTGTGAGCTGTGTTACTGGAATCATCATTTGTAGAGCTATTCCATCGTGGAAACTACTTTTCTCTGAGTGCTGTGTGTTTTTCATTTTGTGTTCAGGTTCAAAATCCGCACAACATTAAATACTGTGGTACTGTTCAAGGCTTACAGTATATATGGAAAACAGAAGGCTTTAGAGGATTGTTTAAAGGAAACGGCACAAATTGTGCTCGTATCGTCCCAAATTCGGCAGTGAAGTTTTTCAGCTACGAGCAAGCATCCAAGTATAGCTTTCTTCGTCTTTTGTTTATTCAGTCAGCTGTGTTAATCTGATGACATTGTTATTGTATTGTATAGTTTCCTCAAGAAACTTGCACCTTTTGGAACTTGAGATATGACAACAAATTAAGACACAAAATCATGAAACTGCAAATATCTTCCTCTTAGTAAATAAGTGCTTTTATATGGTCATGCCATGGATTGTCAGAAATATTCTCAGTGTTCTTTTTGTTAGTGCTTTGTTATAAATAGAGGATGATGTATATCTCATTGGTTGAAATACTGAATTTGTGCATTGGTTGGACATAGCTCTAAACCTTCTTTCTCTTAAATTCTTGTTACGGAGTACTGAAGTTGAAAAAGTGAACTTTGGCCTATTTAGTTTATTAGTTTTATGCATACTGATGTTGTATCACGGTGCCTATTATGAGATGTAGCTTGGTAGTGGAGCTAACCTTTGAATTTTGATGGCCGTTAATTATGTTTGTTCATTTTACATCTTTTCGTCATTTGACTATATATTCTCTGTTGTAACAGGGGCATATTACATCTTTACAAGCAGCAAACTGGCGACGGTATGAATTTGTTTACACATGGCTTAATCATATATTCTTTCATCTCTGCTTTATTCTCTTAGTCTATAAGTCATGCGTGAATTGAAAATATATTTCTCTATTGACACTAACCCTGTGTTAGCATATTGTTTTATGAAATCGGCAATTGCTGTAGTAAATTAATTAATGTGGTCAGGCCTGATGCATGTGAGACAATTTATGTACTTGGACAATGTTCTCTTTTTTGGTACTGAAATGTGAAGGCAATGCATATTTTCACTAAATATTATGGTTGTTTTCTTTATGATTTGGTATTGTAGAGGATGCTCAACTGACTCCTTTACTACGTTTGGGGGCTGGAGCATGTGCTGGGATAATTGCCATGTCTGCTACATACCCAATGGATATGGTTAGAGGCAGACTTACTGTACAGGTATCAGGATTTTCTTTGAATGAGCTTTCCTTAGAAGTTATCAGTTATACTTATAACTTCTTGTTAAATCCTCCACTGCAGACGGATAAGTCACCTTATCAGTACAGAGGAATGTTCCATGCTTTGTCGACTGTGCTTCGTGAGGAAGGCTTTCGTGCTCTGTATAAGGGTTGGCTTCCATCTGTCATCGGAGTTGTAAGTTCTGGAATTTTAGATACTGTTGGAATGGTGGTAATAGCAAGATGATGGTTTGGACCATTTTGCTCTATCCATATGTGATAAGTGAAGAAGAAAAGGTTTTATCTCTTCATTAGTCAAAACACTAGCCAAAACATAGTCATGATTTTGTGCCTAAGTGATTGTTTTCAGCGTCAATGAGTTATGGCTTTTGACTATGCAAATTGTACAAGTATTAGTAATTTAGTATGCACCTATTTTAAAATGATATTGTTGAAGCAACTCCTTCTTAACTTTTACTTAAAAATATTTGGTTGGTGGAAGACATTGACTCCACTCGAGTGTAGTTGCTCGAAAAGAATTGTTATGATTTGATTTCATATCTTTCCAGAATGACTTTTAGAGCAAGTCTTTCTCACAACTTAATCTTTCCAGAATGATTTCATATGGTTCGAGGCAGAATTGTCAAAATTTCACTAGTATTTCTTAATCCATATAAGCTGTATACAACATGAATATTTTTCTGTTCTGAATATTTTTAAAGAACTTATTTTAAATTTCGGATTTGAAAATTATATATGGTTCTGTATTCTTGCAAATGGGTCCCGTGCTGACTATGGACGATGAGACCACACTTGTAATATTCTTGGTATGACCTTTTTCAGGTACCTTACGTGGGTCTCAACTTTGCGGTGTATGAATCTCTTAAAGATTGGTTGGTTAAATCCAAGGCATTTAATCTTGTTGAAGATAATGAATTGGGTGTAGTAACAAGGCTTGCGTGTGGGGCAGCAGCAGGCACAGTTGGACAAACTGTTGCTTATCCCCTAGACGTTATTCGTAGAAGAATGCAGATGGTGGGGTGGAACAACGCTTCTTCGATTGTCGCTGGTGATGGGAGAAGCAAGGCTCCTCTTGAGTATACTGGCATGGTTGATGCTTTCAGGAAAACTGTCAGGCATGAGGGCTTCCGAGCATTATACAAGGGATTGGTCCCCAACTCTGTCAAGGTTGGGCTCTTATTCTTTTCTCGTTTTCTTGAGTGTCTTATTATCACATGTCTTAAGATGTGTTGTTTAATTTCCTACTATTACAGTGTTCTAGAAGTCAATAGTTTCCATTTTTAATACCTGTGGTATCATAGAGATTGTGTGTGTGTGTGTGTTGGGGGGGCGGGGTAATCATTGTCCAAATCTAAGATGCCTGTGCAAAAATCGGCACAAAAAAATAAAAGAAAAGGGAGCGCGGTTGAGAACCCTAGATGTTAAAGAATTCTCCTCTTCGATGTTATCAAATGATTAACGTGAAGTTACAGGTCTCAAAATTTGTAGTAGATTGCAATTTGATATTATATGAGTTGAGGTATTGATTGCGCAACTGATGTTGTGGTTGTTTAGCTCAACTGTGAATCTAGAATTTTAATATATGTTTGTTTTTACTATTTATGATAATGAGTCGCAACATTAATTATTCTGAGATAGAAAGCAGTTAGTTTTGTCAATTCTCTCACTGATGGATATTGCTGTTTGTGTTCAGGTTGTCCCGTCTATAGCCATCGCATTTGTGACATACGAACAAGTGAAGGTATTACTAGGCGTAGATATTAGGATATCTGACTGATGTCGAGATAGCTCTAGTTCTAGTGCGTCCGTTGTATTTTTTGTGCGTAGAGGAAAAGGATTGATCCTGGAGAGAAGTCGGAGACCTTTCTGCCCTCTGCTTATATGTTTTGCCATGGATTTTTACCTCCGTTTTCAGTATTAGCAATAAGTAATAGGAATGAGTTGTTCCACAATAATAGTATTTGTTGGTTTTTGTACATGGCTGTTGCACTATTCATGTATAAAACCTGGATTCCCTGCTCTCTCTCTCTCTCTCTCTCTCTCTCTCTACCTACTACCAAAATTTGATGCAATATCTTGCCTAAACTACAACAAAATTTGTGTCTTCTCCTATATAATATGCATCAAATGGAAGATCATGAAGATAAAAATACAATAGGCCCATGTAGAAGTTGAATCTTTGCTTTGTTCTTGGAAATTCAGAATCTTCTGCAGTGCCTGAGAACAAATAGTGAAAATGGTAACTCAGTAAGAGAGAGAGAGAGAGAGAAGGGAGAGAGAGATTGCCTGGAATCTCGTATCTTGGTATGAACCCTAGTTGTTTGCTTTGCAAGAGCTGGAAATTGGTTGACTTGTTGCCTCTTTATCTGTAAACCAGACATGGACACAACCTGCTTGGCTTTTCCACCTTCTTTCCCAGTTTCCATATCTTGAATTTCATCGAAATCCGGACGCTCTTCCTCGGACAACGACAACAACGACAGGATCGTAACAAGATTAAGCCCCGCTAGAAAAGATGCATTCGTCTCCCCGTTCTCTTCGTCATCGTCTTCTCGTCCATTTTCAGCTAGGTTATTCTCTTGGTCTATGTCCACCACTGGCTCTGCCATTTTTTTTCTCCTCTAGGATCTCACAGGTCTGATGAATTAGATACATATCAGTTTTTAAAGCCACGCAATTCATTAGCCATAACAAACACAAGAAAACTGGAACAAGAAACCTGCAAGAACTTGCACTATGATCTGGAAAAAATGAATCCTTTTCTTGCAGCTCAAGATTTCTTTTATACGATGAGACAATAAAATTATTACCTTTTGACGATTTTCAACTTTGGAGGCGTGGTAAGAGGGGAATTTTTTTATATTGCTGCTGAAGAATCTCTGTCCCCCTCTCAATTTGCTTGGCTATTCAGTCAATTTTTGTTGGTGTAGAAAATGAAAATTAATTTGCTAAAATTGATCTTTCAAAGTTAAAAAGAAAAACAGACTGAATGAATACCTACCGTAAAAGAGGTTAATGGTTGGTAAAAAATTTAAAAGGCCAATTTTTTTTGCAAAGAGAAAAAATTACCACGATAAATTAGATTAAAGACAAAATCACTCTTTTATAAGAGAGAGAAATACTAAGGGGGCTTTTGGTATAATTGTAGGAAATGGAAAGAGTATAGGAATGGAAATGGTATGGAATGAAAGTCATAGTTCTCGTATAGCTGAAATATGATTGATTCCTCAGTTTTTGGGAATCAAAGTCATAGTAAAGTCATTTCAAACACACTATGACTTTGATTACTATTACCCACTCTCAAAAGTCATGAACCAAACACCCCCTCATTATTCCAAAGTTACTATCGGTAATTTAAATTGTTAAATGTTAATATAAACATTTAATACCAACGGTTGCTTATTATTATTTTTTTTAACAGAAAAAAAATGAAGGTCTATAATAAATGCTGCCATTAATTTCATTAAATATTAATGTAATATTGAGATATGGTATCATCATGCAGATGCAGTTCTAATTTATTGCTTGATACATTATACAAGTTCAATGAATCTAAAATAAAAGGTAAATTACTGTATAAAAATGGTTCACGATAAGTTTATTATGAATAAATTTCAAAATATCAAACATTTAACCAGTTGTATCAAAAAACTCATCAGATGTATAAAAAATTGAGGTCAATAAAATTTATATGTTGGTTTTAACTTTTGATACACTTGATCAGATATTTAATAAATTAAAACAATTTCATAATAAGCTTTTTATGAACTATTTTCACATAATATCTATATAAAATAAAAATAAAAAATTAATAAGAATAGGCATGGGAGTGTAAGATAGCTTTTGTGTTGTGCATATATCGACTGGGCCAACATAAGGGCCCAAGTTCATGTTTGGGCTATCAATTAATAATTGGCCCAGGTTATATGCACCACATCTGTGTATAGTACACATATAAGATGAGAATACACATTTTATGATGAATAACTTACAAGAATAACCCTAGCTTATCCTTACAAATTCATAATTTATTATTTATTATTATGATATTATCATAGATTTGTGTGCACTCACCCATTGCTCTTTTGTAAAAAATAAAATAAAAAAATTGTGTTTGTCACCTTTACCCCAACATCCATCGTTCGATGTCAGTCCGTCCGCAATCGCTGTTCGTTACCGTCTGTTTCATTTAACAAATTAAAATCTGGAAAAAATTCAAGTTAGAATTTTTCTTTGTTGATTAATTCTTGATTTTCTCTTGGATCTATTTCTCTTAATTGATTCATATACACAAAATATAACATGTGTAATTTTTTTTAAAAAAAAAAAATAGTTACTGCAATTTGAACAGTGGCGTTATGATTTTATTTTTTTTGAAATAATTGCTGATTTTATTTTTGTTTTTTTTAAAGGATCTCATTTTTTGGCCAAAAATTTTGAAAAAAAAAAATCCATAATCATACTAGTTTTTCAGATTTTCTTTTCGAAATCAACAACTTTTTCAAGTTCTATACCGTTTTGAGAAATTAGTGTTGAAATTCGTACAAGATGAAAATATTAATTCATGAAGAGCCTGAACTTCATATATACTACCTCCGTCCCACAAAAGTTTGCATACTTTCTTTTTTAGTTTGTCCCACAAAAATTTGCATACTCCCAAAGTGGAAATATTCCTTTAAATCTCCACCTTTAAAATTTTTACCCCACAATCTCCATCATACACATTCTACTCATTACACTTTTTCTTAAAACATGTGCCCAGAAAAGTACTGCAAACTTTCCTGGGACGGAGGTAGTAATATTTTTCTCATCATATTATCATTCCATCTATAACAAACTCTAAATACAATAATATATATACAAAAAAAATAAACACAAAATAATCAATAAAATAGTACTTTTCCAACAAATTAAATCTCTTTGATTAGACAGATGAGATAAACTTATGCATGTAGAGTTATGAACGAGATTAAAGATGGTGACAACACTCTCTTCTTTCTTCTCTCACAATTCTGGACCAAACTACACAAAAATTGATTTTTCTATTATATATTATGATATTTTTATCCTTTTAATATATTATTATAATTATTTTAATCATGTGCATGTCCATAATAATTAAATTAAGGATATGGATTTGATAAAGATCTTATGTACAAAATAAATGGAAAAAACCTATCAGCTTTTATTTAATTTCCTTGATTGATTGATTGCTAATAATTTTCCTAAATTAAGTTATTGAATTTTCAAAATTATATATACTTGTATCAATACCTTAAAAAAATTCTAAGCTATTGAATTTTTAAATAATATGTGACATGTACTAAAATAACAGGATATAAAATATTTTCTATATAATTTTTTAAAATAGATAAAGCCACTCTTACAATTTTATAATCACCATGATGCTCATAATTAAAAACAATTACCAAGATTTCATAAACAAAAGCAAGATCTTAAATGAATGTATTTTTAGTAATTTGCTTTATATTATTTTTGGATCAAATTCTTAAAAATCAATTGGAAAAAAAAAAACCCATTTCTCCTTCAGCCTCTATATATATGTAGACACATTTAGTTGTTTTGTAATATTATTTTCACAACCGTGCTCAATTTCTGGTACGATCTCTCTCTCACTCTCTCTCTCTCTCATCTTATATTAATTAGTATTTTATCAAGATTTTTTAAATGAATTTATGGAGTTAAATTGCACTCTGAAGAAGTTAATATGCAAAACTCGAAACAATTATTGATTTTGCAGTGAAATAATGGGGAATAATGCTTGTCAAAGTCCATTGTTCCGTTTTATAACGACCCCAAAATATAAGGTTGCGGATCCTCTCCATTTTTTTTAGTGTAAATTTTCTGTGAATTTTGAAGAGAGATAGACACAAAATTATAATAATTAATAAAAATATATATTTATGAGATCCATGATAATGACTCATCCTATATATTGTGTCTATCTCTCTTCTAATTTTAGGAAAAATTTACACAAAATAATGAAGAGGATCGGACTCCAAAATTAGAGTATGATTGAAATAAATGAATTTAAATTTTAGGAGTGTACATCAATTATATATATATATATATATATATATATATATATATATATATATGAATATGTTTACACTCAAGTTCGATTGAACTAGATTTTGTCGAATATTATTCTTGTTTAATTTTATTACTAGAACGTACGTGGTAGTAATTTTTGGAAAAAGAAAATTCATATCAACTCATTTTCACAAGAAATCTAATTATTTTATAAATATATTTATATGTTTCTAATAATAATAAAGAAACTGGGCTCATCGTAAGTCGTAATTTGAAAAAAATTATGAAAAAAAGGATGAAACTTTCATTATTTTGAAAACAAGAATATAGATTTTTTATTTTTAATAATTTTACCACCATAGGTTCGGTATATGTGTTTAAATTTTGCTAGAGAAGATTTAGATATATATGCTAGTAGTATTAAATAATTTATTCTATAAAAATCCACGTCTTTATGTCTGTTTTCAATCTCTATAAAAATTATAAAAATACCTTTTTTTTACAAATTTTAATAAAAAAAGTTCTTCTAACCATCTGAGATCTAAAACAAATACTTTATATCCCTGCAGGAGACATCTTAAAAGTGGTGAACAACAATGGAGCCTACTTACTCTGAAGCGGTACAACATCAATATTCTACTAATTATATTATTACATTATTTCAATTTCAAATTATATTATTATTATTATTATTATTATTATTATTATTATTATTATTATTA
>JAPKLY010000022.1:1588098-1611782 GCA_026898435.1 Prunella vulgaris | reverse complement strand
ATTATTATTATTATTATTATTATTATTATTATTATTATTATTATTATATTTGTGCTGTAGATGTTCGTTTTGAAGGTAAATAAAGATTGCCAGGCATGTATGGTGAGGATGATGGTTGCTCTTGGTTCTGTTTGTGGTACATCTACAAACAAATATTAATCCATTTATTTTTATGATAATAAAAATAAATATTAATCTATTTTATATATATTTATATATTTTTGTAGGAGTTTATGATGTTGAGTATAATGCTGACGAAGGTGTTGTTAGATTTCGTGGTGTTGTCGACCCGAATATGCTAATAAAAGCCTTTGCCGGATCCGGGCCTCACGCCAAGTGCATCGGGTTTAGGTTCCGACACCCGAGAATTAATTCGGGTTATTCTTCTCACAACAATGATATCTATGACCCGTACTATCGGAAAAGTGGATATCTTAACAACCCGTTTAGCTATGGGCATGCCCTGCCCTTTAATGTCGGATCCTTTTCCTACCCGTATCACTCCACTGCTTATTATCAACAGTCGCACCCTTGTTACGGGTCGGGTCGACCTCCACCCGCACGATATGACCCGTACGCAGATGAAAGCTTCAATTTTTCGTAGCATTTTTTGAATCTATTAATATTAATTATGAAATATTTTGTTTAAATTTAGGTTTAAATTTTTTTTTTTTTTTTTTGTAGGTGTTATGCACATAGGAGGCCACGACCTTTTCGTTTTTAGAAAATTTGTGGAGAGATGATTGTGGTTTTATTTGTTTCCATATTGACATTTCCAATAATTTTTCAAATTGGATTAGTGTGTGATTGATATTATATTCGACACACTAATGTTATGTTGAAATATAAAATGACAAAAGTTTATTTTTCTTTTTTAATATCGATTGACATTGTGTTATTATGTTTACTTTAATTCTTTGACCATCGTTAAATGATTTATTTTGGCCCATCATTATAGAGACTAACTTGTTTCGATCTCATAAATTGTAGTTTATTTTAATGATGGATTAGTCTTGTTGCACAGGAGACTTACTCTTTAGTGATTTGTTGTATCAAAATTTCTATCAAGTTGAATACTAAAGATTAATTTGGAAAGAAAGAAGAAGAAGAAATCCAGTAAAAATTGTTCATAATAATTTTATCATGAAATCTAAAAGTATTAAAAAAAATTAGGTATGTTGTATCATAATATTATTAATTAACAATAAATATTAAAATTACTAGT
Source organism: Prunella vulgaris (assembly GCA_026898435.1). NCBI lineage: Eukaryota > Viridiplantae > Streptophyta > Magnoliopsida > Lamiales > Lamiaceae > Prunella > Prunella vulgaris. Next base: position 1,610,557 of record JAPKLY010000022.1, on the reverse strand, counting down.
AATAAATATAAATAATTAATAGATTATATATATTAAATATTAAAGATGTAGTTACATGGATGAACATTTTGCTCAGTGTAATTACAAGGGCAAACCCAAAAAGTAATAACGACAAAGGGTAAAATTTATATAACCGTGCAAATAATATTAAAAATGCATATACAGAATAACATGAAATAATTAATAATTATGAGCGTGTAAATATTATTAAAATTAAATGCTTGCCTCCCTTTGTATTTTTAAGAAGACAATGACTTTTTCTGTATTTGAAGGGCAAATGTGTTCTCTCCCTTGTGATATAAAACTACAATATTTGCAATATTTAAATAAAAAATACATGAGTTTATGAATATTGTATCCTAAAAAATATGGTGAGTAATTTATGGATAGTAGGTGGCTAATGATTATGAGAATACAAATGTTTTTTACATTCAATATTCAATGATGAACAATAAATGAAGAACTATGAATGTTTGAAAAGCTATAAATGCAAAGACATTAGCGGAGTTTTTTAGGGCCAAACATAAAATGTTGTGGTCCTTTTATTTAGTCATTAGAAGTACTATTTATAGTCTGCATGTTACACATTAGAGTTTGTTCAAAAAAAAATTTTATCTATGCATTAAATGCACATATTTTTGTCATAATTATTTTGCGTGAGACAGACCTCAGAGAATGACTAGAAGTCACGTGGATGGTGTTATAAGCTCGCCTTATGAGTTGATTTCATATCTAATATGGTATGATATATATGTACCATATCGATGATAATTTGATCTCTCTTTCCTTAATATGGGCTGATTCTATTAACTTTTGAGAGGTTCTCTTTAGTTTGAAGCCCTTGTAATAATTTCAATATAAAAATACAGTATTTGCAATATTTAAATTTAAAATATAATGAGTTTATGAATATTGTATTCTAATAAATATGGCGAGCGATTTATGGATCGTATGTGGCTAATGATTATGAGAAAACAAATATTGTTGTTTACATTCAATATTCAATAATGAACAATAAATTGAGAACTATGAATGTTTAAAAAGCTATAAATGCGAGAAGTGAAATAAATGCAAAGAGATTAAGTGAGTTTTTTAGGGTCAGACTTAATGTTGTGGTTTTTTTATTTAGCCATTAGAATTTAGAAGTACTATTTACAGTGTACATGTTACACATTAGAGTTTGCTTAAAAGATTGTGCATTAAATATACATACTTTTGATTTAATTGTTCTGCGTGAGATCCGTCCTTGTGGACGGACCTCGGCGAATGACTAGGTGTCATGTGAATGATGTTATAAGATTACCTTATATGAATTGATTTCCTATCTAATATGGTATAACATATATGTACCATATCGATGATATATAATTTGATATTTTCCTTAATATATATAATTTGATATTTTCCTTAATATATACGGATTCAATTTATCTGTAATCTTCTAATCTTCTTTCTCATGGAATCCAGCCATGGTTGTGAGTTGTCTTGATTTGCCACGGTTCAACTGAGTCAACTCTAGCGGAATGAGTTTGACCCGTATATCAGAGTTGGAGTCCTTATGTGAGCCTATAATGCCATAACAATAAATAACTAACTTAATGATAAATATAATTTTTCCTATATTGTATCATAAGTTGGAATTGCTTGTGCTTAATTAAAATAGGAAAACGTCACTATTAATAACAATTATTCCCTCCGTTATGTAGGAATTTGCACCCTACGGGACGACACATTTAAAAAAAAAAATTATATATAAAGTAGTGGTATATGTGTATATGTTTGTGAATGTGCAAGTAAATCAATGCTTCTTTTTTTTAGTAGTGCAAATAAAAAGTGTTCAAATTTCTTCGGGACAGACAGAGTATATATTTTCCATGATCAAGAAATTTAAAGAATTCACAAGAACTCATAAATTAAGGCAATATGCTAGACGACTTTACTTTTTGTAATTTGCCTATATTATTTTTGGACTATATTCTAAAAAATCAACGTCAGGATTACGTGTTTAAAAAATATGACCCTAAAATAATCCTGATTTCATAGTATATATATATTTATTTAGGTACATTTAGTTTTTTATACAACGCTATTAATATCATAACTGGTGCTCAAGTCTATATTCTTGCACAGTGAGTGAACAACAATGGAACCTACTTACTCTGAATCGGTATAACATCAATATTCTTCAAATTACATAATCATCGTTTTTTTTTTTTTTTAAATAATATCCCTTTATGTATTAATTATTATAGTTAATTTTATTATATTTGTGTTGTAGATGTTCGTTTTGAAGGTAAATAAAAATTGTCAAGCATGTAGGGTCAGAATGGGGGTTGCTCTTGGTTCCATTTGTGGTATATCTACAAACAAATATTAATCTATGAATTTTTATGATAATTGTATAAACAAATATTGATATCTATTCTTTTTTTTTTCTTTTTTTTAGGAGTTTATGACATTGAGTATAATGGTGATGAGGGAGTTCTAAGGGTTCGTGGTGTGGTCGACCCGAACATGCTACTGAAAGCCTTTGTCGGATCCGGACCCCACGCCGAGTGCATCGGGTTTAGGATCCGACACCCGAGATTGAATACAAGTTATTCTTACAATGATGATAATGATCCTTATTATCATAGAAACGGGTATACTTATGGACACCTTAACGGTTCGTTTAGCCCCACACCGGCCCTGTCCTTTAATGCGGGGCCAGTCTCGTCTTACCCGTATTCGACTTCCGCTCCGTATTATCCACAGTCGTACCCGTATTATCGTGGGTTGGATCTTCCGCCGGCACAATATGTTCCGTCCTATCCACCCCAAGAGTACGACCCGTATGCGGAAGAACACTACAATTATTGCAGCATAATGTGATTCTTCTACTAATTAATATAGTATTATTGCAAATAATTTATTCAAATTTAGGGTTAATTGTTATTTTTAATTTGTTGATTTTGGTAGGCATTTCGCACGTTGCAGGCCCCGACCTTTTCGTTTTTAACAGATTTGTCGGGGGACAATTGGGGTTTTTTTATTTCCATGTGACATTTGCAATATCTTTACTTTAGTGTGATTGATATTATATTTGATATGTTGTTGAAATACAAATGGCAAAAGTTTGATTTCTTTTTTAATATAGATTGTCATTGTATTAGTATGTGTTACTTTAATTCTTTATAAATCGTCAAATAATTTATTTTGTCAATCGCATAAATTGTTGATAATTTTGTGATTTGTATTAAATCGTTTTTTTAATATCAAATTATGGATACCAAACCTTAATTTGTACAAAGATTACTATTACTTTTTTTTTAATCACCAATTGATATTTTCACATCTCCATTGGATTATTGCGCATGACATTGGTATAGTTTCCATTTATTTTTATCAAAGCTTGTACTGAATTTGAATTAAAATCATAAAAGATACAACATTCAATAGCCATAAAAATGCATCAAATTGATATTTTTATAATATAGTATTTTTATGTTAAATATGAATAATATTGATGATTAAAGAATTACTCGTTCTTAATATTTATAATAATAATAATAATAATAATAATAATATAATGTTGAACTAAATTTGTTTTACTCCGATTAAAATTTTTAATACTCATATCGAATATTTAATACATAAAATTTTTTGTAAACATAATATTTTCATACGAAGTTTTTTCGAATAACAAAAATATTCAATCAAACTCTCAAAGTATAGTAATGCGATACAAAAAACTATATATCCTAAGCTAGTTGTAAAGAACTTTCAACATGTAAATAAGAACAGCTAAGTAAAAAAAAGGGAATTCTGTTCTATTCAAAACACAACACACAATCAAAACATTGAACAATTAAAACTAAGTCCTCTGTTGATTATACTCTCCCTACGTCAACTAACTTATGATAACGCCGATGCCTCGGCGTTGTCGTTGTTCTAAGACGTTAATTCAGAATCTGAAACGATCCCCGATCTTCTCCGCGTTCGAGGACTCATCGTCGACGCATTATTTTCCGTACTCAACCTCAATGCTCGTCCACGTGGCGTGTGCGGGGGCCTCACGGACCTCCCCTTGGGCGTCCTGGGCGTCCTAGGCGTCACTGCAAGCAACCACAATATAAAATAAACAAATAATATTACTCGTATTTAATCAGTTTCAACGTTCTATTTTTCGTTCCACATTCTGCATGCATCACACGTGATGTGGACTGCGTGAATACAAAAACACCACGCTTTATGTTCTATACCACACGTGTTGATAATTCAGCAGACGAAACACCAAGCGAAATACGAAAAGACAACGGCCGAAAGACCACGCAAACCTGGTTTGTTGTCTTTAGTGTTGATATCAAAAGACCTCTTGGACAGGGAAAGTTTCCTGATCATGACCTCCGGGCAGGGCAACGGCTTCCTCTCCGTCGGCGACATCATCTCCGCCGTGTAAACGTTCTCGTCACCGCACGTCGAAGCTCCCTCGCTCCCGGACTCCGACGTCTCTCTCGTACTACCCCCGTAAGCCCTCTCTCTCTCCATCACTCTGTACGCAAACATCTGGAAAGGAATCATCGTCACCGACAGCCACAAACCAGGCAGATTCAAGCCAAAGCTCCGAAGCATCCCCACCTCAAGATCACTGAAATCCATCGGAGGGATGGCGGCGTCTGGCTGGCATTGCTCCGGGTTCATCACCAAGAACCGCTTAGTGTACCGGAGGATCCGACAGATCGACCCGAAACTCGGCCGTTGGGCCGGGTCAGTGTGCCAGCATTTCTTGGTCAAGTTGGTGATCAATTTAGGTGAATGAAAGGGGAATAATGGCCTTTCCCCTGCTCTTATATTGCGACTCATTTTATCACCCTGAAGATGAGTATCTTCAAAAGGCACTTTCCCTGTCAAAACCTCGAAACAAATCATTCCAAAGCTGTATACATCCGACTTCTCACTGTACTTCGAGCCGGCTACCCCGTCCATGAAACCGTCCTGCTCCGCCATCACCTCCGGCGCGTACCATATATACGAAGGCGGGCCGTTCTGGCTCGTCGGAGTGAGGCTGCAGGTGGAGGAGGAGAGCCCGAAACCCGACACCTTCGCGAGAACGTATCCATCCGGGCTAATGCTCCTGCATTTGATCAAGATGTTGGAAGGATTGAGGTCTCCATGGTAGATTTTCTTCGAGTGGAGATACTCCATTCCCCTGGCTATCTGCAGCATTAGGTCCACGGCGACGGGGATGGAAAACGGGATGCGTTTTCGCGTCCCGGAGAGCTCCTTGATGTAGCTCGATAAGTCTCTGTGCATTAAGTCCATGACCAAGAAGCATTCTTTGTTTTCCTCATCACTAAAGCCACACAAAATGTGTTGTATGTTGGGGTGAGAGAGTGTCAACCCAACGGAGATATCGGGCAGTAGTTGCTCGATATCTCCGTTGAGGTTCCTCAAGGCGAAGCTCTCGCCGAGCCATTGGATCTCCTTGTACTCTCTCCCATTCCCTAATCTCCTCCTCACAGCATAATCCTTGGAGTTCATCAGAGTTGAACTAGGCAACAAAAGATCATGAGGGTCCATAGTGTCTGATTCGAAGCTCAAATACTTGAGGAGAACTTCAGCTAAGCGATGATCACGTTTTGAAGTGTAGGCTTTCTTCTTGTCCTTGATTTCCTTGAGAAGAAACCACCTATCTTCATCCCAAACAGAGTCAATCCTGTTGCACAAATCTTGTGAAACTAAGTAGTCATCTCCATGCACAAACTGAAACATCTTGGGGTCCTTCAAATCCTTGTGATACTTCAGCGAGTAGGCGGTTTTCTTCCTCAGTATCTCGTCGTGATCACACCCCGATATCTGTCCCGCCATCTCTATGGTTTCGACAGCTATCGGGAGGGTGCAGAGGAGGTTGTGAATGTGGAATTCGACGCAGTCGGAGTTCTGGTAAAGGACAATGGCCTTAGCCCACCAATCTTTTGTCTCTAGGCACTGCTTGATGTATGATTCTCCTTCTTTGAACACTCGCAGGAGCTCCTTCAATGGATGCTCCACGATCTTCCATTTCGAGCTCTTCTCTTCGAACTTGAGGTTCTGTTTTATCTGCCCTGCAATTGCTCTGTATCCTGAAGTGAGCATGTCCACAAGTAGGCAGCATTGCCTCTGATTGAACAAGTGGTTGTGGAAAACCATTATTGCATTCAAACTTCCCACCACTTCACCAATTTGCCTGAATTGCTCCATTCTTGAAATGGATCTGAGGATCAGAATCGACAACGGGGATTAGACAACGGGTTTTGGGATGATCATGCAATAAAGATTTGTGATGTGGATGGATGATCAGATGGGATTTTTCAACTCACCATAAAGTTGGATGATGAGATGGGATTTTTCAACTCACCATAAAGATGGATGATTGGATGATCTGATTGGATTTTGAATGGAGATCATGTGTACATTCATTCCTTGTGAGATTTCAGACAATGTGGGATGGATTTCAGCCTGTGATTTTGCAAGAATTAATAATGGCATGCAAATTAAATGTGATTTTTAAGATCCAAGAGGGGAAGGGGGTGGATCCTCTTGGATTGGATGAATCTGAATCAGAAAGAAAGAAAGAAAAAATGTTGTGTCATTTGTATCCACAACACTTGGCAGCTTGTTTGGTCCGAAGGGATTGTGTTTTGCATCATGTTGAATAGGCCACTTTTTCCGGCTATTTCAACTGATATTAATGCTATTTCTTTACACACAGAGTGTGTATTTGTGTGTGTATATATTTATATTTGAAATATTATCTGTAAAGACCATATAATATAACCTTAATTTGGAGAATAATCAAATATAGTTTGATTAGTTTCTATTGATTTGACCCTACAAACAAGAATGACAAAGTTTATATATACATTGGCTCAAACGTTTGATGAAAAATAATGTGGCAATAGAATGTTATTTGTAATTATTGTATTTTTTTTTTCCTAATGTAATTGTTCATCTTCATTTTTTAATCAACCTATTTGGGAAATAAGTTTTTGTTTTTTAGATTGTGCTTGGATATAGGTCAAGGATTATGAATTTTAAACCCTAAATATATTTCACTTATTTGGTAAAATATTTAAATTGATGAATTTTTAGATATTTAATTTTTATTCTAGTTCAGAAGAGGTGGAAATTCAAATACTTAACAAAATTTTGTAATTTTAAATTCATTCTTCTTTTTTTAAATTTTGAGAATGAAAAATAATTATGAGGTGGAATATGATTATAGAAAAAAAAATGATCCTAAGTGTTTAATATTGTGTTTGAATGAAGTTATTTGAAGCACAAGATTTGATAATAAATGAATTTAAAAATTTATGGATTTCAAAATAGCATGATTTTGCTAAATATTAAAAAGATTCTTATAATTTAAATTAGAATAAAAATAAGTACTCCATCTATTTAATTTTACCATACAAGTAGAATAAATTTAAATTATTGATTTAAAAATCTATATCCAATTTCCTTAATTCAAATACAACCTTGTACTCCTTCCGTTCATAGTAAATAGATCATCATTTTTGCAAGTAATTTAATGCAATATGTCGGAAGGTGTTATGTGATATTGTGAGATCCGTTTACAAATTTAAAATTTATATATGAAAAATATACAAATATACTTTTCATATGCAATCATACTTTTCACACACAATATTTAAATTCGTAAACGGACTTTATAATTTCTCATAGCATTCTTCGATATATTATATTAAATTATGTGAAAAAATGGGTCTATTTATTATAGAGGAGGAATAATAAATTTTTTTAAAAATAAAAATTTAATATTATGTTGCACAATATTCACATATAATGGGCATGTATAAAATTACGTGGCACAACTATAATTGTGAAAATATAAATTAAGGCTCATTTTCTAAATAGCGTCACTGAAGGGGTAGTATTGGAATTGTCTCGAGAAATCGAATCCACTCTTCACTCCGATGCGCAAGTGAGCAATTTTACAGTGCGTGCAGTGAGTTGCGAAGAGGGAAGGGGAGGAGATGCAGTGGTACGTCGTCGCTTCTATACTCACCATTCTCACAAGCTCTCAGGTTCAATCTCTCACTGATTGTAGCTCGTGATTTGAATCTTGATCTGTACGATTTGTGTGTGTTCGATTACATTCGCGTAATTGCTTCGAAACTGTGATCTGGTGAGTGAATGCAGTTTGTTTTGGTCGAATTTGGCAGGGAATATTGACAACATTATCACAGAGTAATGGAGGATACAAATATGACTATGCCACTGTTCCTTTCCTTGCTGAGATTTTTAAGGTAATAACATGCTTAGTTCAGTTAGCCTCGCTTCTAATCGCTCTTGTAGAAAGATTTTTAGTATTTTCTTAACCAGTTTCTGTGCATCGAATTGAATTTATTGAATTTAGCCTTGAAGGTAATTTTTGTAGTTGAGATCAGGATCTGTTTCTACGCCTATTCCATATATTTTGGCTGTTCAATTCACGCATGTTGGTTAGGAAGCATGCCATTTTGTTCGACATGGAAATTGGTGTATAGTGTTGGATTGACGCCTAAGTTTAATATTAATCAGTCAAGTATTTTGATCACATTGCTATACTGCAATTTGCTACTGACAAGTCTTTTGTTGAAGAGCAGCTTATTGTATCAAGTTTGCTACTATGGAGAGAATGCCAGAGGTCACCTTCTCCTAAAATGACAACTGAGTGGGGCAGTGTTCGACTGTATCCGATCCCGTCGGTCATATACCTTATTCACAACAATGTGCAATTCGCTACATTGACATATGTTGATACCTCCAGTTATCAGATAATGGGCAACTTAAAGATTGTTACAACTGCAATACTATTCAGGTGCTGCATCCCAGTTCTCATTCTTTCTACCCCTTAACCGCCTGTCGTTGGAATGTCAAATATCTGAAGCCTCTAATTTATTTAATAAAGAGCTATTAACTCTTTTTAATGTTAACATTGATGTTCTTTAATTAAAATGTTCTTTTATTTCCTATTTTAGGCTGTTTTTGAAGAGGAAGCTTTCTAATTTGCAATGGATGGCTATTGTTCTATTGGCTATCGGAACGACCATAAGTCAGGTGCTGCTGGGATCTTTTATCTTACTTTATTGTTATGCAAACTGCAGTTTTAAGTATGTAATTTTGGGAACATGTTGTAACTAAATGACTTATTAGGGTATATAGTGGTTGTTTGTCTAATTTCATATTTCAAAAAAAGAGTTTGCACTAAATGTATCGAAACTGCTGTTTAACCATTATAAAAACATTTCAAAATAAGGTAAAATGTTTAAGCATGATGATTCTTTAGATAGACTTACATGGTTATATAGCGTCAAAACTCATTTGCTCATGTGGCAGTTGTATATTTACTTGAAGAAAATCTTCTAGCTTTTCATGTTAATATAATTAGTCTGTGTAAATATGCATTGTGAAACTATTAATGTGAGTCTTTTATCTGATGTCAACCTAGGTGAAAGGCTGTGGTGAAGCTTCTTGTGACTCACTCTTCTCATCGCCAATTCAAGGATATATGTTGGGTGTATTATCTGCTTGTCTCTCTGCGTTGGCTGGTGTCTACACAGAATTCTTGATGAAAAAGAATAATGACAGTTTGTACTGGCAGAATATCCAATTATATACGTATGTTGTTCCTCTGGATACTGGACCCTTATTTCTACTAACATCGGATTAATATAACTTCTCAGTGCAAAGCAGCCTTGTTTGTATAGACTAATTATATTATTTATATGTTATTCCGTTCATCATTTGAAAGATTTTAACTACGCTCCCTTCTTAGATTATTTATATTGATTCCAGAAACCCTGGGACAAGAACGGCGCATTCATAGTTCTTATTTGTTGGCTACTATATTACCTCGGTTATTAGGAGACTGTAAAAGATATCTGTATAAGGAATCAAATTCTCTCTCTCAGGTTTGGTGCAATATTCAACATGGCCAAACTTGTCATGGATGATTTTAGGGGTGGGTTTGAGAAAGGACCATGGTGGCAACGCCTTTTCAATGGATATACTCTGACAACTTGGATGGTAGTGTTAAATCTTGGTTCTACTGGACTGTTAGTATCGTGGTTAATGAAGTATGCAGACAACATTGTTAAGGTATTTATTACTTTCATTGTCATTTCTTGGTTACTTTTATCTGTATATGCTGTGATGCATGGGGTGTTCAGTTTTGAGGGGGAGAAATTTGTTTGCCCTGAATAAATACTTGAGTGAGGAAGTATTCTCCTTAAAAATCAGTCTAGGAAGCGGATGTGAAACAATTTCAATTTAAAGTTAACTCGATTCGAATTATTCAAAACTGAATTATCATTTGCAGACCATACTTTTAACTTCTTTTGAGCAGGTGCATGATAATTTGTTTGTTCATTAACATGCATCATAAAGCAGTTAAGTGCTGACCGTTGATGATGACTAATAACTTCACCATAATGGGGACTGATACACAAAGGACCGTGTTCATGGAATTGAACATTGGACTAAATATTCCCAGGCCTTAGCTTAGAGCACCTGCCTAAGTATTTATATCAGTGTCATTGAGCACCAATAGCATATCCTTTGACATTCCTGTGAAACATCATGGTTCGCGTGTCATGTTTCCTGGTTGTGTCCTTTACAAGACTCTAACTTAAACCTTTTCGTTGTTTAATCAAATTTCAACAGTTTAGATTTAAATAATTGTAAGTTGCTCAATTATTATATGTTGATCCTCCGTTCTAGCACATGAGATAAAGTAATAACTGAAGCTTTTTTTTTTTTTTTTCCCTTTCAACAGGTGTATTCCACATCCATGGCAATGTTGTTGACAATGGTATTATCTGGTTTTCTTTTCAACTTCAAACCAACTGTACAGGTGATTCCTGATCATTTATCTATCAGTGCAATTATTCTTCTCCATACATAAAAGAATTTTGTGATTTTCTTCAAATATGCTTCCCACATTCCTTTTACGGCAACAGAATAATATATAAGTTCTTTTGCATATTGATTAATTCTTTTCTGTCAATTCTTCAAAATAACAATAATCCCTGAGGGTTTACTTTTATGAATCTTTTAGTTTAATTTTGCTCACTTATCATTAATTATTTATTGAATTCCACACCAGATGCCTATGCTGCTGTTTATCATTTGATGTTGTTACTGGTTGCTCAACTTTTACGTATTTTATTTTGTAATTGTCCACATGCAGCTTTTCTTAGGAATTATTGTCTGCATGATGTCACTGCACATGTATTTTGCCCCTCCAAGCATGCTTGTGGATGTGCCTTTGACAGCAAAAGCAGCACCCGAAAGTTTAGTCGAAGTTTCTGTTGATCGAAGATCAGCTTCCTAGTACTACTTTCTTAAGGATCAAATCATCTGGGTTGCCTCTGGTTTAACATCAAAGAATCTCTTCCAATCATCGAAACATGTAAGATGTACAATCACAACTCTTAGGAACGAATACGTAAACAGAATTCGTGCAGTATTTTTATGCGAGTAGGTTAGTAATATGAGCATTTTGATTGTATAGCTTGAAGTGGAAGTTCTTACTATCCTATTTCAACTTTATAGTAAAGTTCATTGACATCAGATGTATAATTCTTAGACTCAACTAATTCAATCTTTTAAGGGCTCATTTGGTTCGTAAGATAAAAGTATCTATCCGCCAAAAACATGCATGTTTTTGGCGGATAGATACTTTTATCTTACGAACCAAATGAGTCCTAAGAGTACTCGTTATGAGCAGATACCAAGTTGCGCATTTCAATCCTGTTATCCTTTTTCTTGTTATGTAGCCGTTATGGATAATTTTCTGTGGAACTGTTTATCAGTATCGACTGCGTCTGCCTACGCACGTGTGAGTGTGTATTTCTGCTAATTAAATGTCAATTTATTAAATCGAAAATGCTCCCCATACCCACCATGCTGATGTGGGGTAAGAGAGTCAATTTCAGATCATGATGATCACAAAAAAACACTCTATTTTGGGCTCTCCACATCAGTCATGTGACCATGGTTGGTGGAGGAAGATTTTTGTTCTTCCAAAATCTGATTACCTTCAAGAACTGCAAATCTTCAGCACACTTACATTGCACAAACCATGATGTTTAGAGAAACCAGAATCGTCAACAGCCTGTATTACAACTTTCATGGTGGGGGCGGATGGTGGTGGTGGGATTAGTATTCCGGCAACTGAACCACTGGTGGAGCGGCCTCAACCACCGACAAAGAGAGCTGTACCACCACTATGCACAGCTCAGGCTGCAACCCTTTTCCTCAGGTAAAATTCTAATGTTAAATTGCTGCATTATTGATGGCCACCAAGAATGTCTGGTGGTTAATTTTGTTGCATGGTTATATTATAGACCTACATATGTATATATGCCCTACATCTTAGGGCACTGATCAAATGATTTGCAGCAAATCTATTGGCTGTGCACATTTAGATACTCCACTTATATTTGTGGACAATATTGCAAAAGGGTCACATGCATTTAATTATTGCTTTTAGTGTAGGTGCCTTCTTCATACAGTATTTTACCTTCGAATATTGATAACGAATTAAGTTTTAGTAACAGGAAATTTTTTAATTCTGGAGTCTCTAATTAAAAAGGTTTACAACATATATATGCCTATAAATTTTCTCCATTTTTTTTTAAATTTTGGGGAGAGATAGACACATAATTAAAATAATTAATAAGAATATCAATTTGTGGAAGTTTTGTTAATGAATAATGAGTGTAATTTATGTATTGTGTCTATCTCTCTGCTTGCTTACTTTACTATAAATTTACACAAAAAAAAAATGGAGAGATCCAAATCCCATATATACGCCACATTATTTGTTATGCTTGATAATTGAGAAATACAATCTCACAACGTTAATGTCTTCATGCAAGAAATGAAGATTAGATGTTACATTTGATGAAATCGCACCAATTAAGACATGGTCATACCTTGATTTACAATAATTAATCGTATTTAATGGTTATTAATTCTCAGGTTGATAGGTTCTATAATTACTTATACTGGCAAAATAGGTCTACTTTTTCTTTTGATTTTTTTTTAATATACATATGCTTTCACAACAAACATTATAGTTGGGAAGTAATGTAAATGGATTAATTCCAAATTTCCCACAAATTTGAATTGTTTTAGGCTTCATTTGGATGGATTGATTGATTTGAAAATGAATGGATTTTAAACAAAATATATGTAAGAAGACATATATTTTAAATCATGAATGAAAAAAGTAGAAGAAAGATAGAGATGGAACTGTAGAGACGAAAGATTCACAAATGACATGATTTTGATTAGAATTTAGAATTTCTCCATTTTGAACATAAACTCAAATCTAAGTATTTGTAAATTCATCTAATTTACTTAGAAAGAGTGGTTATTTGTATGTGAAATTTATGAATTTCAAATCCACTCATCCAAATAGAGTCTTATGGTACCAAAGCTTAGATATTGAATTAATTTTATACATTTCTACAAATTTAAACTTTTAGGTAAAACAAAATTATTTCACATATCATATTTAATAAAATTCCACACATGAAATGATAAATGCACTTAACAAGTAACTTACTAGACAAGAATGAGCATTCTCACATGCACATAGAACAGCTTTTGGGGGCAACGAAGAGCTCACATTAAAAATTCACAACATTACTTCATAATTTTATTCATACCAAAACATCTCTAACTATTCACTCTTATTATTTCCTAAATTTAATTCTTTCACCCACCTCGACGATGCTGCCACCCCCTAATTAATTCTTCCAACCAGCTATAAATACTCCCAATTTCATCACTCATTTTAGCACATACTTGTGACAAAAATTAGTCTAAAGTTGGAGGAAAATGAGTGGAGGGGGAATGGAATCCATAGCAATGCCTCCGCCTCCGAATCTTGGAGGCGGCGGAGGTGGTGGTGCCGCCACCAGCCACGGCACGAATGGCCTGGTGGCGAGCGAGAGCTGCGGATTTCAAATGCCGTTGCACTATCCGAGGTACACTCGGGCCGAGTACGAATCCATGCCCGATTGGAAACTAGATTGTTTATTAGCAGAGTATGGGCTGCAAGTTAATGGAGATGTTAACCATAAGAGAAATTTGCAATGGGAGCTTTCTTGTGGAGGTATTGACAAGTTGAATGAGTTTTAATATGGTGTTATGATGCCTTTAGCTAATATGGGGTTTTGATGTTAGGTCCTTTATGATGTGCTTAGTTTGACATTTTTGTTGAAGTATTGGAATGAGGTTGTGTTTATGTAATTTTGTTTGTCTCTTGAACCAAGTTTTATGTTTGGTGGCATCAATAAAACTTTGGAGATGTTTTCTTGTAATTTAAATTAATTACTTTTTGAAAGTTGCTACTATTATTATTAAAATATTTATTATTTGTTGAATTGTATTATGAATGATTTTTAGTAAAACAAGTGTAATATAATAATAGTGATAATTTTTGAATTATAAATTTAATTTGAAATAAGTATTCCCTCCGTCCCATAAGAACTTGCAAACTTTCTTTTGTGGGACGTCCCAAACAAGAACTTGCTGACTCAAAAAAGAAAATCTTTTCATAAACTTCACCCTCATAATATTTATATATTTTACATAAAATGTCATTACTTTTTCACTTTTTAGGTCCACATTATACTCAATCCGACTAACTTTTTTACTTTTTACATAAAATTTTACCAAATTATCCCTTAAAATACTAATTTTTTTTAATTTTATTTTACTCTTTTCCTAATTTGTGTGTTTCACCTCCCTTGCAAATTGCTATGGGACGTAGTGAGTAGAACATAACAAGTTAGTATTCAAACTCATTATATAAATTTAAATGATACAAACTAATATTACTCATGATCCTTTCGTCCCAACAAAATTTGCACATCAGATATTCATACATTTCTTAAAAAGTATATTTTTTTAAATAAAGTAATAATATATAAATAAATATGTGTATAATTTTATGATTATACATACAATCAAAATTTTATTTTTTAGTAGTGTATAAATTTATTTAGACCGTTCAAATAAGGAATATGTGCAAAAGGAAAATAGGGAGCATATAATTCTTTGAATTTAATCATATCAAATGCAATCTAAAAATATGTAGAATAATAAAATAAAGGCTAAGGTTACTTGCACTAGCTTTTTTGGGAAATTCACTATCCGGATGAATACACTATCTTTTTAGGAAATACACTATCCTTTGTTCGGCAGTTTTTTTTGAAATTTTTTGTTTTTTCGAAATTTTTTTCGAACACAGTACAAAAATGAAAAAATGTTCGAAATTTTTTGCTGAAAATTTGTAAAAATTTCAAAAAAAAATGCCGAACATAGTGTATTTCCCAAAATGACTAGTGATAATAACCTGAGCCTAAAATAAATTATTAATAGAAATTAGATATAGAACGTAGTAATAACACTTACAAGGCTAGGCCCATCTCATGTATATAAAGTGATGTAGTTTTGGGCTTAAATTATAGCGGCCCAAATAGAAAACAGCAATTTCATAAGGCATTCGGCTATTAAAAAAAAAATTTATTGATAAATATTAGTAGTTAAAAGTTATTTCACCAGACTCCCAAATATTCCAAATTTAACTATTAAAATATCGTTACATGCTATGATAATTAAGGCTCCAAATGATTTTTGAATATTTTACTATATAGTGTACTCTATATCCATCAATTATATGCACCTCTCTTTGCACGTTGTTTAATGCAATATGTCGGAGGATATTTTGGGGTATTGTGAGGTCCATTTATGAATAAAGTGGATATTTTTTGAAAGTTCATCATATGTATTTTCCAAAAATATTCATTTTATTCATAATCAGACCTTACAATACCTCAAAATATCCTCCGACATATTGCATGAAACCACGTGCAAAGAAAGGTACATATAATTGGTCGAGGGAGTATGATTTGAATTTATTCCTTCAAAAGAAGGAAGTATATAAATTAATTAATTTCAATTTTTTTTCCATATCTATAGCAATTTCTTAAGGACATTAATCAATAATCAGAATATATTAAATGCGTGAATATAATGGACTTTACATAAATCTAGCTTCAAGGTCAATCATAAATTTATATTTACCTTTACCAAAATATTTACATGTTTCTCGTTACAATAAAAATGATAATAAACATTGAACATGAAATAGTTATGATGATTAATAAAATAAATTATTCAAATTCGCTTTTGTCACCAAAATAATTAGATTCAAAATATGTTAGTCATTACTACATCTTGATTAACAATCTCTCCTATTTTTTCTCAATTATTTCATTACTTGTTAATTAATAATCCCTCCGTCTCGTAGGAATTTGCACCCTATGAGACGACACATTTTTTAAGAAAAATATGTTTTATATATAAAATAGTGGCATATGAGTAAATATATATAAGTTTGTGAGTGTGCACGTAAATCAATGTTTTCTTTTTAGTAGTGTACAAATTTTTGTGGGACGTCCAAATAAGGTAAGTGTGCAAATTTCTGTGAGACAGATGGAATATATAATATTCTATCCCTTTTATATTAAAATGAGACTAAATATTAATTATATAATAATATTAGTAAATATAAGTTCATACTATGACATTTAATTCATCCTAAATTTTGCTTTTAAAACAAGCTCTAAAATAAAATAAAATATCATGAAATTTTTTAAAATTTTAAAATATTTGGTCAAAATTATTAAAACTCACACAAGCATATTAGTGGTATTATAATATTATTAATAAATATGACAATAATTACTTTTTTAATTATCCGTATTATTCACATTTAACTTAAAAATACAATATTATCATATTTGTGTTTAAAATATAAGTATACTTGAACAAGAATATTAAAAGTGATTCATTAAATTGAAAAAATAATTCATATAAGAGTAAGTCACTTGTGCACCAGTTACACCGTGCAAATCAAGTGTATTTTTTAAAAAGTTGCATCATTTATTACTGAAAAGTTACACAAATTATTACAAAAAAGTTATACTATGAAAGATACATTTTTCAGTAATAATATGTGTTATTTTTTAATAGTATTATGTGTAACTTTAAAAATTTGAACTTGAATTGCACGGTGCACCTGATTCATAAAAGACTAATCCTTCCTATAATGAATAAATTTCCTATTAAACTTATTCCTTAAATAATTGTGAATATTCCATAATGCCAACTCATAATAATGGAAACATATATTTAATAAAAGTTGAAAAAGAAAAATCAAGTTCATCAAAAAATATATCTACTTACTCTAAATTTATTCTCACTTTCTTTACTACTCCTTTCAAATTTATTCTCATACTTTTTCCAAAAAAAAATAAAAAATTATTATTATATTTATAAATACTCATTTCATTTTTATAAAAAAATTATAATAATTTTATTTATTTATTATTAAAATTCATGTCCATTTCAATTTATTTAAAAAAGCAAGAAAGATAAACAACAAGCATAACAAATGAGTAAATATCTTGTGCATCAAATACATCGTATTCAAGTGCATTTTTATAAAATTTACTTAAAATATTACTCCTCTGTCCCAAGATAAACTTCACACTTTCCTTATATGGACGTCCCAATTCTTTTTCACACCAAAAAAAAGGAAACAACTCACACTCACAAAAGTCAATAAAGTACATTTTTTTATATTTTATTATTTAACTTCACACTCACATACTTCACTTTTTTTTAATATGCGAAACTTCACCTATGAAAAAAATGTTGGAACGGAGGGAGTACTAGAAAATCGTGCAGATTATTATTTAAAAAAATATTTTTAATAATTTATTTTTTAATAATAACCGTATGAATTTTTAATAATGAATAGCGTAAAACCAGGGGGTTATAAGGTTAGACTTGGAGATGTGGAGTGTAAGGAGGCTTGGTGAACTAATCTAATTACTAACAACTAACATTTATCGATAAAAAAAATAAATATCAAATTTTTTTAAAAATACATTTAAGTTAAACAATATATTCCGTGCATACAAAATTGAAGGCATGACAAAATATGTGAAATTTAAAATTCCAAAGAGAGAGATATTCCCTTTATGACCGTTGGAGGAGAGAGCAGTTGGCGTCCACTCAGGGGCGACTTGGTCATTTCAACATTCCGAAGAAGGCATCTGACAGATTGGCTGCCACCATAGGAGAGAGAGAGGCGGCGGCACATGGTTTGCCAAACACACACAACATGGCCTCGGCCCCACATTCCTCCCTCTCTCTCTCTCTATAAAAACACCCCTTCCCCTTTCCCCCTATCACACTCATCGCTGATTTTTTTTATCATTAGCATTATTCTCTCTCTCTCTCATCACCAACACAGTGCAGAAACATTATTTAGGAGGAGAGAGAGAGAGAGAGGAATGGCCATGGCGAGGATTCTGGTTGTGTTAATGGCGATCTTCGCCGTCGTGTTGACCTCCTCCTTCCAGTGCGGTCAAGCGCAGGAATTCTCTCCTGCTCCGGCACCCACCAGCGACGGTAATCAACTTTCTCTCTCCTCTCTCTCTCTGAGAGTGCCAATTTCTTCTTATTTGATGGTTAAATTGAAGAGCAATTCGTTGTTTAGCCTTTATTTTTTATGTGCGTGCAGGTTCGTCGATTGACCAAGGGATTGCGTATCTGCTGATGATGGTTGCTTTGGCGCTCACCTATTTAATCCACTGAATTTCAGATCAGTTTCTTCCTTGGAAATGTACTCTCTTCGCAGATTGATTGTAGTTTGTTAAATTCATTTTTTCGGGATCTGGTTTGATGGCAGATTTGTAATTTGTGGTTGTGAATTGGTTGGAACAAATTGATTTTTTCAAATTTAATTTCCATCTCGTTTCCGCACAGGATATTATTTGCTCATTGTTTGTTTGTTTCTTCACAGGATATATTTTTCAAATATATCTAAGAAATAGCTAAACCGTACATTTGTTTGATGGGGGTGCAATGAATGCAGTAAAACTGAGCTGAAACAAGTTTGTACAATTAACCTAATACCTAAATCTTGTCCATATCAATTTGCATTTCAAGTAAAAGTACATTTTTTTAATGTACATATAGATTAAGTGTTTTCTTTAACACTCAAATTGCTATTAGTATTTTTTTTAAAGCATTTCACACAACTTTTGAAAAATAAATTATTTTACAAGTTGTTCTGTAGAGTTATAAAACAGACACTAAATACTTGTTTAGTTTATAAGTGTCCACGAATTAGTTTTTTTAATGTGCAAACTCTTATGGAAAGAAAGAAATACATATTTAACTACACCCTTCCCGTTTATATAGTAGCGCGTACTTGACAAGTTCGTAGCACGAAACGACAATTCCGACAGAAGGGCCGGCCAACTCACCAGCAAACAATCCCTTTAGACCTCCATCTCTATTTCTCAAGATTCATCATACATTGTCATTAGTCACCAATGTTATCTATGTTATCAGGAATATATACCTCCGTATCTCGATTAGTGTCAATTTTGTGATCAATGGACCAAGTTGAGAAATCGTTTCTTTAGGCCCGTCTTGACCCCTTTTATTATCTTACCTAACAAACTGCCCAAAAAATTTCACATTCACATGCAGTAATCTACAAGCTGATATGTGTTTGATATTTCGAAGGAGCTCATAACTTCATATTGTACAAGCTCCTCAAATTCGAACCCTTCAATACAATGAAGTTCATTCAAAACAACTGATATGATGGGATCGCTCTCTATTAATTGACAATACAAGCCAAAAAGCTAAGACCAAAATAATTTTGCATGAAATAATTGCCTCAAAAAATTAAAAGACTCTCTAAAAATGCCGAAATACATTAAATTTTTTATTATCAAATCAAATTTTCAAATTTACAAAAAAAAAAAAAAAAATCAGCCCCTCCCTCCTAACACATCTAATTGAATGTCCATAGTAGCATTTCCCAACACTGCTTCTTTCTTCCTCTGCTGTCTGCTTCTACATAATTCAGCACTTGCATAAATACTTGCAAATATTATACAAAATTCCAGCCCAAACCTCGTAAATCCAACTACAAAATTCCAAATCCCATTAATAATCACTTTCTTATGCTCATGAGATTTTTCATCAGTTTTCCAATTGAAACGCCAATCACTTTTCCCATCTCCAATAAATTCAATCACCTCATCTACAACCTCAAATCTCCTCGGAAAATCACTTGCTCTCTCTATCAAAATACTTCTGCTTTCTTTCAAACGCCCTAACGCTTCATCCATCTCAGTTTCTTGCCTTGATCTCACACTCTAAGTAACAATTTTTTTTTTAAAGTATGAGTTAGAATTTTAATATATAATTAGGGATTAAAGATTTGTAAGTCCATAATTTGTCTTCATTTTGAATTTGGTCCATACGAATTACAGATTATGATATTGTTCACGTAAATTTAAAAATATTTTGATTTTGGTCCTTTTATAAAACTACTTAACCTTATGTAAGTTTGTAAAAAGACCAAAATTAAAATATTTTCAAATTTGCTGTGTCAATATCAAAATGTGTAATTCATGTGGACCAAATTTAAATTCGTGACAAATTTTAGGACTACCGGAACTCTAATCCCATGTAATCATTGCATGCGTGTATGTACATAGAATAATAATAAACCTGCAAGTAGAGAAGAATGTTGTGAAGTTGTCCGAGAGAATCCCTAATGGCTATCATCTTCTCCTTTTCCTCCATAGAAGTGTCCGAAACGACGCAGTTTCGACCGTGATTCGAGCATTTGTTGCAGAAATGGAAGCCCTTCCGCGTGATTTTTTCATTGATTCTAACATGCAAATCCCATGTTTTGGCTGTGAGAATTTGTAGCTTATCGTAATTATTGAGCTCCATCAAGCCCAATTCTTGTGCATTCAATAATATATATATGGAACGTGTGGTGTCCAACAACTTTTGGAATTCTCAATTTTCAATTTTATGTGTTGTCTTTTTTTAGCTAATATTCTCAACCATTTACTTCTTTTTGATGGATATATTATTAGGAAAATTACAAAATAATTCACAAAATTAACAAAAATTATAAATTGATTCTGTGCAGAAAAAATTATACTTTTGTACAAATATTGTTAATCAATTTGTAAATACAGTCACTTTTTTGAACCAATATGTAAATCATCCTTTATTATTTGATCATCCATAGTGCTTTTTTTTTTTAAATGTTTGTGCAGGGTTATATTTTTATTTTTTTTTACTTTTCATATATAATTTGTGTTTAGATACATAATTGCCATCAATAATTAACAATATGCAAGTATGATATAATAAAATATAAAAGTGAAATAAGTAATTGGATTTGTTTTTATGGTCTAGAATATTTGGTGGTGGTGGTGCCTATCATCTTGTTTACCTTTTTTGTTTCTTTATTAATTTATTTCTTTTTTAATTTCTTGTGGTATATGCTTCGAGTTAGATAAGTTTTGTATGGAAAGTAACAAAACGTTAGTACAAAATTATTACTAGATGTTTCATGCCCCCACCAATTTTTATTAATTAATTTATTGGTGGAATTTTTATGCAAAACTTGGTTAATTAATGTCATCAAATCTTGGCAAGTAGTTCTAGAAAAGGTCTTCCACAATAAAAGGACCAATGCCTTCTTTGTTATCACTAATCCAATTTTTTTATAGTCCATAGTGAAATTTTTGATATTTTAATAAAATATTTTATATTTTAAAACAGTTTTATAATAAATTTTTTATGAACAATTTTCATATAAAATTTTACAATCTATTCTTCTTTGACTAATATGACTTTTGAATTACTTCCGTCCCTTTATAATATTTTTTTTTATTTTAGTTTGTTTCGCAATAAAATAAATTTTGACAACCTATTTTTTACTTAGTCACATTTTCATTCATTTTTGTTATATTTATTTATAAATGAATATAGATTTATATGTCCATGATAAATGTAATAATAACACATAAATAAATTTAAACAATAAATAAAAATAAGTATCTATTACAACTAGAGATTTTTTTAGAAACCAAAAGACAACTAAAGACTCACACTTTTTATTATTATTATTTTTATTACTATAAAAAAACTAAGGACTCACATTATTCAATTTGTTATTATTATTTTAATTATTTTTTATACTATTTTGATTTTTTTTTATTTTTTATGACATCATTTTTATCTTAATTTATGTGCCCAAAAACAACAAAAAATATATACTGAAATGAAGGGAGAAATTTTTTTTGTATTATTATAGTTATGCATACTCTATTTTAATTTTCTAGATTCGTTAGACATATAAATTTATATCTATGGCTGGACATTTAATACTTATAGTTATCATAATACTCTATTTTTCTATTTTGTTACATCGTTTGTATTATAATTATTATTTTAAAATTTATTTTTATTCTAATATATATAAAGATTTTATATAGTAATTTAATTTAATTTATTATTT
>JAPKLY010000022.1:1434394-1588088 GCA_026898435.1 Prunella vulgaris | reverse complement strand
CACAATTGCTGTCTTTTTTATCAAACTTTCTCGAGGCTAAAAATCTTTTTTTTTTAAATTATAACCTTTTAGTATGAATAAAAATTGTTATTTTATCCGTTTCAAAATGTAATTCTCTTTCCATCTATGAAAAACTATACTCATTTGGATGAATATATATTTTCAAAAAATATAGTAAAAATATTTTATGTTATTATTGGGAGCCACTTAAAACAATTGTATGAGAGTAAAGTGAAATAATTATTTTTATAAAAACGTAATATTTGTATGGATAGGTAAATAACAAACGAGTATATATTTTTTTATGATGGAAGAAAAATGAAATTTTAGAGGGTGCATGTAATTTAACAAGAAAAGTGAATTAATAAAGTGCAAAACTACTAACTAGCTCATCATTGCTCCAATTAAAAAAATGGATTAATCTTGTATGCATCAGTTAAACGATGCAATTCAAGTTCACTTTTTAAAAGTTACACAAAATACTATTGAAAAGTTACACATGTTATTACTGAAAAATGTATATTTTATAGTGTAACTTTTCAGTAATAATTTGTGCAACTTTTCAATAATAAATTGTATAACTTTTTAAAAATACACTTGAGTTGCACCGTGTAACTGGTGCACAGGAGATATACTCTAAAAAAATATGACTGAAAAGGTAGTTGTCTTATATTATTATATTCTTATACACAAATTCTAAATTTATATCATTAAATATATAATATATTATATTATTTATTCATTTACAACATTTATTTATTTACTAATAATATAATAATATCAAATATACTTTTCTCATATTACCAAAAAAATGTATAAAAATCCATTACTTCATTAGAATTTTACAATACATAAAGTAAACCTCATATGTCGCACAAAATATTTAGCTAGAAGGAACATAAACTAGACCATTGTGTATACAAATTCACCAAAATAAATAAGAATGACCAAATATCCATTACTCATTGACATTTATCAACATAATATTTGCATATTATATTCTAGAGATCTATAATATAACTTAGTAGTTAGTACTATGAACTTGATTATTTTATCAATATACACTGTATTGATAAATAAATATATTTTAGCTAAAAAATGATATATATATATATATATATATATATATATATATTATATTTGAAACAAATTATCATTCCAATTCCCAAACTCAAAATCATCAAAGTGTGATGTAGGTTGACCAACATCTTCAAAATTAATATCATCCCATATCAATGGTGGTGATTGATAATCAAAATAGGCATCAATAAATGATTGATCCAACGGCTGAGGATCATCCATCATCAAATCCCCATTTACTCCTTCTTTGCTCAAATCTCGACAAAACCTCAGCACGGAAATAGGTGATCCCCTGTTCTCATAAGACTCCTCCGAACCGGAGTCACTTCTATTCTCCACCACCTCTGCCGGCGGCTCCACCACCTCTACCGGCGGTTCTGCCGTCGGCATGACATGAGATGGATTGATTTCATTCCATATCAAAGGCGAAGGTGAAGTAGTGGATTGCAAATCAAAAAAGTCATTCAAGAATGATTGATCGAACGGTGGAGAATCATCCAAATTTTGACGCATCTCTTCCCGGCCGCATTCGTTACTCTCCTCCACCACCTCTTCCGCGGGAGGCTTGATAATGTTCGTCACGGCATTGCAACCACGTATTCCAATGGCCGCTTCGTCGTAAACCTTTGCGGCCGCCTCCGCCGAGTCAAATGTACCGAGCCAAATCCTCTTCCGCCGCACCGGGTCGCGTATCTCCGCCGACCATTTTCCCCACGGTCGGAACCTAACCCCGCGAAACTTCTTCTCGCCGGATTTACTCCGGGTTGACTGACGCTGCGCCGAAGACGGCCTCCTCTTCTTTTTTACATCACTACTCTGTCTCTCTAGTTTAATCTCGTGGACATACCTTCGCCGCCGTACATTGCATTCGTCGCCGGAAGATTCGGTGGCGTCGCCGTCGGTGACGAATATCCTGACGACAGAACTGATTTGATGGGGAGGAACTGATTTGATGGTGTGAGTTTTTCTGAGCAAATATTCAGTTGAAATCATCTTCAAAAGAAACAGGGGATGGAAGAGCAGAGGTGGTGGTAAAACATCAAGAGGTAAATTATTATTAAATTAAATCAAAAATGGGGGAAATCAAAGAGATTAATGTTACGGACGAGATTAATTTCAAGATTAAAAGATTAAAAGCAAGATTTCTAACTGATGAGAGAGACTGAAGAGATTCTCTATTTATATAGATAGGGGGAGTGAGGGGGGGGAGAGAGAGAGAGAGAGAGTAAATATCATAACTATTGGCAGTCAATAATTTTTACCTTTTCTCCAGCAGAGATTTTGTATTTTGAGAGTAAAAATCCTAAATATTTGGAGTCAATATTTTTTACCTTTTCTCGAGGAGAGATTTAGTGTTTTCTGCAACAGTGTACTTTGAAGATTTCAATAAGTTTTATTCTTTAATTTTGTTTAAATAAAAATAAGATTTTTAATTTTGATAAGAAAAAATGTTTATGGAAATTATTAGTGCTAAAATCTTTTTAAACGGTATCCAGAATTTTCTTCAACAACAAGTTTGTGATTTTCTCCATTTATATTATTTATACCACAGATTTAATTAATATATCAAACACAAATAAGGTATAAATTTAAATAATAACAATTTCACAATAATTTTTTTCCAATTTGATCGTTATTTTGGTGATACTTGCACCCCAAGATCCTGAGCAACCAATTTTAAAATATTCATTTAAGTGGACACTAAATAAACATATGAAATACAAAAAATAAGTCAAAGTACTATTAATCAACGGTGATTGGTGACACAAATATTGCAGGGATGAAAACTTGTGCTTCAAGCAAACGTAAAACACTTGCCCAGTCTCCAATGAACAAATATTTCTATTTCCTAATTAATACTTCCAACTCTTTTTTCATAGAGTGAAAGCTTAATTTAAAAAAAAGTATATAAATATAAGTTAAATAATAAAAATTTTAAAAAATATATTTTGTTGATCTTTATGAGTGTGAACTATTTCATTTTAAAAGTGTGAAAAAAATTAGAATAGAGAGTATACCGGACCAAAATAATACTTGGATGCACGAATTATACTGTAAAGTAATTATATAATTAGTAATTTCTACGTCTCAATTTTATTTTCACTTTAACTTCAAAGTTTTTTTTATCTAAATTGATTTGTAATAATTAAAGGATAAAATAGTTATAGAATAAATGATTATAATCACTTTAACTGCATGAGACAACATGAATTTATTTTTGTATTTGCTATTAGTTGAACGCAATGTAATTTAGACGTATTTATAAGGGTGAACAATGAAATGGAAAAATAAAATTGAAATGAGAAGAGTATTAATTGATAAAAATAAATTAATATTGTTCAAAAAGAATTATCTAACACAGGTTAACTTATAATACCTCAGTTCTTCAATAAGCTATCATGAAAAATTGCACGAGAATTAAAAATATCAATATAAAAATTACAAGAATAAGACATTTCAAAACCAGTATAAAATTTTATAAAGTTGCATGAAGAATATCCAAAAAACATATTAAAGGGTGGGAAAATATTTTTTACTACTCCCTCCATTCCAAAAAAAAAATTATTCTTTTAAGTTTTTTTAAATAAAATAATAGTATATAAATAAATATATGTATAATTTTGTAAGTATATTGTAATTGATATAGAACGTTCAAATAAAAAAGTGCATAAATTATCTAAAATAAAATGAGTAATATTATTTAAAGATACATGTAAATAGCAAGTAAAAATTAATGCATTAAAACATTTGTGATTTGTCATCAAAGAAATGTGTCAGTTTCTTATGTTTCGCGCGTAACCAAATTTGGAAATTTTTGGTAGTGCCTTGTTAATAACTTCTCCATGCTAGATTCAATGAATTATACTCCATCCATCTCATAACTATTTTCATAAATAGTTCTGGACATACAAATTAAGAAAAAATAAGTATGTGAGTGTAAAATTAAATAATAAAATAACAAAAAGTACTCCCTTCGTCCCAAACCAATTTACACACTTTCCATTTTGGGTTGTCCCAAACCAATTTGCACACTACTTAAAAGGAAAATATTGATTTACGTGCACACTCACAATTTTCCACACATTTACCCATACACCACTACTTTATTTAAAAAATACATTTTCCTTAAACCGTGTGCCATCCCAGGGGTGCAAATACCCCTAGGACGGAGGGAGTATATTTTATTGATTTCTGTGTGAAAGAAGAGTTGGGACATCCAATTGAGGATAGTGTGAAAGTAGTTTTGAGACGGAGGGAGTATAATTAAATAAATTTTAAATATGTGTTGTTTTTATTTATATTGGGAAAAAAGTAAAAAAAAAAAAAACAAATTAATAAGTATATTTACTTCTTACAGATTTTTTGTATTCTTTCGAAAATATATTATTTTATCTTCAAGATTTTTTGGGAAAATTACAAAATGGTTCACAAAATTGGCACAAATTACAAATAGATTTCTGTGCAGAAAAGAATATGCTTCTGTGCAGAAAAGAATATGCTTCTGTGCAGGAAAAAATTATACTTCTGTGCAGAAATTGTGAATCAATTTGTAAATATAGCTATTTTCTTAAACCAATATGTAAGTTACCCAAATATTTTATTTTTTACTAACAGTTTTATAGCTTGATAAATTATTATTGAGTAGATATTGTATGAAGGTGGTTCATATCATGAACCACTTTTTAAGAAGGTAAAAAAATAAATTCATAAATATAAACCTTGTATCACATTGTGATTTATATCATTAAACTGGTTTATATAATACTTTACTATTATTATTTGCATCTTGTGCTCATTACATCCTTAATAATATTATTTTTTAAAATCAATATTATTATTAGTAAAGAAGTAATAATATGATTAGGGAATGTTTCATGTATAACTGATGCATGGTGCATTCGTTCAACAGTGAAGATTATTTATATTAAATAAAATATTAATTTATTATACTAAAAATGTGAATTGATTACATTGAGAAGTCTACACCAAAAATTGATAACAATATAATCAGCTCACACTTTTTAATAAAATCAACCTACACTTTTCAGTAAAATTATATAAGTAATTTCAACTGTTAAGTAAATATATCGTGCATCAAGTGCACATTAAACTTAATGTACGATTATGTAATACTATTTTAAGATCTTATATTTGTTAAATTTCTTAATTTATCAAACTCTTGAACATACACTCTTTTAACAGCTTATAAATTACTACCTCAGATCCCAAAAGTTTGCAATGTTTTTGAAGACACAATTCTTAAGAGAAAATTTAATGAATATAATAATGTGTAGCATAAAAATTGTGAGATAAAGAGATTTAGAGAAATATTTCTTTTTTGAAGAAAAAAGAAGAGAGAGATTATCATATATTTTAAATCTGCACTTATCATACATGAAATAAATATAAAACATAAAATTTAGAACAAATGATTCAATCCGATACCCCATATCTGATCTATATTTTTAAGAATAAAAATGAAAAACAAGAGACCACTTGACGGTTTCACAAGTGCAAAAAGCACGCAAAATATGCAAATAATGTAAGATGGTCCCTCAAAAAAAAAAAAAAAAAAACCCCAAAAAAAAAAAGAAAAAAAACAGTGATTATACTAAAAACGTTCATTGATCAAACAAAGACCAATAAACTAAATTCATAAGATTAAAAAACCGAATGTGTTTCTGAATAGTCAATTCCATATGAACAATTCGAAAGATAAATTGGCTGTCAGTTTCAAGCTATTCTTACATTGATTCTTAACAAGAACATTGCCAACAAAGATTCCATTTTTTTACATAGTTCAATTTAAGGCATTGTACGGACACATCATACTAACCCATAGCATACTTCTGGGTCCAGCTCCTTGCAGTTTGCTCGTACTTCGACCTGTCGGTCTTGTACATATGGGCAATTTCCGGCACCAGGGGATCATCAGGGTTTGGATCCGTCAAAAGAGAACAGATCGAGAGCAACACCTGAGTTTATAATTACCGTCCATGATAAGACGAAAATCATCAGAAGACAAGAAAAATATGCAACATGCATCTTGAGCAAACAAAATTGCACGGGATCTTTTGTTATACAGTGATGTGACACCTTTTGTTACACTATCTAGACGTGCCGAATAGACAGTGCAAGTAAAGAGGAACCATGAGATGATAAATGTGATAAATTGCAATGCACGAGCGCCATCCATCTATGTAGTGTAACAAAAGATGATGAACTGTTGTGCGACGGGAGATCTCATCCAGAACGAAATGGCAAGATATGATCCATATAACTGATGCACATGGCGGAGTAAAAATTAATTTGCTTTTGTAAGTGAAGTCCACTCAATATAAATTTATGACACACATCACACATGCTTTATTGGTAGGCGAGCAGTAATAATCCCCTCACGAGGCGTTTAAGGAAATAAAGAAACTATCAGATTAGAAGCCATGAAGGAAAACAGTGAGATCTGAAGATGGTCAAATAGAAACCTCAGTGCAGATTATTTATTCGTTCTATATAAGGACCCAAGATCACTTTGAGGACAAAGATATCTAATAATTCCATGACCACTATTTAATTTGAAATGTAAATGTAACCTCAATTGGTTCATTTAGTGTCGTAAGTTATAAACTCGTGATTATATATGACAAAAAAAGCATTAATGAAATGCAGAATAACCTTGGAAATTGTCAAGGCAGGGCTCCACTGCTCTTTCAAGATGTCAAGGCAAATGCTACCGTTGCTGTTAATATTTGGGTGAAAAACCTTTGTCCTGAAAGCTACCTGAAATAGTCCAACCAGAAAATTGCAGTGTTATATTTATTATCACTTCACTCAAAAAAAGTTCAGATATTAAACAATTCTTTTTCTGAATTCAACCATAGAATTACAACAAAGTATGCATGCTGTTTTTTTTTTTTTCAAAAAGGACAAAAGAAAACACAAATTCAACGACGTCAGATAAATAAATGCCAAAACTAAATTTATAGTTGGCCTAACAATATTACAACTTCAAGATAAAACATATCCAGCAACACCAAAATAAGATAACTACTGCATACTTATTGTTGAGAATTATTGCTCACATGATTTAAGTCCAAATCCATTAAAAAGACAAACACAAAATCACTGCTTCATTGATCTAAAACAAAAACAAGCAAGTCCCGAAGTTCATAAAATAATTTATTTATGCCTTACTTTTGGAGGCTTGAATGGGTAGTCAGGGGGGAAATGAATAGTGACCAAAAACACTCCTCCTGCATAAGGACTATCTTGAGGTCCCATTATTGTTGCTTGCCAGTGAAACATGTCCTCGCCAACGGGTCCTATTAACAAATACAAAGAAACAATGTAATTCCATCATCCAACAAGAAAGAGCAAAATCCAGAAACAACTCTTCATTGAGAAAATCATTAGAAATAGCAGCTCTCACACAAAATTTTGCGTGAAAATAGAACCAATAAATGCCAAAAAAAAAACAACTTCTTATAAATGCTTCAGACGTAATATGGATATAGAGTAGGAATTGGGACAAAAGACCATACTTAGGTCCCAATTTTTTTCCAATAGTACCCGCATCGAACTGCATTGCTCTCTAATCAGCTTCAGAACTCAATGAGTACATTAGACTTGCAGAAACTAGTTTGAAGAACAGAATTGGTAGAAAGTAAAATGTGTGAACTACAAGAACATTAGAAAGCTCTTCTTGGATGTATCTTTTGGTATGCACCACAATTCTTCAAACCAGTCTTTAAATTAGGACATGATATGAATATGTGACAAATGTTGAAAGCTCAATATATCACAACAGATACAGGCATTATGCAACACGTGCTCGACTTCATTTCCGATCTTCTCAACATCAAAGATGCAGAATTAGAAAGGAGAATTAACTGAACTTTGAACTTTCTTAATATAATCATCAACGCCAATCAGACCACAAAAGAAAGCCCCTATAAGAGATTTTTTTCTTTGCCTATTCTTTACCCAACAAAATAAGCATTTCACAAACAAAATTTCATAGCCTAGGTAACAATTTAGCAATAAAATTTGAGCAAATTAAAAGGAAGAACAGTAATTAATCTACACAGAAGATTGCAGAACACCCGAAAACATATTGCTACATCCACAAGCATTCTGCGACAAAAACAACTTTTCACAACGGCAAATTGTGGTCAAAACAACAAAATCATGCAAACCCATATCGAGAAATGTCCTTTTACACAAAGATTATATTCATAGATATCAATAACAACAAAATCAAGATTGCCCACATGAATATATACATTTGTTTTGCCGCGTACGCATACATAACCATCAGCAAATCACAGATCGAACCTTAATAGCACAAAGAAAAAGGTAAATATATTAAAGATACCATGATTCTCTAGACATATACCTGCGCTGCAAGAAGTTGGAGGATCCTTCTGCAAATCCTTCAGCTCCTTCAAGATCCGTTTCGAAGCCATCGAACAAGAATCAGATCTGTTGAGTAAATTCAGGAAAAATTAAAATGATGCCCACAAACAAAAGCAATGAAATGTTACGCTACGCCACGCCAACAAATTTAGGCTGTTTTATACGAATGATTCCGTCGATGGAATACATGGATATACAGTAAGATGAAGATTCGTCCCTACCTCCCTTTTTTTCTTTCTGGTTCAGCTGCCGCTGCTGCTTCTTGAAGCTAAGAAAAAGACTCTCGGGAGAATATAGTGCGACTTTCCCTTATTTTACCATTTCCCATTTTATTTATTTTTATTATAATTTATTAAAAAAAACTGTTTGAGGAAAAAAACATGATGAATATGACAATTCTTTTTTAAATAATAGTTATTTTATATAAAAAATATTATTAATTTTTTTAAAATTTTATTATTTTTATTAAAAAATAACATTTTAAAATAAATTATATCAAGATCTCATACAAAATTTACCCAAATTTTACTTATTAATTTAAGCTATTTTTCAAGATAAATTTGTTTCTTGTTTTCTAAAACAATAATTTGCAACCTAAATTGGACTTTCAATTATGACATGATTTTCGAATCATCCTAATGCAGTATGTAAGTTGCATTTTAGTCAAATTTGGCTACTTGTTCTATAATTGGAAAAAAGCATTTATATATAGAAATGTTGAATTTTTTTAATAAAATAAAATGTGATGATTAAATAACACTAGATGAATGCATAGTAGATTCGACCAAAAAAAGAAAAACTCATTTAGTTATAAAACAATAAATTTTAGGCATAAATTGTAATGCATAAAAAAGTGCCTAAATTATTAATTTTTATTTGAAATTTTTCAAATTATTTTTTATTATAAATTTTTTTAAACTATCAATTTTTATTTTATTGAGCTCTTAAACTATTCTTTTTATTTTAAAAGATTCTTAAAGTATAGATTTTATGTGTTATAACTTATAAGATATTTTTGGCAATTCGAGAGAGATGCACTTTTTTGTTGAATTTTAATTTTAAGAACATTGAATTTGACCGATTCATCAATTTTTAATGCATATATTAAACTAATTTAGCAACTTTGGTGAATTTTTTTACTAGAGGTTTCATGAAATAAAAATTAATAAATTAATGACTTTTTAAAATAAAATTTTGTTTATGGATCTGTTGAAATAAAAGTTGATAGTGTGGAAACTTTTGATTTGATACATTATGCTTAACTCTCATTTAAAATAGGGCTAATTTTTATTCTTTTATATTAAAATAGGTTAATATTTCTCATTTGATTCTACATTTATTTATTTTTCAAGACGGTTACTGATAAAAGAATTCATTAAACTTGGATAAAAATATAAATATAAATTCTATTTTAGATATAAATAACAAATTTATTTTTGTGGATGAAAAAAATATCTTTATGAAATAAAATGAGTATTCATATGCAGAATGATCATGATTTAAATCACAATTTTATTGATTATATATATTTATTTATCTTATGAGACCCTGCAAGCTTAGTATTTCAAACTTCAATAGTAGATATTTTTTGTGAGTGTATTAATACTCACTCTATATTTTTTGGATGGTGCAAATGAGTAATGAAACGAATAAATAATTTGATGGAATAATTTAGAATTAATTATTTTTGAAAGATTGCAAACTTATTTAAGAAAATAAAATATTAAATTTAATGAAAATGAGTTCAATATATTTTTTTAATTATTTTAGAAAGGTTCCGACTATATACCCCTTCAATATTATAAGATACACCTATTTTGCTTTCTTATTTTTATAAATAATTTATTTTAATATATTTCTTTCAACTCATCAACTCCATCTTCTTCTTTTCCCCATTTCCCAACTGCACAATAATTTTCCTAAATTAATGAGAATCAATCTCTAAGTCCCTGAAATAATTTTATATTCCCTACCAATATTTTTTTTTTCATTTTATAATGTTAAATAATGAATTGATGGAAGACGGTGGCGGCAAATAAAGAAAAATATATATTTAATAATTATTTTTTATGAATGTATTAAAATTAATGTATGCTTAATTTAAATTTTATTTTATAAAAATAGGTGAAATAGATATTTGATATATTAATTAATTTTTTTATATAAAAATATGTAAAATAGATATTTGATAATGTATGTAGGTGTATCTCATAAAATGGAAGGGGTATATAGTCGGGCCCTTTTAGAAATATATGTCTTCTGTGCTCAGGCCCACGGGCTTTGCAGTCCATTCAGTTGAACAAAAGCAGTTAGCGATTGGCCCAATAATGTCTTCAACCTAACAAACATCTTCTCGGCCCATATCAATCAAGCCTGAAATTTGTAACCGACCTTTGCGGCGGCGTGCGGCGTTTCTCTCCCTCTTTCCCCCTCTACCATCACCATACCTGCGGCGGCGTAAGGCGTCTTTCTCTTTCTATTAACATTGCGTCTGAGCAAGTATGGAGTACGTTAACCCTGAAGGTCTTCGGTTAGATGGTCGGCGATCCACAGAGGTTTCTTTCACTTTTATTTTTAGTTATTTATTGCTTTACTCTACATTCAAGTGTTGTAATTCTGGTTATTTTGCGCATATTGCGAAATTCGTGATTTTAGATGAGGCAGCTTCGTGCAGAAATAGGCGTGGTTTCAAGAGCTGATGGGTAATAATCGAAATCTTAGTTGCTTTTTCCGTTTTTTTTTTTTTTTTTGCACTTTCACAATTGAACGATTGATCATTCAAGTTTTTTAACCTAAACTGAAGAGTTGATTGGATTAAATTGTGTTGTTGCTTGCAGCTCAGCTGTCTTTGAAATGGGGAACACTAAAGTCATTGCTGCCGTTTACGGTCCAAGAGAGGTGTCTTGTTTGATGATTAAAGAAAACGTTCTTCTTTTAATGTCATAATTTCAGATTGTGAATGTAATTGTACATGAGCTTGCACTGTATGAGTTTAAATGCCAATTTCTGTAATGTTTATGCTCAATGTTTGAGTTTTTTTGAAGAAAATCAGCAGAAAGAATACAATTAATCTGGAGTAGTCTATGTATAAGCCATGTAGTAGCCTGTCGTTTCAAGTTAAATGTTTTTCTTGATTTTACTTATGAGTATAAAGTACGTAGAATTCGAAGATGTGATGAAGTGAAATAGAAGTCATTCTCCACTTTTAGCTTGAACTTTTGTATTCAGTTTGCGGATAATACTCACTCAATTAAGCTTGTTTTAGCATAGAGAGTTTACATTGGGTGGATTTTATTGGTTAAGAATGTGACATTTGCAGCCAACTATGTTTTCAGGTTCAAAATAAGAGTCAACAGCTTAATGATCAGGCACTGGTAAATTATCTTTTGCTCTCACTGATTACGAGTTTAAAGTTTCTTCTTTTGCCTTTTCTTTTCAAGCCATTATTCAGCGGTTATGGTTGCCAGGTACGTTGTGAGTATAGCATGGCTAATTTCAGTACTGGAGATCGCATGAGGAAACCTAAGGGGGACAGGTATGTAGCTTGTTAGATGAGACTTTGTGAGTTGTGATATTATATTATTTTCCAAAGTTGGAACATATTTCACTTAATTATTGCCTGCATTGCTTCTATCCTTTTCATGTGGTGCATAGGCGATCCACAGAGATATCTTTGGTCGTTCGTCAAACAATGGAAGCATGCATATTGACACACCTGTTGCCTCGTTCTCAGGTTCTTCTTCTAACAAAATGGAAGTATTACCAACTAAATGACCTCTTCTACTTTCTTTTTACAACTGTTATCTTTCTTATTTGTATTTACAGATAGATATCTTTGTCCAAGTTCTTCAAGCAGATGGAGGTACAAGATCAGCGTGCATAAATGCAGCAACCTTGGCCCTTTCTGATGCTGGTATTCCTATGCGAGATATTGTCACCTCTTGCAGCGCTGGATACCTAAACGGAACCCCTCTGCTTGGTATATAAGCAAACCCTTTAAGTCACTTTGAAATCTTGTGACTGCATTTTCTACTCTAGCATTATATAATCATATAATCATGTAGAAATCTAACATCGAGTTTTCATATACAGATCTAAACTATGCAGAAGATAGTGCTGGTGGACCCGATGTTACTGTTGGCATTCTGCCTAAGTTGGACAAAGTTACCCTCCTTCAGGTCTAATGCACTCTAATTTTGTCTAATTTGAGTATTTATTAATGTGTGGTAGAGATCTACTATTCCTGGCTTTTTAATTTTAATTTTCGTCGTCTGTCTGTGATAACAAAACACATGTGAATACCTATTAGCACTTTGCTTATGTTTAATCTAATTAACTAATGGCGTCTTCCTGATAGATGGATGCCAAACTACAAATGGAAACTTTTGAAAATGTTATGCAACTAGCAATAGAAGGCTGCAAAGCAGTGGCTACTTATATTAGAGAGGTAATGCTCGTTGCTATCATTTGCTTACCTTGAATCATCTAATGCTCCCAGTTTTTTTTTTTTTTTTTTTTGGTAACTATTGTTTTTCGACAGATATTATTGGAAAACACAAAGCAGTTAGAATCTCGTAGAGGTGTATAAAGCAACACCTTACATTCAGGCAGGCTCAGGGGGAAACAAGTGAAGGATATGCTTCTTTTTTCTACAGTGTTGGAAGCAGCCAGTAACGATGGTGATTCCTTACTTATCTCGACGGATGGAATGAAGGATGGTCAATGATGATGTGAAATTATGGATTCGAGGATAATCAAGGATGATGATTCAAGATGTGAAATCTTGGGGCTATGATTAACTGATTATTCTATTAAACTCGCGTATTATTCTTCTTGTGGTTATTTGGATGATGTTTATTGATGATTATTGTTTTCACCAATTTACCCTGTATTTTCTTTATTTGAGAAAAGGAGAAATTGAGATTTTCAGTATTTAAGCTGTTAGAATTAAGATTTAAGTTTATTGAACGAGTAGGGTTGTTTATATCGCTGAATAATTTTAATTGTTTAGTATGAACAACACTATATGTTTCAGGAAAAATAATTCTAATAGTCTAAAAAAGCAATAAAACTGGACTGTGCACATATTACATTCAAATTCCTGACCTGTCAGAATTAGGTTGAAGAATCATTGGAAAATATATTTTATCTCCATTAACGTGATGTATGATGATAATATACTTAGAAAAAGAGATGAAACATTTTTTTTTTTAAATAAAAAATAAAAATCATTGGTTACTGCAATAATATATTTCCAAATTGCAGAATAAAAACTGAAAACTGGGAGAAATCTAATACCCGCGCATTGTCAAATTCTTGTTTCATTTATAGAGAGAACAAAAAGAAAAGAGCATCATGTAGAAACTGCTGTAGTCCACGAGACACATAAAATCTAACACCACAACAATTTTAGCAGCCATTTCAAAAACCACAGGCTTCTGTATAGTTTATACGATGGGCTAACTAGTCACAGGATCAGACTCAGAAAAAGTCGAGCCGGTCGTCGCAGCAAAAGGCAGACGGGAAAGCAGCAAGCTCGAGTCGGCCTGTCCATTCCTCTCCCGGTTTGAGGGTGATACTCTTTCCTATGGCTGCTGCATCCACACACAGCATCTGTTTGTATTCCTCGTCCCCAAAATCTGCCATTGCTTTCGACTTCTTTTCCCATGGGTTCCACACAACTAGGCAGAACAAATTAGAAATGTGAGCATTATTATAGCAACAAGAGTTGATCATGTATCAGAGATTTATTTACCAATATCAGGTAGGCCTTCCTTTCTGATTAGATATGTTCGCTTCCTTTCGTGATCAAGAACAGCAACGCACTTTGGTGAGTTCAGATACACTCGATCTACCTGAGGACGAAGGAGGTAACACAGTCGGTTAACAAGAGATATAATTGCACAACACTGTCTTAAGATTAGAAGAGATGTTTTAAGGATTTCGTGCTACAAGATTTACCTCTGATTCGAATGTTATAGCATCCCCCTGCTCTGTGAAAAGTTCCCTACGGCAGAGATTGTCGAGGTAATCCAGAGTTTCTAAACCTTCTATTCTCACTTCACTGTTCATAGTATTCAGAACATTCCACAATGATGCAGTGATCCCATATTAGACACATATCACCATCTAAAGAAATAAAAAATCTGCAGTTTAGCAATTTACCTTATGTCAGAAACAGACAGGTGAGTGTGATAAGCCAAAGAGAAACTGAAAGGTTTCCCATTTATGTTCCTTATGCGAGATATCAGTATCAGGTTCCCGTCTGATGCCAGAGAGACTCTAAGACGAAATTCAAACCTGAAACAAGGAAAGTATCATCAGTTCACATGGCCAAAGTCCATTTTTGTCACACTCGACTTTATAATGACGAGGTACAAAGTAGTAGATGCGATACCCATGAGGCCAGTGCTTCAAATCTTCTTCAGCTGGTTTGAGAAGCAAGTCAACAAAAGATTTACCAAGAGAATCATTCGGATGCAATGGAGGAGGATCATTCTCGATTGTCCAAAGTTTGTTCCTTGCAAATCCATGCTGCTCAACCGAAGTAGAGTTTCCAAACTGACAGTGAAATACAAACATCAATCAGGCTCGTAAACTTGTAAAATGACTGTAAAATACCAACGGCGTACCTGTGGAAAGCAGATAGAGATTCCTCCTCGCATTGCTTTTGGGGACTTAAAGATAGCCTATAGAGTTGCAATTTATAAGCAAACACTAATAATTGAACGAAATAAATGGCAAGACAGAGTATATTTTTAGTGTAATACATGTAACATTTTATGGAATGAATGAATTTCTAAATAAATGCAGAATTTATTATAGATTTCAGCAGAAAAGGAACCACTTAGCTAATACTAGTATCGAAGATCTGAAGACTGATACGGATGATTGTTTAGTTATAGCTTGATCTCAAGGTCTTTGAAACACGTTTAATACCAATAGTACCAAGATCACTTGCAATTACAATATTTTGATTCCAAAAGATGTTCCTCTAGAAGTTACTGTTTTTCTATTTTCTTCTTCAACAGCGATGACATCAAAATTGATATTGAATAGCTTATTACATTTATCATATTCTTTTCCAATTAACGCTTTTAAACTTCTTAAAATGCAAAACCACAATTGAAGAAAATAATAAGTCTTACAAAGGGTTGAACGAAATTACTACAGTGTCACACCTTACTAGTGGTGAACAGAAGCTCTTCCCCTTTTTCATTCCTCCAAGAGATAACTTGTCCACCGTGCAGACTGACCTGCAAATACAAATTTACAATCAAGAATTTAAAAAAACCATCAGATCTAATCAAGAATCTCTGAAAAGTAAAATAAAAAATCAAGGAAAGCCACAAATCAAATACGATTTCTGTATCAACATATAGCGCATCAAGGATCATCGATCATTGAATCTTACTCGTGCTGACGCTCCTTGAGGGTTCCGGAGTATTACTTGCTCGATCCCATTCCAGTCCTTTGTCAGTTCAAGGGCAACCCTATGGTCCCAAACAGCAGCAGAGTGCCCCATTCTTCAAAGCAAATGCAGAAAAGATATATCTGTTACCTCTCAATTCCGATGAAAACCAGAAATTCCTCACAAATATAGCTAATTATTGATCTAGCCTCAACATCTATCTTGAGAAAATATTTCCAGAGAGTGAATCGACTTTATGACCAACTTTTCGATATTTCTAATGCTGCCCTCATCGTACGCCCTTGGATTCACGAAAAGTTCTCAACTCAACGCTTCTCGGGATACGTTACAGATACCCCTTTACCACCCAAGCATTCTCACCAATGTGCTTGACATTTGGCATTACTCCCCTATCCACAATTCTAAGGCAATCCCATGTGAACCCTCCTCCAAATCAATTTATGGGGCAAATTGCAAATTCCAAGAATACAAACAGATCACAAAATTCAAAAACAAAATGCCCCTTCTAAAAATACAACCAAGTAATGGAAACTTCTGGGAAGCAAAGAACATAAACCCCAACTCCAACTCCCAACTCCCAATTCAAAATCTGATCTCAGAGCAATTATGCAGAAAAAGAAGAAGAAATCTCAACAGAATCAAGAAACCCTCCTACAATTTCTCAAGAAAAGAAAAGCCCATCTTGAGTACACTACCAATTGGAGTAACTAAGCAACAAAGTACGAAACTTCCAGATGAAGCACTCAGATTCATTCAAGAAAATAAACAGACGATCCACAAAACAAAGGAAGAATGATGATAATTCGGAAACTTATGCAATGCACATTCCATAAATAAAGAGGGATTGCACAGTTGGGGTTAATTAAGCATTAATTAAGATTCAAAGGCGACAAATAACAGAGTAACGGAACCTGTGCTAGCAAGCAGGAATGTGGAAACATGGGATGCCCGTACTAAAATAATGGACATTCATGTGAAGTGTTTATAGTATATTATACTCCATATTCTCTCCGCCAAGTATGTGGAGAAAGGTACATGTAAATTGTACACGCAGTCGATCGAGGATGTGTGCTAAAATGCGCCGGGGTTTTGAACGTACAATGATCCCAAGCAGTGTGGAGAAATAGGGCAAAAGGTACAACACCCCTAAAATAATTTCTCAGCCACCCACTACTCACCTGGCCCAATTTAGGAATTCTGATTAGAGAAGGTCACGTGCGTCGCATGCCCGTCCAAATTTTATTTAATTTTATTTTGGCTCTTTTTAAGTTTTTTTTTTTTTTTTAAATCATGTTGTGGATGGTGACCATTAAATCTTGAATAAATGATTAAGAAATATGATACTGAGGAAATTCAAATGGCTTGTTATTAATCTTATTTTCAAATTTAAACTTTCAAGCTTCATACATATAACTTGTATGATTGGAGAAAGTTTCTTATTATTTTTCTTTTATATATTTTACATAATACAAACTCACCTCCCATATAAGCGAATATTTTTCTAATGATCAGGTCTTGCGTGAGTCCGTTTTTTAAAGAGAATGAATATAATTATATAAATTGGCCGTGATGCATTAATATTTAGAAAATATGAGTGTTGTTCCTATGTCCTGATAAATATTGTTCATTATTTGACACACAGATAAAGATAAAAGTGAAAAAGTATAACTGATTTGAAAAAAAATAAAAAAATAATAAGAATATGAATAATAATTTCTAAAAAATGTAAATGAAAAATCTACATTAAGACATATGAAAATAACAAAATAGAACTTGTAACGTTTTCACTATTTTTGCTCTAATAACCTAATTGAGAAATAATAATTTCAAATCAAGAGAAACTTTTTACTACCCCACAAGGATTAATTACAATATGACAAAATTGATGCAACGCATAACATAAACAATGAAAGTAGGGTTACAATTTTAAATTCAAAACGGAGGGAAATAAAAAGAAATGGGCAGTCCTTGATTTAGCTTATAATAATATATTAACATTAA
Organism: Prunella vulgaris; assembly: GCA_026898435.1. NCBI lineage: Eukaryota > Viridiplantae > Streptophyta > Magnoliopsida > Lamiales > Lamiaceae > Prunella > Prunella vulgaris. The sequence goes on along the minus strand of JAPKLY010000022.1, from coordinate 1,570,162 downwards.
TACTTAATTAGGAATGTAAATAAGTACAAACACCTTTCTACACTATTACTAAAAACCAATTTAAATTAGGTGATATTTAAAAATAGTGCATTACTTTTGTATTAATCCGTGATTATTTTTTAATCAATATATGATTGAACTTATTTCGATAATACGTGGGTACATGAATATGAAAAAGAAAAATGTTAAAAACTCATTTTTTGCACAATTAAATTTGATTCAACCAATAATTTAATCAGTTCACCATGCATAATTTTTTTTTTTTAAATCATACAAATAAATTTGAACACCAACATGTTATGTTCTATGCATTTCAGTTATTTATATTTTACCTTTTCATAATTCTTGATCGTACACTAAATTACAAAAAAATTTAAATATGTATTATATATATATATACACACATATGACTTTTTAAAGAACATGGAGAAATAAAATAAATCAAAGCATACCTTGGTGCTGAAAAGTATTGCAAAAAAACAGGCAAATTCCTTAGCAATATTATGAATTGAGTAAGTCTTTTGTGCACCAGTTACACGGTGCAACTCAAGTTCATTTTTTAAAAGTTAAACAAAATACTATTGAAAAGTTACACATGTTATTACTGAAAAATATATCTTTTACAGTTTAACTTTTCAATAATAACATGTGTAACTTTTCAGTAGTATTTTTCTTAACTTTTAAAAAATAAACTTGAGTTGCACCGAGTAACCGGTGCATACAAGACTAATCCTTATGAATTTTTTCCCAAGAATTAGATATGGGCACTATTTATTTATTGTTATTACATAAGATAGGAGGCAACATGTTGCAATAATTCAATTATTGTCTTGAAAAACTAAAGACTAAGACCCTAGTAATTTGGGACTCTATCTTCTGCTCTCAAATTGGGAAACACGTTTTTATTTTAAAGACCACACTGTTTAATTTCGATTATGTGATAATAAAAAATTATGATTGGGTTAATTAATTGTATTTTATTTTAAAAAATTATGATTATTTAATATATTTAAAAATAATGTGCAATAATAGAAATAATATGAATGGGCGTCAGTATTATAATTGATCATTTATGACAATTATCAATTTACGTCCTAATAATGGTGTTGTTTAATTTAAATAAATAATAATACAAATTAAACGTAATGTCCATTTAGTGTGTGATGAATTATTGCAATAAGATGTAAATACTACAATTAATTAGGGAAAATTATATGTTAAATAAGGGTCACGTGAGGAGTTGATGAGGTCACGTGATTAGGGGGGACATGGGTTCAGGATGCCAGCGTGCCTTGTTGGCTTTTCTTTCCCCGTACCCCAAGAAAATATTGCATTCCACAACAAATCCAAAGTCAAAGTCAATGTAATTTAGTCCAATATAATATTACTGATTTTTTTTCTTCCTAAATTAAATTTGTAAAAAAATACAATTCGAGTTGATTACATTAAATAATTTGAGGGTGCACCAATTACATCGTCCAATTTAAGTGTATTTTTAAAAAATTACACAATTTATTATTGAAAAGTTGCATAAATTATTACTGAAAAGTTTCACTATGAAAGATACACTTTTCAATAATAATATGTGTAATTTTTCAGTAATATTTTGTGCAACTTTTAAAAAATAAACTTAAGTTGCACGGCGTAATTGGTGCATACAAGACTAATCCAAATAATTTAGGTTCCTGTGCAATTATAAAAGAGCTACACTTGTGTAGAAATTTTTACCGTAGAAATATCAATTTTTGAAAAATTCGCGGATCTAAACCGGGTCGGGTCAGATTTGGACATTTTTTTCCAAAATTCGCGCAACTTGTAGTTCCAGGTTTTTTCGCTCCCAGGTATGTTACAATTTGGGCAAAAGCGTGTTACAATTAGGCAAAATATGTGTTACAAGTTCTTAAAAAATTAATTTTTTGTACTTTTCAAGTAACTATAAAGAAAATGTGTATTTCTGCAAGTATAAATATGTGTTACTTAATTATTTTTTTATTTTCTTTGTTGATTTATGTTAATAATATGTTTTTTCGCTCCCAGGTATGTTATAATTTGGGCAAAGAGGTGTTACAATTAGGCAAAATCTGTGTTACAAGTTCTTAAAAAATTAATTTTTTGTACTTTTCAAGTACCTTTAAAGAAAATGTGTATTTCTGCAAGTATAAATATGTGTTACTTAATTTATTTTTTATTCTCTTTGTTGATTTATGTTATTAATGTATTTAATACATCATTTAATACCTTATATATGTTATATAAAATATAATATACATTTTTATAAGGATAAATAAATGTTTTTGCATAAAGTAACACACATTTTATCTTGCAGTAACACACATTTACTCTAATTGTAACACGCATTTACTCTAATTGTAACATACATTTGCAGTAACACACATTTACTCTAATTGTAACACACATTTACTCTAGATGTAACACACATTTGCAGTAACACAAATTTACTCCAATTGTAACATAAATTTACAGTAATACATATTTACTCTAATTGTAACACATATTTGTTCCTCAATTTGTGTTATTATATGAGCATATATGTGTTACTATAGGAGAAAATGTATTTTTATTAAGAATAAATATGTGTTACACATACAATGTAACATATACATGTTTTACATTGCATGAAAAATATTTACTTCTATAAAAATAAATGAATATGTGTAGAAAACAACATTTAATCTGGTTGTAACACACGTTTTGTCTTAAAGTAACATGCATTTACCCCGATTGTAACATACCTGGGAGCGAAAATCAATATATGCGCGAATTTTGGAAAAAAATACTCAAATTCGGTCCGACCCGGTTTAGACCCGCGAATTTTTGAAAATGGATATTTCTACGGATCTTTGACCCGTAGAAATTTCTATTTGAGTGTTTGCCATTATAAAAATACAATGTAAGTAATCGTAAATTTTTAGTAAAATAAATTAAAATTATTTAAAAATGTGCACCCGATCTATATAGGCAAACTCATGAGATTTGAATCTAAATTTGAAGAGTAGTTATTGTGTGAAAATAATTTATGATAATCTTATCATGAAATTATTTTAAAGTATTATATATTTAATTAAGTGTATCAAAATATGCATCAGGTGTATCTTGATATCAATATATAAATTTAATTGACCTCAACTTTTGATACACCTGATTAAATATTTGATACTTTAAAACTGATTCATGATAAGATTATCATGAACTATTTTCATACAAAACTTTATCAAATTTGAATTGTATTTTGGAATTATTTTTTTATGATTCTATAATTTATTACGAATTTAAATTTAATTCACATTAATTATAAATTTTAATATTAATACTAGAATTCTAAAAATATTTTAACTTTCTGTAAATTTATAAAAAAAAAATTAATATAAAATACTTGTAATAGCCTTTAGTTGGCCTTTAAAAAGTAAATAACAGTAATCAAAATTATTACAGTAATTCAACTATGTACGAGACATAACATTTATTTCACTCTTTCCATTCCTTATAATTATACCAAACAGCCAACTCGAAACATATTATTAGCACTGGATCAAAATGAAAACACAAAATATATTATTAGCATTGGATCAAAATGAAAACACAAAAAGATGACCAAATATTTAAGTGGTAGTAGATACGTTTATATTTCTTCACAAATATATTAGTACAAATGATACATCTCCTTGACTTAGTCGAAGGACACCAAATGGCCCAATTCCCTCTCTAAAAACCACACACTATCAGAAATCGTGGCCTAAAGTTGAGCAACTCTTAACACAAATACACAAACTCAGACACTCTCTCAACACACTTGTCTAAAACGACACTAAGTTCGTCTCCGATATACGTCGTAATAGTCTCTAACATCCCGGCAATCTGAACATTAAAACACATTCCAGGATTCGCCGGATAAATCGTGACGAAAATTAGAAAGTTTCACCATACTTCACTGCTTAAAGTACTTAATACTTACCACTATTGCTGTTGTTAGAAGTAATTTTGGACGTAATTATGCCAAAATTACATGATCAGCTAAAAGTCGGGCAGAGATGCACGACTGACTGCTGGGGATCGATCAACCAGCAGCCACAGCACCGCTCCTAGAGCTAGTATCCAGAAGCTGACGAAGCTTAGTTCCAGGGGTTCTATTCTCGTAGGAGTCGGTATCCTCATCATCCATTCTGTCGGATGAATCCGAGTTGTTAACTCTTGCGAGTAGGTTAACTGTGCCAACGGGTTTCAGCCTCGGATCATCCATCTTGTCAAGATTTACGTCTAGTTTTGCCTAAAAATTCGACCCATTTGAGTATAGACGACGCAAAAGGAAATTTGATCTGCTAAGGAAAGAAATCAAATACGGGAAGACATGCATACCATTAGTGCAGCATTTTGAAGCTTGAGTTTCTCGGAGCTTTCCATTAATTTATTAACCTCGGATTTGAGGGTCAGATTCTCGGCAGTTAGTGCTTGAACTTTGACAGCTAGTTCCTCGGTCTCAGCCTGCCCATGGGAAATAGGTATAAGCAGCTTAAGGGTTGATCAAATACGAGGATTTCTTGAGTGATGAAATCCGATGTGATTAGGGATACCTGTTTCCTCAGTCTCGATCTTCTTGCAGATTCTCGGTTAGACTGTTTCCTTCTCTCTCGTTTGAGCTCCCGTTCGTTCTGTGACCAGATATTAGAATCGAAACAGAAACAGATATAGATGAGTTCCTCGGATTATTAGGCACACAAAGAACTAAAAATCATCCCAAGCATAAAACTGGAAAATGTATATCGAAAGGTATCCCAGTAGCTACCAACTTCACCCATCCAATCAGTTTTACTATAAAACGAACGTGAACATGATCATGCTCCTGTGGTGTGTGTGTGTGAAAAGTTCCATAATAAAAAAAGATATCTTCACCACACCTGCAACCAGGATTCATTTGGCATCATTGGTTGTGAAGAATTAGTCGGACTGGACTTAACATTCATCAAAGGATCCTTGAATTCCAACGCAGTGTTAATGTCCTCCGGTGGTTTATTAGCTGGAGGAACCACTTTCATCTTCTTCTCCGAAGCTTGGCCGACTTCAACAGCAGGAACTGAACTGCTTTTCTTCTGAGCTTTGTCATCTTCTGCTACAGGGTCAAAGCACCAGAGATCAAAACACTATTGACAAATGTCGGGACACATTTCAGCCAACAGATCTTGGTGCAAAGGTGTGATTTTTCACGGAAAGTTGAAGGCGATACAACAAGATCGACAACTATGTTAACAAAAAGTGATGCAACAAGATTCAAACTAGTGGTTATATGTATATAAGGTTATCTCCTTCAGCAGTACATTTAAAACAGCAGAAATTAACACGAGTAGCTGCTTAAGCAAGTTAACTATGTGCTTGGAAAAGCTTGATAATGATACTTTAACTATGCAGCTGCATGACATAGATAAGATCGTCTCGGGTAAGAGATTTGCAATTACAGAAAGATAAGCTTACCTTCCTTGGGAGATCTATGTCCACTTCTTTTCTTGCCACTCTGAACAGCCTATTAAATGACAACAGATTTAGACGATGCGCAATCCTTTTAAACAACAAAAACAACCTAGGACCTATCAAACTTCATTAGAGTAAGGGAGACCCTAACCCGTGCTGTAACTCCATTACTTCCGTCGCTGGAACCCTCAGTTTCATCACTGTGCACGAAACAAAAATTGGCCATTTAGTCAGTTTGAATAAAAAAAAAAAGAGTATATAAACTAAGCATATAAGCCAAACTGCTTCCTCGAATCTCCACAAACCTTTCTGACAATTTACGATCACTTCCATGCTCAGTACTATCACCATTCCCATTGCCTATTGATATTGCGAGCCCATCGAATTCTTTCAACTTCTTCGCACAGCCTCCATCTGCTGACGATTTTGCTGGTGACTCCACATTCATAGCAGGACCAGCCTACATGACGAAAAAGGTACTCGTCAAATCGTGCTCTTCACCATCTTCAAAAGTTATTCATCAATACTATTCATGTGAAGCTTAACGGAAGAAGAGAGTACAATAATATCTTCGTGATTTTATCTCACAGAAGAGGGGATCGACCCCTTTTGTTCATTAAAAGATTCATCGTAATCTACCCTGATATGAATCAAAAGAAGGCAAGCTTAAGCCAAATGCACAAGTCACTTACTAGAGTAACACCGGGATGTGCATAAACCCCTCCATGAGCATAGAATGCAGCGTACGGAGCCCCATAAGGAGGGATCATAGACTGAGAAAACAAAAGCTTCAAGTCATGAACTTTTCTAGATTGCACTCCCGCTTATGCACATAAGAAACTAGCCCACTCACGTCTCTGCCTAGAACAATCGGCAATACCTGTGGTGGGCCCCACATATAGGGGGGAGGTGCATGTGGAGAAGCAACAGGTGAGTTCATATATGGCGGCGGTGGCGGCACAGCAAACCGGGGACCATAGTAAGCCTGTAAACAACCATTCATAATCAGTATCAGAAACACTCCAATACAATAAAATGAATTTTATTGCACAAGTATTATCGAATGTCTACACATATAGTGCGGACCTGCATTGCTGCCCAGTCGGGATATAAAGGCATGTTATTCTGCTCCTGCTAATGTGAAAGACATTTGCATGTCGTCAAAATCGAACATTTATTGATAATTAAGGGATAAAAGAACAAAATACTTATTCAAAATGCAACGATCCTACTTTTTACGAACACTAGTCGAGTGCAATAAAGTAATTCCCTTAAAATAACTCGAGGTTACTCTAAGCTCACCGTCGAAGGTGGAGATGATTTCTCAGACTTGGGAGCCTTGGGTTCTTCGCTGTTTCCCATAACTTGTTCAAGAACACCTTTCGATCTTCCGCCGACAAGGGCAATTGTCAATGTTCTGCCATCATAAACAGTGATTAGTACTTCAACAACAAGATCAGTTACATAACATGACACCAACCATGCAGACAAGAGAGCTCGTAAACTGTTCGAGAACAAACTATCGATCTCGCTCGGATCCACACACAATTAATGAAATTGGGAGCAAAAGGAGCAATCTTGAAATGGAATTTACATCACATTTTGGAACAATAGAAATGTAAATCTGAAAACCCTTCAATAACATTCAAAGCACAACCCAAAAAGAAAAAAATAATTCTTGATATGTATAAAAATAATTTCTTGGTACTTCCTTCACCAAAATTAAAAAATAACAAATAATTTTACAAGAATAAAAATTCATCATCACAAAATAAAAGCACTTATAAATAGTGCACTGATTAATGTCCATATCAAATAGAAACCCCAAAAAAGTACTTATGTGACCGGTTCATGCTGTAAACTATTAACCGATTCAGTTGGTGTGGCAATAACCCCACAGCTGAAGAGAGAGAGGCAAGGGGCTTTATCGTCTTTTACCACCCCGCCCAACCCAATAACTGTAGCAAAGTTAAATCTACAGCTTGCAATTGAAGCACAAAACTAGTGTGAAATGACGGTTTTACCCCTTTCAACCACCTAAAATTCCATAACTGAAAATCATGGAAGACCACAAACTGCAGCCAACTGAAATCTCGAAAATTGAATGAGCAAAAGAGGATTAAATTCTATAAATCTTGTGAATCTATGAATAATTAATTTAAATAATTCATCATCAAGGAGGAATTTCACAACTTTCAATTTGCAAGTATATAATTTTATTTTATTTTTCATCAGAGTTTGCAAAATCAATCCCCAAAACTATCTTTTCAAAATGGATAGAATTTTTTTATTAAGAAAAAATTGAAATTACAGAAGAAAGAATAGCAGTGAAACCATAAGTGATCAGAAAAACATAAAACCAATAATAATTTCAGCTAATAGACAATAGAAGAACTGATAAACAGAATTACCTCAAAAAATTGAAACAAGAAATCAAATTTATGAGTTTGAAAGCCAATTGATGCCTCTAAACTGCAAGCATTTTTTTTCTCTCTCTACAGATGTGCTAGGTACTGTGAAGTTTAGAGAGAGAAAAGACCGGAAGATGAAAGAAGAGGAAAGAGAGGGGGAAGGCCAAGGCAACAATCCACGTCACGCAACACGTGTCTCTATATAAATATTGGTCGCGTAAAGCCCATGTACAATTTTTAGTAAAAGATTTTGCAATATTTATTTAAATCACTATATTTTGAAAAAGACGATTAATTATTATAATTTGTTAAAATAATTAATTATAATAATTTCTTATATTAATAGATATATGACACATTTCATTAAAAATTTCTTTCTGATCTAATATATTTAGAAATTTGTAGGGTAGTTTGCTTATAGAAAACAAAGAAATTGAATTAAATTGGATGTAAATTTGTAGGTGGATATAAGATCCATACGCATTTATAAAAATGTTTGTGATATTAGTATTTATTAAAAACTCTTGCATGATTGATTTGTTAATTATTGTTGTCAATAACTATAGATATTCTTAAATTTTTGTTCCAATGTTAAAAAATGAACGTTTTATTTTTATTATTTACAATTGATATGTTAATCTTAAATTTGTACTCCCTAAGTCCATGAATCTTTTTACCATTTCATTGTGGGGATGAAAATTAATAAAAAAATGATTAGTCTTGTATGCACTCGATGCACTGTGCAACTCAAGTTTATTTTTTAAAAGTTACATAAAATACTACTAAAAAGTTATACATATTATTACTGAAAAATACATTTTTCATAATGTAACTTTTCAATAATAAATGGTGTAACTTTTTAAAAATACACTTGAATTATACGGTGCAACTGGTGCACAATAGATTTACCCAATAAAAAATACTAGTATTATATTAAAATATAGATAAAGTAAGGGAAAAGTAAGAGTATTGTGGGATCCAAAATTTTATTGTTAGTGTGAATTGTTTTCAAATAAATAAATGGGAAAAGGTTTTGTGGACAAAGAAAAAAGGAAAGTGGAAAATAATTTGGTGGATAGAAGGAGTATTTATTATCATCTCGTGTAATAATTTTGAGAATATTTTTTATGCATTAAATATATAATATAAGAGTGTTGTCAAATAGTACTCCCTCCGTCCCTCTATATGTCACTCGCACCTTTTCGGCACACGAATTAAGGTAAAAGAGAAAAAGTATAAGTGATGTGATGGAAAAAGTGAAAAAGTATAAGTGATGTGATGGAAAAAAGTGAAAAAGTAATGAAAATATTGTAAAAAGTATTGAAAATAATAATAAAGAAATGAATAGTAAGTTCCAAAAAAAGTAAAAGACAATGAACAACATATAGTGATATGGACGAAAATGAGAACATGAACAACTTATAGTGGGACGGAAGAAATATAAGTATAGTCAGAATGTCATTGTTTTTGTATGTACTTTCAGTGAGAGCAATTACACTTCTATTCTTAAAGAGAAGATATTATAAAAATTATATACTTTATTAATAATTTTCTACTTGTAAATTAAATTTACGAATTCGTAAACTAGGTTGGTTAGTTCACCTGACCACCGAGCTCCTCACTTGAGTGAGTGACTCGTGTTCAATTTTCTTTGGAAACGAATTAAGAATGATATAAGGGGGCGATTGTTTCAAATTCTTCAATGGTAATGTGAATGAAATTTTATTTTTCTTCTTTACCCTTACATATGTTTAATGTGTGTTTGTATTTATGGTGGTTACATCATTAGTGTTGTGCTCCAATTTTGGAAAAAATGGACAAAAAAGAAATATATTGGTTGTAGTATGGGGGATTGATTGAGATGGATGATTATAAGGTGAAGAGGGGGTAATCAAATGGGGGTGTTGATTACCTTATTTAGGAGGAAAAACAATGTTGTATACCTCATTTGTTCTCATTACCTACTATAATTACTACAATTATATCTCAATTCTCATTACCATTGAAAGATTTTAATACCAAGCACCCTAAGGCTGTCTTGTAAATAATTTTTGGAGTGTTTTGAGACTTGGTGAACTAACTTTAAAAAAAAAATGTACAACTACATTTATATTACATATTTGAAATTAAAATAGCTTCAAAAACTAAATTTTAATTATTTTGATTGTAACTCTATCTTCACATTTTTGTAATTATTTTATTAGCTTATTTCAATCATTTAAAAATGGACATTTATAATTTACGGTATATAATGAGTCCAATATAAATATTTTTATTGAATTTTATTTTGTTAAGAATGTAAATATAATAAACTTACTTTATAAATTGTTTTAGATATGTTACATCACTTACATTAATTAAGATAATATAAAATATGTTATTGGAATATTTGAGTGATAAAAAATTACTAAAGTCATAAATGTAAAATAGTCGGTAAAATATCAAATTTGAAGAAAGATTATATCATAGGATCTTATTTCCAGAATTACTTAGGTTACCTACTTTCTCAAGTAACTTATAATATATTAATATCTCATGTTTTTGTAAATAAAATAAGTTGATAAAAAATCATCTGAGACAATTTGATAGTATGGGTCTGATCAAATTAAGAAAATGATAAAATTATATGCGATAATATATTTAAGAAAAAAATGATAAGTCATTCTTAATAAAAATATTATCCATTTTTGTTAAAGTTTTATCACTTTTTAAGAGTGATAAATTTTTTTATGAACAAATGCCACATTTTAAGTTAAAAATAAATTAAATAATATTAATCTCGGAACGATCTTATCTAAATTTACTCAAATAAATATTATAATTTAAGTAATATAAAAATTAAAGTTGCCCAAAAACTCATATATAATAGTTGGAAAATCTTCCACATTTAATCTATAAAAAATGGAAGTTAATGATTAGAAAACTTTTCAATAACATAACAATTTATTTAACACAATTTTTTATATATACTCAAAGACAAACACTTATATACAAATTTCTACGGATCTAAGATCCGTAGAAATATCCATTTTTGAAAATTCACGGGTTTAAACCGGGTTGGATCGAATTTGAGTATTTTTTTCCAAAATTCGCACAGCTTGTGATTTTCGCTCCCATGTATGTTACAGTTGGGGCAAAACGTGTGTTACAACTAGATTAAATGTTGTTTTCTACACATATTCATTTATTTTTATAGAAGTAAATATTTTTCATGCAATGTAAAACATGTATATGTTACATTGTATGTGTAACACATATTTATTCTTAATAAAAATACATTTTTTCATATAGTAACACATATATGCTCATATAATAACACAAATTGAAGAACAAATATGTGTTACAATTAGAGTAAATATGTATTACTGCAAATTTATGTTACAATTGGAGTAAATTTGTGTTACTGCAAATGTGTGTTACATCTAGTGTAAATGTGTGTTACTGCAAATGTATGTTACAATTAGAGTATATGTGTGTTACTGCAAATGTGTGTTACAATTAGAGTAAATGCGTGTTACTGCAAGATCAAATGTGTGTTACTGTATGCACAAACATTTATTTATCCTTATAAAAATATATATTATATTTTATATAACATATATAAGGTATTAAATGATGTATTAAGTACATGAATAACATATTATTAACATAAATCAACAAAGAGAATAAAAAATAAATTAAGTAACACATATTTATACTTGCAGAAATACATATTTTCTTTATAGTTACTTGAAAAGTACAAAAAATTAATTTTTTAAGAATTAGTAACACGGATTTTGCCTAATTGTAACACGCATTTGCCCAAATTGTAACATACATGGGAGCGAAAAAACATATTATTAACATAAATCAACAAAGAGAATAAAAAATAAATTAAGTAACACATATTTATACTTGCTGAAATACATATTTTTTTTATAGTTACTTGAAATGTACAAAAAATTATTTTTTTAAGAATTAGTAACACAGATTTTGCCTAATTGTAACATGTCTTTGCCCAAATTGTAACATACCTGTAAGCGAAAAAACATATTATTAACATAAATCAACAAAGACAATAAAGAATAAATTAAGTAACACGTATTTATACTTGCAAAAATACATATTTTCTTTATAGTTACTTGAAAAGTACAAAAAATTAATTTTTTAAGAATTAGTAACACAGATTTTGCCTAATTGTAATACGCATTTGCCCAAATTGTAACATACCTGGGAGCGAAAAAACCTGGAACTACAAGTTGCGCGAATTTTGGAAAAAAATGTCCAAATCTGACCCGACCTGGTTTAGATCCGCGAATTTTTTAAAAATGAATATTTCTACGGTAGAAATTTGTACACAAGTGTTGCTCATACTCAAATGCATAATATGTATTTAAAATTTAAATTTAATTAATTATTTTAATAAAAAATATATTTCAATTAGAAATCATATCACCACTTGAAATATTGTTGATCATTTCTCGTCATATCTTCGATAACTACTTAGAATTTTTTTCTAAACTAATTATTTACAATAATTTTTTAATATAATAATTATAATAATTCCTCATATAGTTGGTGAAATCGCAACTATAATAAGAAGGGACCACTAAAAATTACGACTCAAAACTGCACCGCAGTTGAAACCACAACCTTCACAAGAGAAATTATCAATTCACCCCCAAGAAGGGCAAGATCTTAAGAGCAACTCCAATAGTTAGTTATGAATCAGGGTGGAGATGAATTTTAACCTCCAATGCAGCGCTATAATTAAGCGCCACATGAGAGTTATGAACAGTTATAGCGCGCACTATTCACCCGCGCTAGATTTTTTTTTAAATAATTTTATTTATGTAATATTTTTAAGTTTAAATTGTAATATTTTTAGATTTTAATTGTAATTATATAAATTAAATTTAATAAAAATTAAGAAAAATATATATGTGCAGAAGGTATTTGCTGGCCTGCATTTTAATTAATCCGAGTAAAGAAATAATAAATTTTTAAAAAATAAAAAATAAATGTGATTCAGTTGAGTTGTCAAAGCGGGGGTGGTGGGGGTAGTGAGCTGGCACAAAAAAATTCGCGCTGGCTGAATAATATTTATTCCAACGTCATCGCAGCCGTCAACGTGTTCGTCGCATATCCACTACGCGTGGTGCTGTTGATACTACCACCAAAGCATGTGGGTGACGTGCCCTTCCTACCTTTCTTTGGGGCAACCATTTCTTTTTTTCTTTTTTTTTAAATGGAAAAATTAACTCCATTTTATTTTCTCTTTGGAATCCGGGGCCCTGTTTGGTAGAAACTGATATTTTTAATTCATCCTTGTCCAAATGACGTTATTGCCCTCGCCTTTTTGTTGCAATGGGCCAAATGGATAATTCCTGGGCTTCTTTCGGGCTGTTAACCTGTCATCGCTTCATTCGAAATTCATCCAACTTTTTTATTTTAAATTCATCCAAGGGTTTGCCAATTTATTGTATCTTTTTCCCAAAAATAAATAAAATTTAGAAAAACTATTTAGATAAATTCACACAAATTACATATTAATTTGTATAATATATTTTTATGCAAATAGTATGAACTAATTTCTATATAAATAAATAAAATTTTAAAAAATATATTTTTAATATAAATATTACGAGCCAATTTGTAAAATATATCTATTATTTTGAATCAAAGTCACCCTAAAATTTACTCTTTAGTTCTGCTTCACTGAGCTATCGAAGACGGTAGAAATGGTCGATTTCCGGCGTGTGTGGTTGTGCGTCCAGGCGTGGCTTGCTCTGTTCCGGCGACGTGGTCTTCTTCTTCTCCGGCGCGACGACGGCGGCTCGGTTCTCTGGTGAGTGGGCAGCGGCTTTCCCGGCGTGCAGTGGTGAGTAAAGGCGTGGCTTTCTCTGTTCCGGCGAGCTTCGAATTGCGTGGAGTCGGGCGAGTTGCGACGAACAGGGACGCGATTTGGCTCAGAGCTATCCGGCGAGTTTCGGCCCTTTGGCCACGTATTGTTGCCTATTCCGGAATGTGGTTAATGCAATTCCCAGCTTACTTATCAAACATTTGGGCCTTCAATTAACTTCATCAACTTGGGCCAAAAAAATCATTTAATGGAAAATAAAAAGCTCAATTTTTATTCTTTCCATTTTTTCCATTTAATTTATTTCACAAAATTTGTTACAGATATATTTTTGCACAATAAATCATAATTGTTTACAAAATAAATTGTAAATATTTTTCTCAATAATTAATGTAAATAAATGTAAGAAATCTAATAAAATTGAGCATTCGAAGCACACAATTTTTAAGCAAAAATCAAACCATGTTCGTTAGTATGAAACATAATTTTATGTGGGACGAGTGTGAGAAAAATGAGAAAATTCCTTGGATTAAGTGGGGTGATGTTTGTGTAGAAAAAAAAAGTGGAGCTTGTGTGCAAGAGAGCTAAGGAGTTTTTGACAAATTTCTTTTAGGAAAATGAGTTTGGAGAGTCTTAGAAGAGGGTGTCAGATTGTGCGTTAGAATTTTAAAATCAATGCTTGATTTGTCCTATTTATTCGAAATTATAATTTTTTTGTATAAATAAAGAAGACGATGAAAATTAATCAAGATAAATTTGGTCGATTCATTAATGTTGCAAATCAAATCATAATAAGTCAACCAGATCGCGTCATGTGTAAACACGAATATGTAGGGTCTTTAAGTTCTTACCCTATAAATAGGGGTCTAGTCCATGCATTCCAAAACACCGAAGACAAACGAGCAGTGAAAGAGCAAGCATCAACAATCCTCTCGACGAGCAGACTACGAGCTAAGAAGATTCAAGCCATTTTTCAACAAATCTGAAGAAGTTCTTTCAAGATTCAAGTTGTTCTTCGTCAAAGTCAACCAGAAACAACGTTCAATTCAAGATCAAGGGCATATATCACATCGATCCGACATTTTTCTTGAATAACACCTTGAAGATCAACAGGCATCATTCGTCATCTTCGACCGTTCTTCGCCAAGTTCATTCATAAACGTCATTTGATCAGAAACAAAGAGCTTCATCCCTCTTATCAGACGTTTCTCACTCGAATATCACTGAAGACTTCAAGCGGTCATCGCCGTTCTTCATCAAGTTCATCTATAAATGCACTTCGATCCAAAAGCAAGGGTTCAAATCCCTCAGATCAAGCGTTTCCAGCTCAAATCAAGACTTGAAGATCTAAAGATTGTTCTTCATTAAATTCAAGACATTCTTCATCAAATCTTCCACAGACCAACTTTCAATTCAAAACAAAAAGACTCGTCCTTGAATAAAGCGTTATCAAGTCAAAGTTAAATCAAATCAAGTCAAAGTCGAAGGAGAATCATATGATCATAGTTAGAGAGAGAACCCAAAATTCAAGAAAATAACTTGTATATCATTTTAGTGTTATAATATTTATTATTTTCACAAGAATTGTTATCACAGTTATCACCTCGTCACTCCATTTTTTTCCAAGGCATCTTACTAATTAGTTCACTAAAAAATTCTTATAAATAGGTTCAAACCTAAATTCATACATATTTTCATCTCCCTTTCAATATATATATATATATATATATATATATATATATATATATATATCTGTATTCTCTCTATCTCCTTTTCTCTTTATGTTTATATATCTCTGGAGGTGGAGGTAGTGAGAGGCGATGGAGGTGAAGGCGGAGGGAGGTGGGAGGAGGGGTGACAATAGGGGTGGGAAATGGAATATGCCAGACTACCCGACAAGGGCCTATGGCTCGACCTACTAAAAGTCTTATTAGGCTTGACCGATTTAATAAATAAGTCAGGTTCAAGTCTTTTAAGCCCAACAAGCCGACCTATTTAATTATATATATATATATATATAATAGATATAAATATATAATTAAAATATTAATTTATAAGATATAATTTATATTTTTTATTATTAATTAATATAAAAATGCTCTAATGGAACATGGTCAGTGACCACAGAAAGTGGTAAGTTGAAGGAATATTTATTTTTCTTTATAAGTAGTTGAAGAAAATTGAAAGGAATATTTATCTTTATGTATTGATTTTTTGAACTACTTTATGATTTTGTTATTATTTTTTTAGTGAGTTGATGTAGGCATTAAAGATGTTATTTGTGATTTGATAAAACATTTAATATTATTATTGGTGTTATTGAGTATGGATGACAACGGGGCGGGTCTGGGACGGGTTTGGCCTGTCCCAGGACCCGCCCCGTCAAGAATTTTTAGGACCAGAGACCCGCCCCGCCCCGCCTTAATTATGAGTTGGACCCGCCCCGCCCCGTTCCACAAACCCGATGGGTTTTACCCGCCCCGGCCCACCTACCCGCCTATTTTTTATTTTATTTTATTTTTATCATACATATCAAATACTTTACACAAAATATAATAAATTTTAAAATATAACATCAATATGCATATGAATAATTCAAACAACAATAAATATGCAAAATAATCCACTTCAAGTTTCAACTTATTAAATTTAAATATTTAAAATCACACATATATTGTTCATCGAAATTAAAATAATAAAAAAAATTAATAAACTCTAATTTGTACAATTTTTGCTCATGACTTTATGCACATATTTAATCTAATAATTTAATGAATATGTTAATTAATAGTCTAATTTTTATATATTTAATTATACATATATAATATATTTATTTAACTATATATATTTAATATATATATATGTATATACGGGGTGGGTCCACCTAATACCAAGACCCGTCCCAAACCCTGCGGGTTTTTGGTCAAACGGGTCCAAACCCGCCCCGCAACCCGTTTGACCGGATTTTTACCCGATCCGTATGTGGCGGGTTCGTGGCGGGTCCGGTTTGAACCCGCCCCATTGCCATCCTTATTATTGAGACATTTGCTAATTTTATAGGTATAGCTTTGAAATTTTCATAATAAATAAAAAGTTATGATTTTTTTTATTAGGCCATAGTTGTAAACGAATCAAATAATTTTGATTCGATTCGATATTCGTATCCGAATTTTGATATTCGTATTCGAAATTTTATGATTCGAATTCGATTACAAATATTCGATTCGATTCGATTATTATTCAAATACGAATACAAAATAATGATATTCGATTCGATATTCGTAAATATTTTTTTTATAAATATTATAATGATAATAGTTAGTATAATTATTGCTATTATTATTATTATTTTAAGATTAAAGGCCATTAGAAATTTATGACTACTATAATTACTATTATTTTAAGGATGTAAACTCATTAGATAATAACCTGAATACCATATGCACTTATCTTTCAAACTCTCACTCGATGGTTGTAAATAAATCAAATACTTTTGGTTCGATTAGGTATTCGTATTCGAATTATGATATTCATATTCGAAATTTTATGATTCGAATTCGGTCACAAATATTCGATTCAATTCGATTATTATTCAAATACAAATACAAAATTATGATATTAGATTCGATTCGTTTACAACCTCGCCTTTAAAAGACTTCCAGACCTGACCTATTTGCTAAAAAGGCTTAGACCGAGGCTACTAAAAAGCCTTTTATAGATAACATGTTAGACTTAGACCAATTAATAGTAAATCAGGCCCAAACTTTTTTGTGAGAGACTTAGTCTGGCCTGACCTATTCCCACCACTAGATGGGAGGGAGCTGGGGCAACACGGGTGAATGGGTGGCGATCACCAGCATCTAAAGGTGGAGGTGGAGGCGGGAGAGGCCAATGCACCATTCCTATTTCGTTGTGAACGACGGTGGCAATGGTTATATAGGGTCGAGGTGAGAAAGATAGTGGTTCGGGGTATGACTCTGGTGGTGCTCATGTCAATTGAAGCATGAGGTGAACAATGATGCGATGTGAATGACGAGAGTGTGAGAGAATGATCGACGGTTGTGGTTCCGTCATGGGGAAGAGAGAGACAGTAATGGGGGCCAATTCGACGATGATGGAGTGGAAATGAGATCGATCCAACAATGGTGGAGAAAAAATGAGACCAAATCGAATAAATCAAAATTTAAAAAAAAAATTTGGATTGAGAACCAAACTGAAAAATCAAATGAATTAAATTTCAGCTATTAAATTTAATTTTTCAATTTTTACAATTTTATCAACACCCCTGATCACATGAGAAGAAACATGAGGGTGTGGAACTAGTAGAAACGGGAGAAGGTGGGCCAGATGGATGGGTCGGAGGCGAACCCATATTGGTTCGGTGGGCCGGGTTAGATTGACCGTTGATTAGGTAAAAGTCCAACAGAAAGAGGGTTTTTGCCAAACATTAGCTGTAGAGTAGCGGAGGTGGCGTGTGGTGAAGCGTTCAAACCCACTTGGCTCTTCCCCAATTACACCCTCCTGAACCCCCCCACCATTCTCCTAGCCCCACCACCCCCATACATATGGCCTCCGCCGATCAACCACCCGACGTCGCCGCTGCTAATATCTTCAACGAAGACGAAGACCTCGACGACGACGATGACGACGACAGCTCCGACCACGACGATGACGATTCCGTCTCTTCCGCCCCTGTCGCCGTCGATCGCCCTCCTCTTCCACCCACCTCCGCCGCCCAAGTAACGATTGCGGTTCCCGGCGTGCCCGATCCCCTACTCAGACAACAACAACAACCGATTCAGCCGGAGAATATCGTCGTCAAAAAACTGGCTGCGCCGGATGAATCGCGCAAGCTTTTCCAGCGGCTTTGGACCGATGAGGATGAAATTGAGCTGTTGCAGGGATTCCTTGACTACACAACGCAACGCTGTGGCCCGAACGGTTCTTCGCAGCACCACCACGACACGACGGCGTTTTACGACCAGATCAAGAGCAAATTCCAGCTCGATTTCAACAAAAACCAGCTTGTGGAGAAGCTTCGACGGCTGAAGAAGAAGTACCGTAATGTCATCAATAAATCCGGCAACGGTAAGGAGTATACATTCAAGAGCCCTCACGAGCAAGCAACTTTTGAGATCTCTTCCAAAATTTGGGGGAATTCTCCCGCGACCGGCAACGGCTCCTCCGCGGCCTTCCGTGCGGCTCCCGCTCCAATTGATGAGGAAGAAGACGACGTTAACAATCCCAATTTCCCCAATTTCGTCGATTGTCAAAGCCCTAACCTGAATGGCATCGACATAAACAGCAAAACACCCCCGCGCTCTAGGAAGAGGAACAGAGCCGGAGCAGTGAAATTGGAGGACAAACAGCAATACACGGCAAATATTAACATCAATAGCACTCCGCCCCCGCTAGCTGCGTCGCCAATCGCTTCTCTGGCGATGGGCACAGGGATAACTGGGTCCTTATCCACAGTGATCGAAGAGACCGTGAAGAGTTGCTTGTCCCCTATATTCAAGGAGTTATTGAGCAATTCAATGAGTTCCACTTCGAATCAGAACGGGTTGTGGTGCGGAAACGGGTTCGGGCTGGGACGAGGCCCGATTCCATTCGGTTTGGGCTCTGGAGATAAAGTGTCGAGCCCGATACCGTTTTGCTTCGGAGCAGCCATGGGCGGAGATAAAGCTTCCGGTGACAGGTGGAGGAAACAACAAATATTGGAGCTGGAGGTGTTCTCTAAGCGATTGGAATTGGTGCAGGATCAGATCAGAGAGCAATTGCAGGATCTCAGGTCCATGGGGAATTGACCGATTACTTTCTTGATTAGTAAGTGTATTTCTTTCAATAATTCCGCTGATGTTATGATCTAGATTGCTAGATAGATGGTTGTTGATAAGTGTGGAACTGCAGATCCTGCCTTAAATTATGATTGATGAAATAATGAGTTAATAGATTTGCCTGTTCCTTACATGATGAATCACAGGTAGTCTTGATTTGTAAAAATTATACTAGTAATGTTAAAGATCAAGTTTTTAGATTCTTGCTACACAAATAAGCACTAGTTGATAGATATAAACTTATATTGATCTTGTTTTCTTTACATTCGTTGCTCACAACTCACCACAAGCTATATCATCAATCCTGCTCTCTCTCTCTCTCTCTCTCTGAGAAAATATGGGTTTCTGCTTTCTTGGCCTTTTTTGGTTGTCAAAAAGTATAAAGTGAACAGTTGAACCTTTACAATATGCAATTAAAAATATTGGGATATCATTTAAAAAAAGAAGAAGAAGAAGAAGAAAACTGAGTTCTCTGGCTGAGATTCGTGATTATTGGTGGAGATGAAGTCAGTCAATGGAGATGGGGTGACGTGTCTCGCATTGTTTACCAATGCACTAGTCCATGTGATTGTGTCGATTGATCTATGTTTTAAAAGCGGAAGTTGACCCTGACACCTCAATATTTTGGGTCGGACCGGGTTCAATCGGGTCTAATCATTTTTAAAGCGGTTGAACCGGTGTGATATCATAAATTCATAATATATAATTATAAATATTTATATATATATTTTCTAATAAATTATATATTTTATGAATAAATTTTATTGAAATAATAAATTAAAGTTAGATATTATACTGGAGGAAGGTGGAGACTTAGAGTTGTGTTTTCAGTATGTGAAATTATATCTATTATCTAGGGTTATGAATTAAAATTAGACATTATATTATTAAATTATATTTAATATGTATTATATATATAATTAATTTAGTTAATTCTGTGTAAAAAAATACAATTTTATCAAAAAATTAGTCAAAGCTCTGTTTCGGCCTGTCCAACGAGTGACCGGTCCGACCCGGTTTTTACCGCTTTTGAGCGCTTTTCAGGCGCTTTTGAAAATGTCCGGTCCAACGTATTAAAGCGGCCCGGAGAGGTGTCCGAGTAGCGGTCGGACCGGTCCGGTCCGACCAGTCGGACCGGACCGATCCGCTTTTTAAAACACAGCGATTGATGAGGACTTGGATTTGAAGGGCATATTTGTACTTTCAAGAACCGATCACTGTGAAATGACATTGCAGGAGGTGATTCGTGTTTCTCATGTAAAAATCCATAATCTTTTTTGTGTTGTGAAGTCTAAAATGGTGGCTGAATGGAAGAAGTCTATTAATGGAAATGGAACCTGATTGTTATGTTTATTTGTTTTTTTAATGGCAATTCATGTTTAGTGCTGTATTATTCACCGTAAGTTTCTCATTTTCTTTTTTTGGATGTTCTATTATAAATTTCTCATTCCATAAAAAACAACAATACTATTTTATATATTAATAAATAAATATCATTTTTCACAATTTTCCATTATTTTTCACAACTTCCCATTTATTTTTCACAATTTTATACAAAAGTCAACATGTGGCCCACCATATAATACTCCCCACGATAAATGGTCCATATTGCCTTAAACGGTCGTCCACAATAAATGGTCTACTTACATAAAATGGAAAACTTACAATCATTATTTTCATTTTTTATATACATATACTCACTTTTACCCATCACATCAAGTACTTTTTTAATAATTAAATATTTTCTTATACTAATACACTCACTTTTACACATCAACATCAACTTTTCTTAATAACCGTGAATTGCCAAGGTAGTCCAATTTTTGTGGACGGAGGGAGTAATAAATAATACACTTTCTTAAACAAAACAACAAAAAAATACAAGAAATTTATAGAGGGACGGAGGAAGTATAAGTGATGTGATGAAAAAAATATAAGTGATATGATGGAGAAAAGTGAATAAATAATGAAAATAGTGTAAAAAGTATTGAAAATAATAATAAAGAAGTGAATAGTAGTTTTCAAAAAGGTAAAAAAAATAATGAGCTAACATATAGTGCGACGAACGAAAATGATAATATGAACAACTTATAGTGGGTAAAAGAGAAATAAATAATTTCTAATTATTTATTTTTTTAAAAATTGAACCGGGTTTAATTAATGAATGTGAATTAGTATATGTGAGATAATACGAGATGTAAATGTAACAGTGTAGGGATGATATAACTATTAAAAATATCCTTTCAAAAAAAAACTATTAAAAATATTTATTATCATTTATGAAAATATTATTGAGTAAAGGAGATGAATATTTTTGGTAATTAACAATTAAATATGGAATAAATGGAGTATTAAAATCTTGTAGATTAAGTCTCATTCTAAAAAGTTTCTCCTTTGCTTGATGATAGCAAAATATTTTCTTTTACAATTATATCCTACATAACTAAATATTATATTTATATTTATTAATCAAACTCAATTTAATGTCATAGAGCAAACAATAAAGTATCAATCAACTTTAGGACGAAGTAATATTTTAAAGGTATGTTTGGTTTAAGGGATTAAATAGTCAATCCCCAAACACAGGACTATTCCGGCCAAAACATGCATTTTTTGGCTGGAATAGTCGTGTGTTTGGAAAATTGAATATTTAGTCCCCTAAACCAAACATACCGTATTTGGGCTAGTCCAGTTCAAAGCCCACGAGTTAACCCACACATGGTCTCTTACCTAGTTTGTCAAAGCTGTAACTGAGGTGGATTGGACTTTAGAAAAAATACCAGGCCTTGTTCTAACTAATACTTTATATATAATTTTTTTTTTTTTAAATTACTTACCGGAGGGAGGGAGTAATATATTTCCATTTGAAAAAAAACCCAAATAAATACAATCAATAAATTCATATAAAAAAACCATTATCAGGTGACAATGCATGTAGCTTCATGCAAAAGAGTGTTTTTTAAATTTTATTTTTCTAATTTCAAATTTCATTATAGCAACAAAATATGCCATCACTTGCACTATATCAAACTGACACATGACCTTTTTCACAAAATCACTTCATATATGTGGCAGTTGCTTCCAGCAGTGTCCAGTGTTCTAAACAGAACATTTTATTTGTTGCAACATTTTGGTCATCATGGATACATCCAAAAGCATATTACCTCACAGTTGTTGCAGATTAAATGAAGACTTCAGCCTCTTCTGCACTAAACCCATGCCTGTTTTGGTCTTTCTTTACAGAGAATCTGGCTTTTCCACCTCTACAAAAACAAGCTGACAACACTAATCTCTCTGCATCTCAGTTACTGCACTTTGAGTTCACAAAAAATGACACATTTTCCCAATGAAAAGCTTGCCATCTTCAGGCAGTTCTTGATTTCTTGCATCATTTTCATGATCATTTCGGCCTCTGGGGTCGACACAAAATGCGCCTTCGAGGCCATTTTCACATTCGGGGACTCAAATTCAGACACAGGAGGGTTCTATGCTGCATTTCCATCCCAGACACCTCCTTATGGCATGACCTACTTCAAGAGGCCAACGGGCCGACCTACAGACGGGAGGCTCTACATTGATTTCATCGGTGAGTCCATCGTAGTTTTCTCTAGGAAATTAATGTTTTTGGTTGATGATTAAACTCTTGAAATGTTGATGTGCAGCTCAAGCTCTAGGATTGCCTTTTGTAAGCCCTTATCTACAATCAATTGGAGCTGATTTTAGACATGGTGCCAACTTTGCCACATCTGCTTCCACTGTTCTTCAGCCCACCACTTCTTTGTTTGTCAGTGGTGTGAGCCCTTTTTACTTGGATGTTCAGATCAATCAAATGAAGCACTTCAAGGCAAGAGTTGAGGAATTTGGATCACAAGGTATAGCACATTTTGGCTTTTAAAGGGACTAAAACAATCACCTTTAATGCTGGTGTTATGATCCTTTTTGCTAGGAAAAAGAAGTAATCTTCCCCATCCTGATATATTCGGAAAAGCCCTCTACACAATCTACATTGGTCAGAATGACTTCACCGGTTTAGCAGCCTCAGCAGGGGCTGGCGGAGTTGGCAAAATCGAGCCTCAAATGGTTTCAAGAATCATCAGTGCCATCAAGGTAACAATACTAATTTAATCTATGTAAAAAGTTGGTATAAGTTTTTGTTCTTGAAAGAATTTGAAACTTGTAGGAGCTCTACTGGCTTGGAGGGCGCACGTTTTTCGTCCTGAATCTTGCTCCCGTTGGATGCTACCCCGCATTCCTGGTGCAATTCCCTCACGAAAGTTCAGACATTGATTCATTCGGATGCTTGGTTTCTTACAACAATGCTGTCCATGAGTACAACTCTCTACTAAAAGCTGCATTAGGACAAGTTAGGCAAGAGCTGCATGATGCCAATGTGATATATGTGGACACCCATTCTGTCTTGCATGAGCTTTTCAAGAACCCCACATCCCATGGTTCTGTTTTTTTCAATCCTGAACTTCCAAAATCATTAAACCAATCAAATTTTTATGCCTAGTTTTAAATTTATATTTTTTTGGCAGGGTTGAAGCATGGGACTAGAGCATGCTGTGGATATGGTGGTGGTTCATACAATTTCGACAAGCGCGTTTTCTGCGGATCCTCCAGAGTTGTCGATGGGAAGAACGCGACGGCGACTGCTTGCAGTGATCCTGAGAATTATGTGAGCTGGGATGGAGTTCATCTCACAGAAGCTGCTAGCAAGATGATGACTTATGATATACTAAGTGGAGATTACTTTGATCCTGCATTTTCTATTAAAAAGTTTTGTGACATTAAACCTATTGGGTGATGTAAGAATTATCCATCTCTGGGATGTAATAATCAGTGATGTTATGCTGAAATTTTTTAATGAAATGAGCCCCATGTCTCTTTGAAATGTGATCAACTTGCTGCTGTTTGTGATATTGAATGGAGAAAAAGAAAACAGAATGAAGAATTTCTGTTTGTAATTAATTAAAGAATTTGTTTTCAACATAAGATTGTTTTTAATTCTATGGATTTTTTTTTTCATTCTTTGTTTGGAGATTACTTACAAATGATAACTAAATCCTGCAATTACTATAGAAAATCAAGTTACCAGTCCACTTTCTGCTGATTTGTACTATACTTCTGTGCAAATGTATGTCAATTTACATTTGATTATCTAAGTCCATTGAGGATGTTGGAATGAGATATAAATAAATTTAAACAATTAATTGAAATAATAGTAGATTCTTTACTTATATATTATTATCACGTACGTTGAGGATATATAAATTTGTGCTTAATAATAGATATGTGATAATTTCTGTTCATAATAAATATCATTCTACACTTTTTCTGTTCTGTATATACCCCTTTATATAAAGAATATTCTAGTCTTGTGTGCACAATATGCCCGTGCAATTCAAGTGTAATATTTAAAAATTACATTAATTATTAATGAAAAGTCACACGTGTTATAAACTAAAATTGTGTTTTTAAAAATAAAATTTTCAATGGTAACATGAGATAAAATGTTATCTAGTTTGAAGGGATTAGTCTTGTATGCACCAGGTGACCATGCAACTCAAGTTCATTTTTTAAAAATTACACATGTTATTACTAAAAAAATCTATATTTCATAGTGTAACTATTCAATAATAATTTGTGTAATTTTTCAGTAATAAATGATATAACTTTGTAAAAATACACTTGAGTTGCACTGTGCAGCTGGTGCACAAGAGACTTACTCAGTTTTAAAATAAAAAAAATTACTACTCTCTCCGTCTCATTTTAAGTTTCTCACTTTTTTTTGATGTCCCACAATAATTTTCTCATTTCATAAAAAACAACAACACTTCATTATATTAATAAACAAATACTCTTTTTTCACAACTCCCCATTAATTTTTTATTATTTTATATAAAAATAAACATGCGGCTGCCATATAATAATAAATTAATATATTTTTTAAATTAAAAAAAAAGGAGAAACTTAAGTAGGGGGAGAGGGAGTACATTTTATACTCCCTCCGTCTCACTATAAATTGCTCATTTTGTCATTTTCGTGCGTCTCACTGTACGTTGTTCATTTGCTTTTTTATCTTTTTAGGAAACTACTATTTATTTTTTTTTTATTATTTTTAATATTTTTTATACTATTTCCACTACTTTTTACTTTTTTTTCATCACATTATCTGTACTATATTAATATTTTTATGCACTTCTTAATACTCGTGACCAAAAGATATTGGAAGTGAGGGAGGATTAGTTTGGCAACTTTTATTCCAATTCCATTCCCGCCAAATTCACATCCTCATATAACCCTAATTTACCACGATTGATTCGCTTCCCCCAAAATTAGGCGCCATTTTCTCCTTCACTCAATATACCTTCTTTCATCGCCATTAACTCCACACACTCTTCATTGAAGCAGAGTAGCATCTTCAACCCCCTCTCTCTCTCTTACAACTCTAAGTGCGGTAAAATCTCTCACTCTTGCTCCTTGGGATTTTTATTTCCTTTTTCGAGGCGTAGGAATTTGAGAATGTTGGTTAAGTTTAGATTAATTTGATAACTCAACATTTTTACTTTCAATAACGAAATAATCCTGTGAGAAGGAGGCATGTGGTTCAGAATTCTTGAGGCTTGCTGTGCAAGCTTCAAACGATGGCATGATTATTGATTGGTATTGATTTTTGGTTCTTTGATGTACAAAAATTTATTATAGCTTGTTGACTGAACAGTTGTTGATATTTTCTTGATGTTGGGAACAATGTCGATGATCTGAATAGTGTTTGTTTAGATAACAATTTCTGTATAAGAATGATTGAAGAATCTCATGCTTGTTTGACTATACTTTGATTCTACAAGTAATATTTTCATTATTGTTCCTTCATATTGCAGTTTGGAAGAAGAGAAATATGGAATCTAGCACTTCGAATTCCGATGAGATTGGAGATGAAATGAAGCTTCATGGTGTAGGCCAGTTTGTTGATCATGAAGTGGTATCACAAAATAAAGAGATAAATCTGAAGACTGCAAGGGAAATGCTAGCTAAAGCAGTCGTCGTACATGATTTGCCACAATCATGGGTTGAATATGAAGGCGTTAGAAATATTTGGAAGTGTTTAAATCCCGATTTTCCGTGTTTTTCTAGAAAGGATATTGTTTCTGAGATTAACAAGCTGTATTTGAAGGAGAAAGCGAAACTTAAACAAGTTCTGGCCAATACGAAAAATAGAGTTTGCTTAACTTTAGACGTGTTGAGTGCATGCCCGGACGAGTGTTACATCTGCTTGGCTGCCCGTTTTGTTGATGAAGATTGGAAGTTGAATTGCAAAATACTGAATTTTGATCGTGTGGATTCTCCTGACATTGAAGGAAATGAATTGGCTGCAAAAACAGGTGACTTTTTGATGGAATGGGGGATCCATGAAAAGGTGTTTTCTCTTACATTGGATAATAAATCGAGAAATGACACTGTGCGTGATGTTTTGAAAAAACAGCTCTTGTTGGGTAATAATTTGTTGTGTGGTGGTGAATTTTTTCATGGTTATTGTGTGGCTGATATATTGGATCTTATTGTCCAAAATGGTTTGAGTTTGTGTGCTGACCTTTTGGTTAAGGTTAGAGATTCTGTGAACTACGTGAGCGGTTCAGAAAGTAGGAGGAAGAGATTTGCAGAATGTGTGAGTCAATTTTCTGACATTGACTCTAATGTTGACTTGAGAGTGGATATCTGCACTAGTTGGAATTTAACATATTTGATGTTGGATAGTGCCATTAAGTATAGAAAAGCTTTTGCTTCTTTTCGATTGCTCGAACAAGATTATATTCAATTTTGTCCTACAGATGAAGAATGGGATAGGGGAGAGAAAATATGTAAGTTCCTTGAGCCATATTATGATATTTACAACTCGATTTGTGATTCTTCTTCTACATCACATTTGTACTTTGCGCAAGTGTGGATCATCGTGACGTTGCTCAAAGAAAACCTTTCGAATGAAGATGCAACGATAAGTGGTTTGTGTGGAAGTATGATTGAGAAGCTTGACAAGTATTGGCATGAAAATAGCATGATGCTGTCATTTGGGGCTATTCTTGATCCACGAGTAAAACTTCAAGCGTTGGAGCGATTATATTCAGCGGTTGAAAGTGATTCCAATAAATGTCAAGAGAGGATTTCACTTGTGAAAAGCATGTTATATAAGCTCTTTGAGGATTATAGAGATGCTAGCAAGTCAAGTTCTTCACAGTCGCAATCATCTTCTCCGAAACGTCGCAAAAGTTTCTATGATGTGAGTATATCTTTTTGTCTTGATATTCTCGAATTGTTTACGTAATGTATGCATAGAATTTGAGATACCATCTTTCATTAATGTAGGATTTTTTGGAATTTCAAAGACGAAAAAATGCTGGAAAGTCTCAGTTGGATCTCTATTTAGAGGAGCCAGAACTATGGTTTGAGGATTTTAAAGATTTTGATATCTTGGAATATTGGAAGAGTCGAAGGTATCAATATCCCGACCTTGCAGTAATGGCATGTGATGTTCTGGCATTTCCCATAACTACCATTGCATCGGAATCAGGCTTTTCTATGGGTGCTCATTTACTCACCAAGTACAAAAGTAGTGTGGTTCCTAAGAACATCCAACATTTGATTTGCACTCGTAGTTGGTTACATGGTTTAGTAGTGTCTAATGATGGTAAGTTAAATATTATTTTTATGGATATTTAAATTATGTTCTTTGCATTGTGTTTATTGGTCTATTATTTTAAACTCTATATCTTTGTGTATTTGATATGTAGATGATGATTGTTTAAGGACTAAGACCACTTTATCCGATGAGGGATCTAATGATGGTTTGGATGGACCTGATGATTGTGAGTCTTTAGATGATGGTTGTTCAAGGAGTAAGGCAAGTTTATCTGACGAGGGATCTGACGGTTGGGAATCTGTTGACGAGGATGCCTAATCATTTATGTTCTTGGATATTTTGAGATAAGCTAACTTAGTTTACTTTTGCCAGAAATGGGAATTGAGGGATGTTTTTTTGCCCCTTATTGTTGTTGCAGATATGTTGAATTTAGACCTGTTTAAGTTTTCTGTGGGTTATTCCAACTTCAAAGTTGTTGAAGAAAGCAATGTCACTGTTTATGTTTTTTTGTTATCCTCAGAATTTTTTGATGCTGCAGTGAAGTTGGCCTCAAGTCTTAACCTCTACCTTATTTATTTGGGGTTAAAAATAGCTATGCCTGTTGATTGATCATTCATGGTCATCTCAAATTTGTCCAAATTTCTGCATCCCTTATAACTTATTATGCAAGGTGCGTGGTATGTGTTCTTGATTTGCACACAATCACACATTTGAAGGTGCTTTCCCATCATTCTAATATCCAGTTCTTGGGCTCCAAAAGCTTTATTTTTTTCTAAAACACAAATTCTTGTATGTACTTGGATTTTAAGCATTTTTTAGTACGCATATTAAATTTTTGGCTATTGTTGATTACTGTTTAGAGTATTATTGATTACTATCTGATGTATTGTTGATTACTGTTTGAGATATGACTGGTTCAACACACATTGCACATCGAATTATGTACTTTTTACATTTAATTTAATTTTTTAAAATTCAAATGTATGTTGAGCATTTTGATGCATTCTGGGTCAGTGATATTTTCTTATAATTGTTATAGATTTTATTGATCCAAACTTTTGATACTCATATTAAGTTTATGATGAATTATTTTCATATAAAATTCATTCAATATAGAATAAGCCCCTGTGTAATCTGTTCACAGTATGAAACCTATTGGATTAAATAAATTTACTGATATTATTATATTTACACTTTAATTTTAGTTTATAAATTTAATAATATCAATAAACACATGTAATGATATCAATAAATATATCTAATAATAATATTCATTTCATGCTATGAAATTTGTTTATGACGACAACATGTCAAATATAAACATAAGTCATCGATAATAATGTAATAAAAGCTACTCCTTTCCCCAAACACATTGAACTTTTTTTTTCATACATCTCAGACATTTTGCGCATATTTAAATTAATTTAACTTCCCAGTATCCACTCATTTATACAAAATATCATTATTTTATATGTCACCCCAGAACTAATTAAATCCCAACCACTCTCAAAGAAAAACCAACGTACTGGATTTTTGTGACGTCTATGTGTCCAAAATCAGGAGAAAAAGTTCTGACTAGTTTGAATTTTCCATGTGATCTGTTACAGCTAACAATAGTCTTGTTTTCTACTGCTATACATATTTCTCAAGAATGAACATTTGGCACACAATGCCATTGCCTCTATCCATAAACTTGAGATTTAAGAAAATAAACAACACCCCCCCCCCCCCCCAAGAATTTTAAGAAAAGAACAAAAGAAACAAAAAAGAATGAATCTTGAAGTTATCAGCAGTTCATTGAAACAAAATTTGGTGATTTTTGCAGTAATTGTAGCAATAGCAGCACATACAACTGATGCAAAATGCGCTTTTAAGGCCATTTTCAATTTTGGAGACTCAAACTCGGACACAGGAGGGTTCTATGCTGCTTTTCCAGCAGAGAGGTTACCCTTTGGCATGACCTACTTCAAGAAACCTGCTGGACGAGCAACTGATGGCAGGGTCATTATCGACTTTTTAGGTAATATGTTAATGTCTCTCATAATCTTCTTTCTTTGATAAAATGTATATATTCATAGTTTCTCAAGCATGCTATGAAATATCAAATGAGGTTTAATGTTGGTTCCATCAAAATCCTCAAGAATCAGATTGAAATATTTTAAGCAGTTTTTTTGGCATTCTTCAATTTAAACCTTTCACATATGTCCAAATTGTTAAACCACACTAATGATTCTGCATTAGTAGTACACTTGTGCAAAATTCATGTTGTGGGAGTGATTTCATTTCAAAATCTTACTTAAAAGAGACACACAAATCACTACAAAGATGCTACATTTACAACCTTGGCTCTTGTTGTTACATTTGTTGATGTTATTAGTTTTTGAAACACTAAAAACAGCTTTTAGAAGCACTTTTTTTTAGAAGTTATCTCTCGCAGCTTTTTAGAAGCTCGTTTGCAGCATTTGCAAACAAGCACTTAGTACAATCTCGACTTTGTTTGCAGCACAAGCTTTTGGGCTTCCTTTCTTGAGCCCGTATCTGCAGTCCATCGGTTCTGATTTCAGACATGGTGCCAATTTCGCGACGTTGGCATCCACCGTTCGTCTACCCCAGACCTCTTTATTTGTCAGCGGACTTAGCCCGTTTTCTCTTGCTGTTCAGCTCAACCAAATGAAGCAACTTAAAGTAAAAGTTGATGAGCTGAATCACTCTTCTTCTGGTGTGCAGCTTACCTGAAAAACCACCTGCATTCTTTCATTGCATTTGTATTAGTTTGATGTTAAATGCTCATAATTATTTTGATCAATAGTAAAAACCAAGATCCCTCGGCCTGATATTTTTGGAAAATCTCTCTACACTTTCTACATTGGCCAAAATGACTTCACTGGGAACTTGGCATCTCTTGGCATAAAGGGGGTGAAGGAGTATCTACCTGACGTAGTTTCGCAGATTGCTAGCGCCATAAAGGTCAAAACTGCCTCTTACTTCTCACATTTTTGGGGAAAAAAAAAAAGAATAAGGATGATGCTTAGTTTGTGTCGGAATTTTCAGGACATTTACGCGTTAGGGGGGCGTACGTTTCTTGTGTTCAATCTAGCACCGATTGGTTGCTACCCTGCATTCTTGGTGGAGCTGCCTCACAAAAGTTCGGACGTCGACTCATTTGGATGCATGATTTCTTATAACAAAGCTGTGGTAGATTACAATACTATGTTGAAGAAAGCATTGAGAAAGACTAGAGTTGAGATTCCTGATGCAAATGTTATATATGCAGATATACATTCTGTTATGCTGCACCTTTTCCAACACCCCTCTTCTCATGGTATATCAATGTATATATTTGTTTGAGATATAAGATTTTCGCCTATGTTACTTTAAATGTTCTAACATTGGATGATGGGATAGGGATGAAATATGGGACGAAAGCGTGCTGTGGATATGGCGGTGGAACCTACAATTTCGACGCGAGAGTGTATTGTGGAAACATGAAGACGATTAATGGACGTATTTTGACTGCGAAAGCGTGTGCTGATCCTTATAATTATGTAAGCTGGGATGGGATTCATGCCACAGAAGCAGCTAACAGGATTGTTGCTCATGCTATACTTAATAGCTCTATCTTTGATCCTGTGTGTGATATTCGGGCAATTGGTTGATGCTTTTAGCTTCCTTGTACTCGCATGTCTGATCTTAATAGGATCAACTAATAATGGTGATTGTCTTCTTTATTTATTCTGTTTTTCTTGAGAGTAATTGCTGATATGCCAACCATTTGTTGAACAAGTGATTGAGGATTTGTCCTGGATTGAATCTTGCTGCCGGAATGGTGTGTTTACTATCTCGATCAGAAGCTTCAAAACGGGCCGGGTGACGCCATGAAAATTGAAAGCTGATCATGCAACACTACACTCTTCATTCTGTCTGCAAGACATGCTCATGTGATATTCTGCTGCTTTATAACTCTGTAGAATGTCACATATGAAAAAAAAGGTCAATAAAAAATTAATTTTGAAGTTAGTACTAAGTTGTTAAGGCAAAAACTGGTAACTTTTTTGTTTTTTTTGCAGTATTTATGGCAGCTTCTACATTTGAAGCAAAAGTGCTTTCAAGGCAATCTTCAACTCCGGAGATTCAAACTCCGATGCAGGAGGATTTTCGACTGCTTTTCCAGCTGAGACTTGACATGATTGACTTCAAGAAACCGGCTGGATGAGCACATCATCC
This sequence comes from Prunella vulgaris, assembly GCA_026898435.1. Classification (NCBI taxonomy): domain Eukaryota; kingdom Viridiplantae; phylum Streptophyta; class Magnoliopsida; order Lamiales; family Lamiaceae; genus Prunella; species Prunella vulgaris. Next base: position 1,537,732 of record JAPKLY010000022.1, on the reverse strand, counting down.
CAAAATCCTCTTGTATTTGAGTTTGAGTCTCCAAAGTTGACGATGGTCTTAAACTGCATCTGCAAAAAAATAAGAAAAAAGGGCCTTAATGACCTAAACTTACTTCAAGATTCAATCTTGATTAGTCCCTCTTCCTTGTGTGTGTTTTCTGAAGTTTATGGATAGAGCTTGTGATCTTGAGTGACAAAAGTGAGATCCATGAGTGTTATATATAGTATTGCAGTAGAAATCAAGAAAATTGTTAGCTTTAACAGATCACATGCATAATCAATGGCTTCTGCCAAACATCACACATGATTATTTTTCACTGTTTGGACACTGATTTTGAGAAATCATATGATGCCACAAACTTAAGTTGATGCTTCTCTTGGAATAATAGCTGTAAATTAGCAGCATGATTGTGTTCTAAGTGACTGTTTCTTTCTTCGTATATTGATTTCAAAGTAACTAGGAACAAATTTTATCTAATTGTACTCTTTTAACTCCAACTTCACCTCCTTTAATTATTTATAATTAAACCAAAGTTGATTTACATATACGTTCAAAAAAATACTATATTTATAAATAAGTGCACAATTTTTGCAAAAAACATTTTTTTTTTCTGCGCAACACCTATTCATAAATATAGTGACTTTTTTGAACCTATACGTATATCACAAATCAATAATGTTGTGATTCCATTTCCCTCTATTTGAGTAATCGATGGTGATGTATTATATAAATACACGCACATAACTTCAAAAAGCTTATAAATCTATATATATATTTTTAGCATTGATAGACCAATTATGGTTAGATCATTAAAATATTAATTAAAATTGGGCCAGTTACGAAATGATACAAAAATAATAAACTATTTTTAAATAAGTGCAACATGCAAAAATTAATTTTATTATTCAATTTATGTTTACACTATTACACAAAATTTTTGTATCTATTTAAAAATAGTGCATTATTTTTGTACCAATATTATTTCATGAAAATATGGTATTATATGTAGTGTTAATATTGGACAGAGGCTAAAAGATTTCAATTTTTTTGTTCCTCCTCCAGGGCGGCTAGCCAGGGTTAACATCATTCTTGTAGTATCAAACTGCAATTTACTAATTCTCTTGGTACTATAACTACAATTCTAAAACAAAAAATGTCCATGAAAATCATGGAATTATTAATGTCACAAAATACCATTTTTGAGCAATTTTTTTCCAATATACGATCACTCACCGACTCTTTTACACTTGTTTTATTTGTACGTTCCAATTCTATTTTCACACATCTAAAAAAACTTTTGATATTCATATATTATTTTATAATTTTATTCAATTTTACATTTACATACTCGTCGTTGAGGGAGTATAATTTAACATTGTCCACTATAGACAAATGTTGAGTGGTACTCCATCACATTATACAAATGGCATTTCAGTCCATCCACCCCAATTCAATATATACATACAACATAGTGTACGTATATTAAAATAGCCAACTTGGCCGTCTTCAAATAATATGCTTACGGCGCAACACAATAATTAAAACAATGTCAAAGGTTCTTCTCATATACATATCTTTATAATAATGTCCCTTTCTTTCTCACACAGTATGTATGTGTGAGAGAGATCCAAATAAGGATTATTCTGAGTAAATGAAACTATATTCACTTGCAAAACGAAATAAAAATGAAATAATGTGACAAAAATAAATACTAAAACACGGAATAAGGCCCTATTTTCAGTCTCATCCCCACATCCACAAGTGCTTTTTTTCGAAACCGGTGTGACCCAACTTTTAAATTATAAAAGCACTTCTGATCTCTTAACTGTGACTGCAAATACTCCTCTAGATCAAGGGAGGTAGCTATTTTCAAGAATTGGCCCTGTTCTGATGCCTGAAGCTGCCGGCATTCTGCTATTTCCAACCCAAATTGTGTCCAAAATCTCTTCCTTCTCAGACTTCCTCACCATTTTATTAACCCTTCTCCAATCAAGAAACATGAATCCCACAATCCCAAGTGCTAAAAACATGATCAGCCCCACAAACCCTGCTGGAATTCCGACCATCCACCACTTGAACACTCTGTTTCCCCTGTTTTTTCCAGGCATGACAATGGCGAAATGCCCCTCGCTCCTCGTCTCGCACGAGCTTTTCGCGGTGACATTGCTGAACTCCATCGCCCCGTCGAGGCCAAACCGAACACACTTCATTCTCGCATCCTCTGCGACAGTCTCAAACCGAACAACCATGGGGTTGCCTCGTCCTGTCATGAGCTCGACTGCTCGATGATTTATCGAGCTCATGCTGCTGTCGTAGGCTAGAAAGCCTACGACAGGAGTGACAAAGGTGTAGCTAGGGACATTGTAATAAGAAGATGACCAGTTGCCTAAGTTGTGATACACTATATCGACTCTCCTTGTGAAGGGTGATGGCATTATCGATGATGGAATGTGAACTGCCCCGATATTCATCCCGTTTCGCCATAGGCTGTGGGTACGGAGACGAATGAACGAAACTTCGACGCCCGTCATATTGACGGGCGGAGTGACCTCGTACAGTCTGCCTGTACGAGGTCTGCGCATTGCGTTGAATGCATGATCATAAAGAAAAGAGTTCAGTTGGTTGACTTGTGATGATGCTTGAACATTAAACCATGAAAGTGCACAAAATATGATCCAAATGGTAATGCAATTCCTCTTCATGCCTCACCTTTTAGCGTGCATGTTCAAACATGAACATTGCAAGAAAAGTTTGAAAGGATATCCTCTGTTTTCTTGGTTGATATGAAATGGGATTGTCATATGACAAATGGGGATTATGAAGGTAGAGATATATAAATCAAGAAAGTGTGGGGAGATTAATAATCCAAATGAAGAATGATTATTGTTGTCATAATCTCCTTGGCATTGGGTTAGATTTTGGAGGGATTGAGGCAGAAAGAGAGGGGTTGCAGATGGCAAGAGTGCATCAATGGAATAAATGTACTCTTGTGTTATTTTAATTGTTGCATAATAGTATATATTTTAATACAAAAATATGGAGAAAAAAAAGACTCTTTTGAGTTGTTCTTAGGTGTTGGCTAACTTAGTTTAATCAAGTATTGTGAGTTGGATTAGTTGGACTTTTGGATATTACACAAGTACACAACTACCTATCTCTATACACACACTCACACACAAATGAGATTTTTTTCTCATAAAGAATGAAAAGTTGCTGACCAAGTTGCCAAACAACCCTCTGATGCAGTTGTGCTTTGTGTATTTGTAGTATAATATAATACTACATCCGTTCACGAAAAATACGCTCAGATATTTGCACGTGATTTAATACAATATGTCAGAAGATATTACGGAATATTGTGAGGTCCGATATTCTCTTTATTCATATCGGACAATCACAATATCCCGTAATACCTGCCGACATATTGCATTAAACCACATACAAATATTTGAGCGTATTTAGTGGACGGAGGGAGCATGATATACTTATATTACTTAATTATTTTTAAAAAAAAATTATTTTATTGGTACATGAAATATGGACATATATAGAAGGAAATTAAAGGGGCATCTGATATAATTGTAAAGAATGGAATGAGCATGAAATGAAAGTCATAGTTCTTTTATAGCTGAACTATAATAGATTCCTTAGTTTTTAGGAATCAAAGTCTTAGAATCATTCCAAACACACACTATGAATTTGATTAACATTACTCACTCTTCAAGTATCCGACCAAACACCCCTAAAATTGAGAGGCTTGGAGTAATGGAAAATACACCTGGATGGGGGGTCATCACTTTTAATGGAATAATGGAGTGATGAAATATGTATTTATGTGTTTAATAAATCGTAATTAAATTAGGTAGGTGTTTAAAAATAATTAATTTAGGTAGTGGGTCTTAATCGGGCTGACGAAGCACATAAAGATTCCAGTTGGGTCAACAGTCAATTTCAGATAGGCAAAGGTTTTTGAATACACTATCTTATGTTTCGATAATTTTTTTTGAATTTTTTGACAAATTTTTTTGTACAGAGTAAAAATTGAAAGTATATTTGAAAAAAATTACGAAATATTTAGTGTATTTATTATTTTGGTTAGTGCCAGCAACATGTAAGCTGGGCCTTTTAGAAAATCAAAGTAATTATTTAATAGGGTGGGCTTGCATTTATTACGTTTTGGGCTTCCAATGAGAACATAATTGGGCTTATTATTCTACACCCCAAGTATAACCCGTCAAAAAAAAAGAAAAGAAAAGAAAAGGAATTTGTGTCCAAATAATGGGACATTATTTATTGAAAAGATTGGTCTGATGTCTCTCGTAACACTAGATCGAAATAAAATGGTGGTACGATTAATAAAATATGATAATATTTAAAAAAAATAATAGTCACTTTTGATAAAAATATTATTTCCTCTGTTCTGCGATTTTTTTTGTATGTTGACTTATACACATATTAAGAAAAAATGAAGTATGTAAGCGTGAAGTTAAATAGTAAAATATAAAAAATGTATTTTTTTAATCTTTGTGAGTGTGAGTGTGAGTTGTTTCCTTTTCTTGGGGTGTAGATAAGCTGTCAAAACGGACCGGCAGGGCGGGGCGGGCCTAAACCCGCAAAAGCCCGCCTTTAGGCGGTGCGGGGCGAGGAGGACTGAAATATGGCGGCTCGCAAAAACTCCAACCCAACCCATTTAATGGCGGGTTGCGGGCTTCAGCGGGCCATCCCAATTTTTTTTTTTGAAAAATTTTATGAACTAATACTTCAACTAAATTTATTAAATAAAATAGTGACATAATAAATGTATAACTAAAATCTCGCCATGAGAATCACAAATCTCATAAAGTAAAGTTTGTCAAATATAATACAAATTTCATAAAATAAAATTCACAAATAAATCAATAATGTTAAAGACATAAACTTAGCACAAACCATTGAGTCTCTTAAAATTTATCAATCATTACATCATAAAAATCATTTTTTTTGTGAGAGGAGCACAACAATTTTTTATTTTGTTTGGAAGAAATTAAGAAAATGAATAATAAAAATATTAAATTTAAAAATTAATTAAAATATAATATAATATGTATATATATTAATGTGTGTATATATATATATATATATAATATACACATACTGGCGGGCTGGCCCGCCCCAACCCTCGGTCCGACCCGCCAAACCCGCGACCCAAACGGGCCAGCCTGTCTAGATCAGCCTCTATATGGGCTTAGAAATGTTTGGCCCAACCCTCATTTTATTATGGCGGGGCGGGCTGGCCCAACGGGCTCAACCCATTTTGACGGGTCTAGGTGTGGAAAGTGAAAAAATTATCTTGGAACAGAAATAATATCATTTTTTTAACAACACAAGAGAGTAGGTGCTATAGTTTGGAGCTGCATAATATGGACAATTTGGAATTATAGAAATGAGGCGACTTTCAACAAGACAACTATCTCAGTGCGTAAGGTACGTGATGAAACTAAAGGAAGATTATGATCTTGGTTTTCAGTTAAATTTAACGAGTTCAAGCCATTAGTTTTCAGTAGTTGGTTAGATGATCCCTTGTCTTGTTGTGGAGTGCTTAAAAATAAAAAATAATTTAGTAAAAACTATAATTTGTATGTGGCTGAGATGATTGAAAGTGAATATTGTTCGTGAATCTTGTAAGGGTTGTAGTACCCCTTGTACTCAATATGAATACAATTCCTATTCTGTTAAAAAAAAATCATTTTTTTAAAAATTCGTTGACATATTTATAGTAAAATATGATAATATTTAAAAAAAAAACGATAATTTTTAACAAAAAATTATTATTATTTTTAAAAGTGACATATTTATCTCATACAAGACATATTCTTATTTGTTATATGTTCAATAAATTCATGATTTCGAAAAGACAAAATCTGCATCACAAATATATTTTTCTATAATGTGTTAAATTATAGTTTGATTTTTTTTCATACATTCATTTATAGATATGTCCTCTAATTAATATCTTATGTTAACTCAATACTCATTAAATTAGGATAATATTTTAAAAAATATGATTAAATGTTTAAAATTAATATAAAAAACTCATTGTAGACGTCGGAATGCTTATCAAGGGAAAGATTACAACTTTTAAGAAATCCACTCATCGTTATGAAAATTAAATAAATAAAATGAATTCATATATTTTTTTTATAAATTTAAATTTTTAAATAAAACAAATTATTTTTATAATATCAAAATTTAGATTCATTTAATATTTCAAATTCGATTTTCATATTATTCAATTATAAAGTCTTTCCAAAAAAGAGAAAATTGATAATCAAACTATGAGATCGAATTCAAAAAAATAAAAATATGTGAAATTAATTAATTTATTTTTTTACACCATCATGCATTAAGAAAAATAGATAAAGGATTTTCAAGATAGGCAACCGACCAATCAAAATGCCCATCTCATCCACGTGTCGCCCATTGGAATCACTTCAGCAAAAAGTATGGCCTAAAAATACATTCCTCAAATCAAAGGACGGAGATAAAGATAGTGAGCCTTAAGCTAAAAAAAAGAAAAGAAAAAAAAGCACATTTCAGTAGGCTTTGTTTAGTTTCTGAACAAAAAATGGCAGCGGCAGCTTCCACTTCCACGGCGGCCACCGCCGTCTTGTTGCACCGTCTCCCCGCCGCAAAGCCGGCCGTCGTCTTCTGCCCCTTGGCCCAACGTCCTTCCCTTTCCTTCACCCCCTTCAAGCTACACAAAGGTACAATCTTCCAAAGCTTCTATCCGTTGCATTTTCTCTTGATATGATTGTACATTTGTATCTTATTCAAGTTAATAATTCTCTGACCTGTAAATTGTTGGGTTTATACTGTATTCTGAGGATATGTCAATTGTTTTGTTGATTTCTATGTTTAGAGGTGATAGATTGAATCTTGATTGTGTTGCTGCAGAGTATGAACTTTGATTTTCAAATGGGGTAGTCACAATCAGGGGGTTTTCTTCCAATTTAATGGATTTTCTTGTTTTTGAGGGGGGTTTTGGATGGGAAATTGTTGGGGTTTTGGTCTTGGCTTTTGCCTTGTATTGTCAATTAGAGCATCTAGATCCTATTATATCCGTTGTGCTGATAGAACTTCACAGTTTGAAGGGTTCAAATTCGAGGAGCTCGTAAAATATGAAGTTATGAGCTCCTCCGAAATATCAAGCACATTTCAGCTTGTAGTAACTCAATGATAGAGTGGGATTTACTATATGTGAAACATTTCAGGATAACTAATGTTGAACTTTACATGCTTGTTTAACCTGTCTGATTTCAAAGTAGACGAGCGATTTCATTAACCGGTTAAAGTGATTGGAACTGCATGATTGTTATAATTCGCTGTCGCTTTTTATCAAGGGCTACTTCTTGATTTTTCTTGGTTCTAAAGTTGGGTGATGCTATTCGAAACAGAGGCCAGGCGGTCTTCTCAGCTTGTCGTCAAGGCCTCTTCGTCGGAGGAGAGCACTTTAGATACCAATGAATTGGTGGAAGACCTAAAGCAAAAGGTAACTATGCTCCAACCACTCATGGAACTTGCAATTCTATACTACATAAATACCACTTTTTACAAAATATCATTGTTTCACTTTCACCTTGTCCCAATGTTCACAGTGGGATGCCGTTGAAAACAAGACTACTGTAATTATTTATGGAGGTGGTGCACTTGTTGCACTTTGGTTATCCACCGTTGTTGTTGGTGCAGTCAACTCAGTCCCATTGGTAGGTTCAAAGAACTTAACTTACATCTTCCACATTATGTGTTCTCTTTGGGTTTCGATTCTTTCATTCTATTCCACGTCTAAAAGTCATCTGCCCGTCTATTCATGTCAGCTACCGAAGATCATGGAGTTGGTCGGGCTTGGGTACACCGGATGGTTTGTATACCGTTACCTTCTTTTCAAGGTATGTCATCAAAACCTCTCTCTGATAGGTTGCACATCTGAGCATTGTGGTTGTTATGACCATAACGAGCCAAATTAAGCTGAACGCATTACTGTTAAAACACGTTACACATCGTTATCTTAAAGATTGTGTTTTTGACTAGGAAGAAGTTTGATCTTGTTCTTTGTATTGTCTCAGTCAAGTAGGAAAGAACTGGCAACAGATATAGAAGCATTAAAGAAGAAGATTGCTGGAGCTGAATGAAATGTTTAGAGCAGTGATGCAAAGAAGTTCCATTTGTCGCAACATCGGACGAAACAATTTAAATGCATACTCTGTATGGGAGGGATCTTCACAATCTCTATGTAAGAGGGATCTTCACAATCTTTATGTAAGGATATACTCTGTTTGTGGAGTAGAGTAGATAATCATATGTACTTATTTTTCTCTTATGTGTTTGTTATATATGAACAAATGTTGCCTTTATTTATTCATGGAACCAAGCATTGGAATATTAGTTCACTGGTGCTGTAATAGATTGCATCAGAGTAGAGCCTAAAATATCTCTACTACTAATTACTACATAAATACAAATTTACACATATTTTTAGTGTGCTAATGAAAATTTGATGTATAAATACAATAACTTGATATCATATTACAAAATGATTGTAAAGAGTGCTAATGAAATTAATTGATTATTCATGAATTTTGTCAAAGGTTGTTGGTTGATTGAGATGGGTGTTATGTTTATATGTTTCAAATCTCAACGGAGGATTCATTAGTTATTTGTTAAGTTGTACTCCCACGGTCACACAGGAATATGCACACTTTTTTTATTTGGATGTTACACACAAATTTGCACACTACTAAAAAAAAAAAAACATTGATTTACGTGCATATTCACAAAATTATATACTATCCATATGTCACTACTTTATATATAAAATACATTTTCCTTAAAAAATGTGTCGTCTCGTGGGGTGCAAATTCCTACGGAGTGGAGGGAGTAAATTATATCTTTTATTTTTAATATTCTCTTATCTCGTTGCAATTTTATTTTTAACATTCTGTTGATGCAAAATCTTATCTCATTACACTAGGTCAGTGAGCATGAAGCTGTCAGTCCTTGTGTGGATAATGAAAATTGCTATACGAAAATTTCTCCCAAACATATATGCACTAGTACAATGGATTTTAATTATATCATTATTTCCCTTTCTTTTTATAATTATTAAGTATTTTTTTTTTAAATCCGTTCATTTTCAAATTTATCTATCCAAATTAAAACATGTATTGATTCATATATATATATATACACACACTATATGTATCTATGTATAATTAATTATTGCTATAAAATTAATTCTTTTACACCATTTATATTTAATTAACAACAATCACATAATTTGCATTAGATCACTCAAAATCACTAGAATACCAATAAATTATAAATTTATAATAGGACTTCTTCACCTCAAAACATATAAAACCACATGTGATCGTTCTTGTAAATGTAACTTTTTCATTAGATAATTATACCTTGAGAATTATTGAAATGAATTTCTTTTTGCCTGATAATAAATTAAAATGAATAAATTAATATCTAAAAAAAAGATAAAAACAATATGAAATTTACAAATATAGCATCATAATATAAAGTTCAAGCAAGTTATAAATAGGACAAAAATATGAAATACACACAATGCATGAAGTACACTTGATATATCAATAGTTGACATTTTATTTATTTATTCATATAGAATTTGAATTAATATATAATTCAAGTACGTAACAAGTCATTTTGAGTGTTTAAACGGATCAAATAAATGAAACATCACATGCATGCATATATATATATATATATATATATATATACATTAATACATGATGGATGAGTTGAAAAAGAAATTGAATTGAATGTTGCCAACGTGCTTTTACAGGTACATATTGGAATTGAATGTTGCCAACGTGAATGGAATTATTAAGCTGACAATGGTGATGTTTTTTTTGCAATTAGGCCTATTTTTATTGTATTCGCTATATAATTTTACATATCATATTACCTATGAAAATTTTATTTATTTTCACTTTTAAATTTTATAAAGCATTTTAAAATTTAAACTTTATTCAAATTAAAAATGTTAAATGCTATTAAGCCATTATAAAGGACGTGCATTATTATAAAATATGACTCATTTAATATGTTAACTCAAATGAAAAGAATGAGTCAAAAGTTTGCATAATTGTTTCCTGACTCCTTGCCACCCACCAGAAAATGTGAATGGAACTCACGTTTTTCCACATCAGCACACAAAAATCTCCCACAACAAACGGAGCTAATTTTGACCTGGTAAATCGTGATCTCAGTTCACGATTCTGCTTAAAAACATAAATGATCTAAAACTCACTGCATTTTCACAATCACAATTTGAATATACAATATTTAAGAAAAAAATCCTAAATTTTGTGATGATTGTTGTTTCACCAAATTAAGTTATTGGGCAATTAAGTTCCTCAAACACCAATATATATATATTAAATTTAATTTAAAGAGTTACCTTGCAAATAAATAGTTACTCTTATTAATAGTACTATTAATTATAAGTAATTTTTATAAATATGTGTAAGTTCAAGTGCTTAAAACTTCATTACCTCATAGACCTCAATATTGGGGTGGTAGTCCACTTCTTGTTATTCTGACATGTAAATAAAAGTTTTAATATTTTCTGATATCTTCTTATGATTGGATACAAATTAATTTTTTGGAAATACTTTATTTTTAAATGGAGAGAGTAAATTGTTTGTAAGCACTAAGGCCACCAAGGATTGAACATGATATCAGCAATATTTATTTTATTTTTCTTTTTTAGTAATAATTAAGTCAGTTATATATATATATATATATATATATATATATAATGTAATCATAATCATAAATGAATCTAAAAGAGCAAATGAGATTGATATGAGAAGCAGCATAAATATCACATGTGCATTTGCTCTCTTTGGTTTAGAATGTGTAGAATTAAATTATAGTAAGATATCTATATTTGTTCATGAAAGGATAGGAAAACAGGCACAAATATATCCATTTGCTGAAGACATTTAATATCAAACAATTTATTGTAATACGTACTATTGACCTATTCAAGCAACATGTGCTAGCTTCATATTTTTAAAAATATTGGACCCTTTGTGTTTGGGAGGATATTCAAATAATAAAGTAATGATATATATATTAATATATATTTTATGTTATTAACATATAGTTGTTAGATTATTTAATTTCGACTAGAACATATATATATATATATATATATATATATATATGGTTAATTTAGAAGTAAAAACGTAGATGTTGTTCGGATTCACCAAACTTAATTAATTATCATAATTAGCTTGACCAACTCAGACACAAATACAAATTATCACTTTATTACAATTTTGGGTATTTCTTGCATACACGTGAATTCCTCTCTTTAGCTTCAAGCAAAAAACAAAATTTAGTTATCTGTTATAAATTTATTTTGTATTTAGGCATAATTTTGAACAATGCCTAAATAAATAACATAATTTTGAACAATGAAAGTGATAATTTTTGGCAACTATATATGTTGATGTGGTGTCATGTGTTAATTATATATTTTTTTTTATTTCTTTGAATTTTTTTTAATGTACTAATAAAATTATAAATAATTACTTAATTAGCACGCATGAACACCACATGAACACCCTTATTAAAAATCACTAATTTTGAATTTCATACCGTCGATTTGAAACTAAGGATTTTATTTTAAAAAAATTACAATATCTTATAAAAAGTTAGTTTTATGGCTAAATATATTTTTGTCCAAAAATTATGTTCACCAATCGGGTGAATATTCATTAATTGTAGTAATGCGATGGTTTTCGACTTATCATGCGTGCATGTCACTTTCTTGTGTTTCCTCCAATATAAATTATAGTACTTCTTTATCTCAACTTTTTTTTTTTCATATTTTTTTATTTGAGATGTTTCAACTCCTTTTTTCATATTTAAAAAAAAATTACACTCAAAAATTAATAAAATATAATTTTTTTATATTCTTAAAAAAATAATAATTTACACACTCAAAAATTAATAAAGTATACAAGTCAATTTATGAAAAAAAAAAAACCCGTGACTGAGTAGCCTTCTGCTTTAGAATTAACTTAGCTCGATTTTCTTCCACCCTTTTGGCCATTAATTAAATGCACATGCGTGAGAAAATTCATTTGTTTATATCAAATACCAAAATTGTTGCGTTGAAGAACGAGTTGGCAGGTCGGGTATATATATATATATCAGAGTGTTACCAGTGGGGGCCAGAGTAACAAAGTTCATAGATAAGAGTGTTACTAGTGGGGCCAGACTAACAAAACACTATATTTAATATTGCTATTAAAATATAAAAAAATTAAATTTTTACTCACACAAATATACATGCATGTCAATTTTTTTTTTCCCCTTTTTGTTACAAAGGTTGCATGTATTAATTCTTGATGCTAAAATACAGTCACGTTCTTAGTTTGCTGGGTTTAATTTGATATTTTGAGAATTAAATGATTGTCCATTTGTGTATATATTTTTTTTTTTGGAGGAACAACATAAGTGAATTATTATTACCTATCTTTCCAAAAGAAATAGTGAAGAAATTGACTACACTCAAGTTGCTTTGTTTAAGTCAATTCTTCTGTTAAATTCCACATGCATGGAATTAATGTTCATTTACTCTCTCTATTCTTAAACCCATTTGTATGGGTGTGGGTTAGGGTATAATTATACTCCCTATGTCCCAGATGTGTTTTCACCTTTGAGATGACACAATTTTTAAGAAAAATAGAGTGTTGTGTAAAATTATATTATTAAAATAATGAGATTAGTTGGATTGTGAGGATAAAGTTAAAGTAATAGTTTCCATTTATAGGGTATGAAAAAAATTGTGGGACGGACGAAAAAGGAAAGTGTGAAAACAATTATGGGACGGAGGGAGTAGTATATTCATTTACTCAATATTTTATAATGAATGTAGGTGTATTTTTTTACATTTTTTTTAAATGGTACTAATAATTATTCACCTATGTTGTTTCTTCAAAAAAGAAAAAAATAATAAAAACATAATAATAATAATTATTATTATTATTATGAAACCATAAATGAAGACTACATTAGTTGCTTCTTTTGCCAACACTGTGACAACTCTTCTCGATATTCGGCAATATCAAAGTATTGCAATTTGCAGGAACATATATTATTAAGTTAATGTTAGCAATTTAATTAGTATGATAATTGTATTATAAATAATCTTAATCTTTTAGTAAAATAGTATTAACAAGCCGTTCAAAGATATATTTGAATTTCACGATACATCGGTTGCACAAAATTTTCATGTTAAATAGATATCGAAGCAAAATTTGGCTGTTTTATTATAATAATTCTATATTTTGGTCATACTTGTATTTGGTGTTAATACTTTGATTTTGTATTTTCTTTTATGAATTTTAGATTATTTTAAAACCTTTTGATAATTTTTTTATGAATGGCTTGGAGTTGAGTAAAATAAACTGTACTAATACAATTGAAAAATAAAGAAGAAGTTTGAACCACGAAACATCTCGAATTATGATCGCAATAAAAGATTGAGTCGATACGAATATTATAGCTCAAACAATAGACGATACAAAATTGATGCAATTAATTAAGGATCCGGATATTTTCCCGCCATAATTGAGTTATTCACCCGACTCTTTAATATTATTCCTAAACCAAAATTTAATAGGACAATTATACCTTTTAAGTGTAACTAATTAATTCCAAATTAGATTGGGGAGGTGAATTTGCAAAATAATTTTATTGATATAATGATAAGGGTTAATTTTGAGAAATTATAGGTGGTGAACAGAAAAATATACGATGGTGAAGTGAACGGGAGGGTGAACAACTCAATTATGGGGGTGAAACTATCGGGTCGATTAATTAATAAAGAACAAAGCCCATTGCAACAATTAATTCCACCTAAAAAGCAAGCCCAACAATAACAAGTATATATTCACCCAACAATTTACAGAAGTATGATCTTATGCCAACAGGTAAATAAAAAATTTATATATTCACGTAGACGTAACAATACATATAATATAAACAAAGAATCTACTATTATTTTAAATAATTATTTAAATTTATTTATATGTAATTATTATTACATATAGTAATATTTATTGTTATTGTATTTGTCGTGAGTATATAAATTTATTTTCATTGTTTTTTCTCTTGGAGGTGGTTGAGTTCTAACTCTCTTCTAACCATCTTCGTCTATACATAAGTCAGAACTCAAGAACCACCTCTCTAATGATATATAACATCTTCGTTACTTTATATTGCAGTGGATATTTAATGACCAAATCTGATTGAATTGGTAGGATTTAGTTTGGTAAAATTTTATCACAATGTGAAATTTAATCTCAATTTATTTTGAATTGGTAGGGTTCAAGTTTGGTAAAATTTTATAAAAAAACAATTAAATCTCAATTTATATATATATATATATATATATATATATTTTTTTTTTTTTTTTTCCCCTTGAGACAACGACCTTGTATTCTGGGTTTCATCTTGCCGTTTTCCATTTCGTGTTGAATGTTGAGAGTCGATTCCTCTCTCTCTCTCTCTCTCTCTCTCTCTCTCTCTCTCTCTATTTGGTTTAGTATCTAATTTGCTCAACCAGAAGATAAGCTTATTTGTATAGGAAGACACTGAAATTATGCGGGATTTGGGTTTGGATCTATTCGACCCGAGAACCGCTGTGATGGACTTGGGTACATACTCTTCTCCCACCGGCGGCAGTGGCCCAGACTTCGGTTTCGCCTTCAACGACGTCAATTTTTCTGACCGGATGCTCCTGATCGAGATTGTGGCGGATCCCGGTGACCCCCTACCCGAATCAGAGGGTCTCCGCACCGTAGCTGATTGGGCAGCGCGCAAGAGCAAACGACGTCGTGGAGATGATGAGAAAAAGCAGGACGGTGAGCCAGTCAACTCTGAGTCGACCTGCTCGGTGATTGTGAGGCGTGCGTGCTTGTTCCTATGTTTTATTGTGTTGTTTGATTGTTAATTTATAGTTTTGTTGGAGATTGCAATGATAGATTTTTGTGAATGAATCAGCGTGACGCTAGTTAATATACTATCCAGTGTGAAAGTATGATTAAAATGTGTATTGCCATTGTTTGTTTTCTGCAATCAATTGCATCAACTTGAGCTGATATTTGGGTAATACTTACTGTTTGGATGTATTTGAACTATGCTCAATTCTTATGCTGGTACGGGTTGTGCGCATCTTAATCAGACGTGTGCCACTCGTTTGCAGCTTTGGATATCAACAATTGTGCAGAAGAACATATATTAGATTCTCAGCAGCCTGATGCTGAGGATGGCATAGGCAATGAGAATCACGATGAGGAAGAACTTCTGTTGATTAAAGATTCACCATCAGGTATTAAAAATCCAATGCATAGGGCATCTTTTAAACTTTTGAAGATGCTGACTGCTTAGTAGTTCCAATATTCTAGCACTAGTGTTGGATAGTTTGTCTCTGCTCTAAGTTAGAACATGTGTGTATGTAATTAGAAGATGAAGCTGCAAATGATGATGATTCGATTTCAACCGATGATGGCTCAAGAATTCTGAAAGTTAAAACATTACACATCAGCTCTGCCATCTTAGCTGCAAAAAGTCCATTTTTCTACAAGGTAATTGCATTTAAAATATTTCTTTTTGTTGTCATGTTTCATTTTGTTAGATTGGATGTATGAACTCTTGTTCCTTTTTCTAATTGCAGTTATTCTCTAATGGTATGATAGAATCTGAACAGAGACACGTGACTCTAAGAGTTAATGAATCCGGTATGTAATTGTTAATTCAAGCAAATAGCCATGGGAAAGATTGATTTTGGTGCCTTGTGCTTGTTTTCTTTATGTCATCATAGAATAAACTCTCTGCAAATATTTTTAAAACCTTCGTTGGCTCTGAGCAATTTCTCAATGTATTATTCTTCCGCTTTGTTCCTCTCCTGGTAGTTATTTGTACCATTTAATAAATGATACCAATATTGCTTCTCTTAGATCTTGTTGTAGTGGAGATTATTTGGGTGGTAGCACTAGTGCCCTTTTGCTGCGTACATTTTTATAAAGTAAAGATAACCATCACTTATGTGACTTCTGAATGAAAACAGAGGAAGCTGCTTTCATGGAGCTCCTGAATTTTATGTATAGTGGTACTCTAAACATCAATACAGCTCCCTTTTTACTCGACGTGCTTCTAGCTGCTGATAAGTTTGAGGTGGTTTCATGCATGAGATATTGCAGTCGTCTGTTAAGAAACCTACCTATGACTCCAGAGTCTGCATTACTATATCTGGATCTTCCTTCTGGTGTTCTAATGGCTGATGCTGTTCAGCCATTGACTGATGCAGCCAAACAGTTCTTAGCTTCTCGTTACAAAGATATAACAAAGTAAGTCACCTTCAACTCCACCCATCCACCCCCTTCCTCTTCTGTTGACATTCATAAATGGGGTGTGAATTCCGGGACAGGTATCAAGACGAGGTGATGAATTTGCCTCTTGCTGGTATTGAAGCAATCCTGTCGAGTGATGACCTTCAGGTGGCATCAGAGGATAACGTTTATGACTTGGTCTTGAAATGGAGTCGAGCTCATTATCCAAACCTGGAGGAACGGCGGACCATTCTTTCCTCTCATTTGAGTCGTCACATCCGTTTCCCTCATATGACTTGTCGCAAGTTGAAGAAGTTTCTGACCTGCAGTGACTATGATCATGATTTTGCCACTAAAGCTGTTCTAGAGGCCCTATTATTCAAGGCAGATCCACCACACCGTCAACGAACTCTTGCCTTGGAAGAGTCAACCTCCACCATCCGTCGCTCCATTGAACGTGCCTATAAGTACAGACCCGTGAAGGTGATTGAATTCGAATTGCCACGTCAGCAATGCGTGGTCTACTTAGATCTTAGGAGGGAGGAATGCGTAAATTTGTTTCCAACGGGGCGAGTTTATTCTCAAGCATTCCACTTGGGGGGCCAGGGGTTTTTCCTCTCCGCGCATTGCAGCATGGAGCAACATTCCTCGTCTCACTGCTTCGGTCTTTTCCTGGGGATGCAAGAAAAGGGTTCGGTAAGTTTTGCTGTTGACTATGAGTTTGGAGCTAGGTCAAAGCCGACAGAGGAGTTTGTTACCAAGTACAAGGGTAACTATACTTTTACAGGCGGAAAGGCAGTTGGGTATCGCAATCTGTTTAACGTTTCTTGGGCTTCTTTCGTGGCCGAGGACAGCCTTTATTTCATCAATGGCGTGCTTCATCTTAGGGCCGAGCTTTCCATCAAAAGGTGAGAATCGACCTGGAAGTTCAAGATTGTACAACTCTAACTTCATGTCTGACTCTTTTAACATCTAATGTCATAGTTTTGATCTGTCTGTTAGATGTCATGTAAGTAAATGTTGTAGAGCAAATTTAGATAGACCATTTTAACCTACCTGTGCACTCAATGCTTGAAAGGCGTTTTTCTTCGGGTCAACCGGTTTAATTGAACTGTTCATTTGTTAGGATGGAAAAACATCATCTATTGTTGAGTATTTGCTTTAGTGAAACATGTGTGAGACATAAACTTGTTTTGATCACAGAGTTGTTTTTCTTTGCCTTAAATAACAATACTAATTAACATGTGACATTTGTATGAAATGAAATTGAATAATATCCTAATGGGGTATGACATCCGTACAGATCTTAATCATGAATGTGTCATTATTATCTTTCTCAGAAACTAAATATTTTTATTTTGTTATTCGGATACAATTATGCAAACTTTAACAATTGCCCTTCACTATTTTGTACTACATTATAAAAATTGGGGAAAGAAGAGAGAGAAGACACATTATGGATTTCATGCCAGTAAGCCCACAATCATATAAGACTGGAGAGGTGTTAAATTTTCCGGAGCTCGACTCGATGTGTTAAACGAGCTCGAGCTTAAAAAATACTCTCTCTGTCCTAAGATAAACTTCACACTTTCCTTATATGAACGTCCCAACTCTTTCTTCACACCTCAAAAAAGGAAACAACTCACACTCACAAAAGTCAATAAAGTACACTTTTTTATATTTTATTAGTTAACTTCACACTCACATACTTAACTTTTTCTTAATATGCGTGAAACTCCACCTATGAAGAAAATATTGAGACGAAGGGAGTATCTGTTTGCGTGCTTAAAAAATACCCATTTGCTTAATGAGCTCAGTTCGAAAAATATTGCTTAAAAAATACCCATTTGCGTCCCCTATAAGTTGCTCACAAGTCATAACTTTTGGGCACTAATATTAAGAAGGGTATAAAAATATTGATATAGTACATGTGATGTGATAGAGAAAAGTAAAAAAGTAATGAGAATAAACCAGGGGAGCTAGCTCACCTGGCCACCAGGCTCCTCACTTGAGTGAGTGAACTGGGTTCGATTCCCTTTGGGAACGAATTAGGAGGGAGATATAAGGATGGACTCTCTGTGATATTCTTGGGGTGTAAGGAGACTTGATGACTAACTTCTAACTACTAACAACTACTCCCTCCGTCCCAGAGCAATTTGCAAGGGAGGAGGAGCAAACAAATTAAGAAAAAATAGTGTTTTGAGTGTTAATTTGATAAAATTTAATGTAAAAAGTGAAAAAGTTAGTTGGATTGAGTGTAATATGAGCCAAAAAAGTGAAAAAGTAATGACATTTTGTGTAAATATGTAGATATTGTGAGGGTGAAGTTTATAAAAGGATTTCCTTTTTTGGGTCTGCAAGTTCCTTTGGGACGTCCCGAAAAGAAAAACTTGCAAGTTTCTCTGGGACAGAGGGAGTAACATTTATCGATCCAAGCGGATAGTTTTATTTTTGTTGAATATTGAAATTGTTATATAGTATTCCCTCTTTCCACCAAATTATTTCCTACTTTTCTTTTTTGTTTTTTCCACAAAATTTTTCTTTATTTTCTTATTTGGAAACAACCCACACTCACAATAAAATTTTGGACCCCACAATATTCTTATTTTTCTCTTACTTTATCTATCATTTCAATATAATACTATTTTTTATTAATTCTCGTGTTCACAATAAAATAGGAAAAAAATTCATGAACGGAGGGAGTATCAGTTAAATACATTTTTTCAGAATATTTGAATTCAATTAAGCTTTGTTTGTAAATTTCGAGCTAAACAATTCGAACCAAACTTAATTTCAAATTGAGTCGAGATTAATCTCGAATCGAGCCAAGTCGCGCTAGTATTACTCGGACTCAACTCGACACCTGTAATAGTTTTGTATAAAAGCGTAATGATACGGGCCCGAAATAAGCCCGAATGGCAGAATATACAGAACTCGTGAAGATGCGTGTATTCAAAGCTATAAATAAATTGGAAAAAATAAAATAATATTTTCCTGTCTCTCTCATCGGTAACGCTATAAATTGGAGGAAATAAAATAATCGTTTCCTTTCTTTCACTCAGGAAAAGGAGAGTAGCGCACGCCTCTTGCAGGGATTATAGGATACGAAAAAATCATCAGAAAAAAGGGGGAAATCGTTGGATCTAGGGTTTTCGCCTCGCAGCTATGCCGAAGAACAAGGGAAAGGGAGGTAAGAATCGCAAGAGGGGAAAGAACGAAGCCGACGATGAGAAGAGAGAGCTGGTGTTTAAAGAGGATGGGCAAGAGTATGCGCAGGTGCTGCGTATGCTTGGAAACGGCAGATGTGAGGCCATGTGTATTGACAGTGTTAAACGCCTCTGTCACATCCGTGGAAAGATGCACAAAAAGGTCTGGATTGCCGCCGGAGATATTATCCTCGTGGGTCTCCGCGATTATCAGGTATAGTTTTTCGTTTTCGTATTTTAGATCTATATTATTGTTATTTTTTCTGTGAGTTATTTGTTCTATTCAGTTTCGTTGATTCTAAGTCTGTGGATTGGTGAATTTGTTTTCCGTTGATTTTTCATCGATTTATCGTAGCAAGGAGTCATCTATTCATTTTTGCTTCTATTTTCATTTCCTCTGGATATCCGATTTTTGTGCTGTTGGGAATTATGCGTTTGAGTGGTGTTGTTTTGGTCCCAATTTTGTGAATTGTCATGAGATAGCTAACTTCTGTAAATACGGATGACTTTTGTTCGTTTGTTGTTGTTAATTTTGATGTTCTTATCATTGAATTTGTGTTTTAAACACTGGTCTTGGTAATTTTAGTTAGGGTGTAACTGATGAAAAAAAAAAGATGGTGTTTCTGATCATTAAGCTGTATTCATTGTTATCACTGAACCTTAGGAAAGCTCTCATCAAATTTTCCTTTGAAAACATTAGTATGCGTGATTGTGCCCCTAATTGTGCTTGTCTCTTGTGCTCTTGGTGAGTGATGTGAAATGCCCTGTTTATTTGTTATTCAATATTTTCATCTTTTCATTTGCAACTGCAAATTTAGGATTTTACAATTCTCTGGCCCGTGGGTTCAGATGGGAAAATTAGCATATGAATACTGTTTCTGTTTCGCATCATCTCTCGTCTTTGAGTTATAATTCGAGTATGGAGGGTCGCAATTCATGAAAGCTTATACTTGACACACTCATCCCCTGTTGAATTAATTAATTTGATCTGGTCATCTGTTGATCTTATTGCATTTCCCTTGATGCTATTAGGATGACAAGGCCGATGTGATTCTGAAGTACATGCCAGATGAAGCTAGGTTGTTGAAGGCTTACGGTGAACTGCCTGAAAACACGAGGCTTAATGAGGGTATTGCTGGTGGTCTCGATGAGGAGGACGATGGTGCTGGTGATGATTACGTCGAATTCGAGGATGAGGATATCGACAAACTTTGAGGAGTTTTGCAAGAATTGTAACTTATGTTTGAAGATCTTTCTTTTCTTCTTAAAGTAGCCTGTTGGATTATTGCATACCGAGCAGGGGGATTATCTCGTGTATAACGATACTTATGCTGTGTGGTGAAGCTTTGTGCGGGTTTTCATATGTTATCATTTTCATTAAAGCAATAATAATTATCTGCTTTATTTGTCATGCTTATTTCCTGTTATTAAATTATTATTATTGTTAAGGGTTGATATCTATAAAGATGGGTTCATAAATAAATTAAGGAAGCATTTGGTCTAGTGGCTGAACAGATGGCCAAATATTTTCTTAAAGGGTTGGAACGATTGTCCAATTGTTCTCGGTATCAAGGTATCTGATTGGGGGCCAAAACCATTTCGTAGCCTCAATGTTTGGCTACATCATCCAGAGTTCAGGGACTTCATAAAAAATAAATGGGATAGTTACTCAGTTGAAGGATGGGGTAGTTTTGTGGTGAAAGAAAAGTTAAAACTCCTGAAGGAAGATTTAAAGATATGGAACCAAGAGGTGTTCGGGAGTTTGGACGTCAATATTGAGAGACTGAAGAAAGAGATTCTTAAGCTGGATTTGATAGATAATACGCTTGGGTTGGAGGACGACGAGATCATTCGGAGGAATGCAGTCATGGCTACGCTATTCACTAATCTTAAATGGAAGAACAGTTTACTTGCTCAGAAATCTAGGAATAAATGGCTGAAAGAAGGTGATATTAACTCCAAAATGTTTCACAATTTCATAAATAGCAGGAGGAAAAGAAATGAATTAGTGGGCGTGAACATTGATGGGTGTGGATGGAGGAGGTGAAAGAAATTAAAGGAGGAGTTCACAGGTTCTTCAAGAAACATTTCCAAAAAGAAGCATTCATGTGTCCTGTTGTTGAACTGAATTTCACGAGAAAATACATTTCGGAGCTCGACAATGAATTTCTTATATCTCCATTTCTCGAAGAAGAAGTGAAAGAGGCTCTTTGGACCTGCGACTCGTTGAAGAGTCCTGGACCGGACGGGTTTAATTTTGGACTATTAAAGGAACTTTGGGGATCTTTGAAATCTGATTTTATGAGGTTGATGACGGAATTTCACCATTCCGGCAAGCTGGTTAGGGGAATTAATCCATCTTTTATTGTTCTTTTACCAAAAAAAGAAGTGGCATCTGGCCTCGGGGATTACAGGCTAATCTCTTTGATAGGGGGAGTGTACAAAATTATCTCCAAAGTTTTGGCAAAAAGGTTAAGGTGCGTTCTGGATTCAATAATTTCGGAGAATCAAAGTGCATTTGTTAGGGGAAGACAAGATCCTAGATAGCGTTGTGATTCTAAATGAGACAGTTGATGAAGCTAAAAAGAAGAAGCTTGAGAGATTTAAAAAAAAAAAATTGATTTAGCGAAGGTGTATTACTCGTTGGAGTGGTCTTTCCTAGAGTTAATGATGGAGCGTTTCAACTTTCATAAAGAAATGAAGGGGATGGATAATGGAATGTGTAACGACAGCAACTGCATCTATTCTCATCAATGGAAGTCCAACAGAAATGTTTCACTTGGAGAGAGGACTTCGACAGAGAGATCCTCTGTCACCTTTTCTCTTCTTAATTGTGGCTGAAGGTTTAAGCATCCTGATGAATAAAGCAACAGAAGTAGGAGAGTTTAAGGCAACAGAGATTGATAAAGACAAAGTGCAAGTCTCACATCTTCAATTTGCTGATGACACAATCTTTATTGGTACTGCAAATGTTGATAATGCACATACAATTAAAAGAGTTCTAAGACTCATGGAGCTCATTTCAAGTCTAAAGGTGAACTTCGATAAGTGTTGCATTTGTGGAGTAAATGTGGAGAATTCAAAGTTATCGGACATGACAAGCATTCTGGGGTGTAAAATAGAGAAAATCCCTTTTAAGTACTTGGGAATCAAAGTGGGAGGTAACCAAAGGGAGGCACATCAATGGGTTGATGTGGTGCAAAAAATTCAAAACAGATTGAGAAGTTGGGATGATAAAAATCTTTCTATAGGGGGCAGAATCACATTGTTGAACTCGGTGCTCTCTTCGATACCTATCTATTACATATCCATGTTCAAAATTCCAAAAAAGGTCCAAAGAGAAATTGTGAGTTTACAAAGAAATTTCTTGTGGGGAGGGGGGAGAGTCACAAAAAAATTTCTTGGGTTGAGTGGAGAGTGATTTGCAAGGAAAAACATTTGGGTAGGCTTGGGGTTAAAGACTTGGAAGGGTTCAATATGGCTTTATTAGGAAAGTGGATGTGGAGATTCTTGAATGAAAAATCAAGTCTTTGGGTAAGAGTGGAGAGTTATCTTGTTGGTGGAGAGACGTTATCAAGTCTACTTCGGGACAAGTCGGGGGGTGGTTTGGAGAGGGTTTAGAAAGGGAAGTGGGGGATGGAGAAGTACGTTGTTTTGGGAGGATGTGTGGATAGGGGGCGGGACATTAATGTTTAGGTTTCCAAGGCTTTTCAATTTGAGTTTAAAGAAAGAAGGGAAAGTAGGTCTCATGGGGGAGTGGGAAGGAAATATGGCGGTGGAAGTGGAGATGGAGAAGACAACTTTTTGATCGTGAATTATGTTTGCTTGATGAATTAACTAATGTTCTTAATAATGCTAATATTAAAGATGTAATTGGTGATAGGTGGAGATGGAGGAGTGATCCTAGTGGAAGTTATTCAACAAAAGAAGCGTATAAGGCGATTATGGGCAAGAGAGAAGTGGCTCGAAGAATTGAAGACAAGGAGAGATGTTTCAAGCTTATTTGGAAGAGTGGTGCTCCTATCAAGGTGGTGGCTCATGCGTGGCGTCTCCTACATTAGCGTTTGCCTATGAAGGATAATCTCAAAAGACGGAATGTCTTCAACCAAAATGTTGACTTGAAGTGCGTCTTTTGTGAGGAATATGACGAGAATGGTAAGCATTTCTTCTTTGAATGCTCTAAGTCTTATACCATTTGGATGAAGATACTTAATTGGCTACAATTCTCGACTGCTTTGAATTCACATCCTGCACAAAACCTTCTTGCTTTTTGCAATGGTTTTTGTGGCAAAAAAGGAAGACGTGTTGCCATTACCATTTGGCTTGGTGTAGTATGGAGTTTATGAAAGTGGAGAAATGAGCTAATTTTTTAGAATAAAAAGTTGGATACTCACAAGGTTATTTCCGACTTGAAATCAAGAATTTGGAGTTGCTTGTATGCAAAAGAAATGATGATTCCTAATGTATCATTTGATGATTGGGTTATATGTTCGAGATTAGAATTTTGGTGATGAAAATTGTACTCTTTTTATAAAACTTTTGGATATTCCTTATGCCTTCATTTATAAAATCTCTCTTTTATTGATAAAAAAAAAATTGTATTATGAACAAAATTAAGAGGAGACCTGCCAACCGGTAAAGTATAAATAGCCTCTATAGACTAGACAAAAAACGCGTGTCTATATTTATTTTCTACACAGTTTTCCACCTATTGATATTGCATTAATTTGTTATCACGTTCACAAAGGGAAGAAAGAAAGAGAGAACTTATTGTATGGTGTCATGTGTTTTCACCATATATATTTTTCTTAAGTTTTCGTGTATAATTTTATACTATATATATAATTTAATTCAATTTGATAGGTATATTAGATTGTTCTTTTTATTTAGAACTACTAAAAATAATAATGAAAATATTTAGGATTTCATTCACATGGTTTTATTTTATGAACAATATTGCACTTTCGACCTATCATTTCAATAATTGATTTTTAAATAAAATTAATAATATATTTGACGATTTATTCATGCGACATGTACTTTTAAAATTAATAATATATTTGACGATTGAGTGAGTCAACAAATTTTACATCAATGTAAAGAGTAAATAACTAAATACGAGATTCTTCAAAAAGCAATCATTTTTTCTAGAATCAATCTGCTCCTAGAATATTCTCGAGGGTTCTTAGACATTAATTTAAAAAATAAAATAAAATATGAATAAAGTAATTATTGGTGACGTTTTTTTTTTTTTTTTTTTTTAAACATAAAATGAACGAACCTTTTTGTGGGATGGTATAATATAGATATAAATTCAATAACTGAATACATAAATAAACCAGTTCCTTATTGAATTAATAATTATATTTTTTTACAACATAATTATCAATGTTGGCATTGGTATAGCTAGATCCTGCCCTAGTACAAGTGAAGAATAGGATTTGAAATTAAGGAGGTTAACTAAAATATTTCATCGTAGCAATTACATAGGGCCTGCACAAGTCCATATTTATGTTCATTATCAAGAAGACATGCGCCACATTCATAGTGATGAACAACTTGACATTCTCTGATGCAGTGTGGATGATCTATACACAGCCCAATTATAGTCTCGCGTGGTCTCTGTGGGGGTGCAGGAGTTGGTGCCGTTTCAACTGAAATCCCCATTATAAATAAATTTTGTTATACAAGAGTAAATCAAGAATTAGACGGATGTGTATCTTTAAAGCTCGATTAGTGATAAAAAAACATCCCACACCAGACTAAGATGTATTTGACTAAGAGAATCTTCATCACATCTATTTCTAAACCATCTTCATGAAAAATGAAGAATCCACTCACTCACTACAAGTAATTAATAAACAACAGACTAACAATATACAAAAATAGAAAAAAAGACATAAAAACAGAAAATAGGAAAAAAGTTAGACGAAAAACTAAAAACATATTTCAACGGGTCAACCTGCCAAATAGACACTGTAGACACATCGCCGATGGAATTGGTTGACCCACACAAATAACACTACTATGATTTAAACCAAATTAAAGAATAGATCTAAAAGCATAATGATCTTCAAATGAGAGATGAATTTAGAGATGGCGTGAAGACGATCGGGGCTAGGGGTGGCATACCGTACCGTACCGTCCATACCGTATATCGTACCGAAATTTTCGGTATACCGGATTTCGGTATACCAAAATTTCGGTATACCAAAAATGCATACCGCATACCGTACCGAAAATTTCGGTATACCATACCGTACCGATATTTCGATATATACCGATTTATACCGTAATACCGACTATGTCGGTATACCGCCCATACCGGTATATACCGCCATACCGGTCCATACCGAAATAATTGAAGTATAATTTTAATTATATAAAAATAAATTTAATATTAAATTTTAATATTAAATTACCAAAATGGTATATACAAGTATACCGAGATACCGAAAATAATCAGTATACCGGAATATTTCGGTATACCGGTTTATACTGAAAATATTTCTGTATATACCGGTATACCGAAAATTTTAAAATTCTATACCGATACCGTACCGAAAATATCGGTATGGTATCATACCGTACCGAAATTTTCGATAAATTCGGTATTTTTCGGTATGGTAAGTACGATATACCGATATTTTCGGTATTTGCTCCACCCCTAATCGGGGCATCATCGATGGTGATAAGTGGTGTTGTGGATTCGACTATGACAGCAACAGTAGGTGGCACGGCGATGGTTATTTGAGGATCTTCGTGAGTGTATTTGGGATAAAATAGTAAGAGAATAACACAAAGAGTAAAGAGATTTGAAAATCACGCACCCATGAACGGCGCAGAGGAACTCACTAGAACCCTCAAGAATATTTTAGGAGCAGACAATATCAAATCGAAATGGTTAAGAAGAGATCTGGGCACTTGAGCTGCCGAAAAAGAAGTGGGCTTGTTGCCCAAGTTTGCAAATTTCAAGAGAATTTTTGTCAGTAGGTTTCTTGTGAACTCGAATTCACATGAACTCGTATTACTGTTATTTATAATCACAATAACTGATACTTGTCTATAATATCACTATTATAATTTTTTAAACATTTTAAACAGTGATAATGTATATACGCATAACAGTGATAATGAATATATATGACAGTGCTAGTATATAAGAATAACAGTGATAATTGATAAACCCAAGTTCACCGTGAACTCGTGTTCATACAATTTTTTGTCATAAAAATCAATAATAAACTTATGGAGTTTAATTTTTTTTTTCTTACCCGGAAAACTTTCACTTGTTATTAAGCTAAACAATAATGTGTGAATAACTCCAATCATAAGAAGATACTTCACTGTGTAGAAAGCCATATGTTTGTGGTTTTAATCGATGAACTATTTGTATAATATCTCTTATTCTCCCAGCTTAATTACGTACATATATATATATATGGATGAACTATATGTATATATTATTGGAAAAAACCTTGTTATAGCATGTCATATATATTAACCAATATGATTCTCCAAAAGAAATATAATTTTTCCTCATGGACACGATTTCATTCTAAAAATTAATAAATTGGAAATTAACATACACAATCTGAAAATTAATGTTAAAATTTTATTCACGTGCTTTTAAAAAAAAAATGCTATAGGAGTGGTATATTTTTTAAGACAATTTAGTAGAAAATTTAATATTCATATCAAGAATAAATTGTTCATATTATTATTTAATTAACACGAAATTAAAATTTAATTAACACGAAAGCATTATTCATATCAAGAATAAATTGTTCATATTATTATTTAATCTAATAAAAGTTATTAAAATTAGTGTGGTGGAATATTTACCATAAAAGAAAGTCGTGTGAATGATACTTTCAGATATGTACCGTCAGACGTGCGCTTCTTTAAATTAATTTTGAGTACTTAGAAAGAAAAATCTAATCTGCATTTCTTAATTTAAAAAATTTTACCTTGCTTTTTTAAAGAAAAGAAAGAACAGTATAATGTGTTCATCAAATGGAACTAAATATAAAATTAGACACTAATACTGATCAAGAAAAATATGGGGAAAATGCACAAGAAGATACAATAATTAAATAAGTTACTTCCTCCGTCCACCAAATTATTTTTCACTTTTCTTTTTTGTTTGTCCACAAAACTTTTTTCCATTTCTTTATTTGGAAACAACCTACACTCACAATAAAATTTTGGGCCCCACAATACTCTTACTTTTCCCTTACTTTATCTATCATTTCAATATAATACTATTTTTCATTAAATCTCGTGCCCACAAAGAAATGGGAAAAAGTTTCATGGACGGAGGGAGTATCATTTTTTTTCTTTCTTATGGGAATGGGATTACAAATTAAAGGCAATATTATACTTTCTTCGTGTGTTTTTTTCATTTTCGTCCATTTCATCATATATTGTTTTTTTTTTATAAAAAAATTATTATTCACTTTTTTATTATTATTCTTAATACTTTTTATATATTTTTATTATTTTTTTCTATCACATCATATATAATATATTAATATTTTTATATATTTTTTAATATTAGTGTAAAAAAATTATGAGCAACTTGGAGACGGAGGAAATAATAATTAATATGGAAAGAGAATTATGTAGAAATTAGACACATTTTCTATCTCGTTTATCGAGGTGGCTTCATACTTCATCACTAAGTACTGTAAGTCTTACATTTATGGAGCGTTTGGTATACTTGTAAGGAATGAAAAAGTAATAGGAATGGAAAGAGTATGGAATGAAAGTCATAATTCTTAAATAGCTGAACTATGGTAGATTACTTAGTTTTTTGAAATCAAAGTCATAGTAGAATTATTCCAAACACACACTATGACTTTGATTACTATTACTCACATTCAAAAGTT
The DNA here is from genome assembly GCA_026898435.1 of Prunella vulgaris. Taxonomy (NCBI): domain Eukaryota; kingdom Viridiplantae; phylum Streptophyta; class Magnoliopsida; order Lamiales; family Lamiaceae; genus Prunella; species Prunella vulgaris. The sequence goes on along the minus strand of JAPKLY010000022.1, from coordinate 1,509,229 downwards.
CCCAACCAAGCCTCCTTAGTTTTTAAATTTTTATATATTAAAAAGTATGAGTTCTATATTAAAAATTGTAGATTTATTACACTAAAAAATTTATAAATATTGTTAATCAGTACAAAGTTTAATTTTTTTAATATAATTAATCAATTCATATTTTATTTATTTTGTTAGTAGTAAGATGTTAATTCACCAAATCTCCAAATACTCGAAAAATATATACAAGTCAATCTTATGTCTTCCTTCTATCGAACTTGGGTCACTCACTCCAGGGAGAAGTTAGATGACCAGGTGAGCTAGCCCATCTAATTAATTTATATTTTATAATATAATAATTTCAATTATGGATATAAAGAGCTTCAAGTATACCACATTGAGTATATATTAAGACGTTGACTAATTAGAGTAAATTTATTGTGCACCTATTAAAATCAACGTTCCATCCCATTAGACATATATAGCAATCTAACTTCACATTAAATTGACATGCAATATGCAATATACCCTATTAATATGGTAACAAACGATTAAAACAATTTTGGTATTTGATAAAAACAAATGAATTTTCTCACGCATGTGCATTTAATTTATGGCCAAAAGAGGAAAAGGGTGGAAGAAAATCGAGCTAAGTTAATTCTAAAGCGGAAGGTTACCGATGCTCCCTCAGTCATGGGTTTTTCTCATAAATTGACTTGTATATTTTATTAATTTTTTAGTGTGTAAATTATTATCTTCTTAAGTGGTAACGAAGCTAACGCAAATATTCCAAGCTTTGGGCTTCGTCACCACTTATTAAGAAGGGTGTTGATGTGGTGTCCATGCGTGCTAATTAAGTAATTATACTTATAATTTTATTATGTATGTTAAAAAAAATTCAAAGAAATAAAAAATTAAAATATAATTAACATACATCGACACCGCATCAACATATATATTTGCCAAAAATTATCACTTCCATTGTTCAAAATTATGTTATTTCGCCTTTTAGAGTCGATTTGGAATAAAATATCAGACCTTTAAAATTACATCTAATAAAAATTTAGAAAAATTTACAAAATAGTTCATAAAATTAACACTAATTACAAATTGATTCTGTGCAAAAAAAGATATATGATTATGTGCAGGAAAAAATTATACTTCTGTTCAAGAATTGTGAACCAATTTGTAAATATCGTTATTTTATTTAAACCAATATTTAAATGACTCAAAATTTTATTATAGAACTAAATTTATTTTGTCAGATAATTATGAGAGTGTTTACGATTTAAACTCATAATCACCCATAACATGCAAAATCAGCCATATTGAACTTATAATCAACTTAATTATTATCTAACACCGTAACATAAAAAAGTTTCAATTTATCTCAATACTTTATTAATTTTGATTTAAAAAAAAAAGTCATGGAATATCATTTTTCCTTAACCAAATTTAATTGGTTAATGAAATGCACATCTTGCACTTGCTAAATACCAAATTTAGAAACTCTCTTAACATTTCAATCATAAAAGTTTGAAAAAAAAAAAAAACACTCATCGATGTACAAATTATCGGCAATTTTACTACAACAGAAGCCCCAACACTGCGAACCAAAAATATACTACTATAATTGACCCTAATAAATGACCCTATAATAAATGATGAGAAGTTAGGCCCACTCGCAATTGCCCCAACCTTTTTTTCCCCTTTTATAAATTTCAACAACTTGTTAAATTAATCACTTCAAAATATATTAGGGGTGATTTACATATTAATTCAAAAAAACAGCTATATTTTTAAATTAGTTCACAATTTTTGCATAGAATTATAATTTTTTTCTATACATAAGCATTTTTTTTTCTGTATAGAGCTAATTTGTAATTCGTGTCAATTTTGTGAACTATTTTGTAATTTTCACAATATTGTATATATATATATTATATATATATAATCAGATAAAGTATAAAGTAAGGGGACGTTTGGTATAATTGTAAGAAATGAAAAGAGTATATGAATGAAATTAATATGGAATGAAAGTCAAAGTTCTCAAATATATAACTGAACTATGATAGATTCCTTAGTTTTTAGAAATCAAAGTCATAGTAGAGTAATTTCAAACACACACTATGACTTTGATTATCATTACTCGCCTACCAAAGAAGCTAACCAAACTCCCCCTAATTCATTTTATGGTACAATTGATTCGAAATTTATGTATATGTTTACATAGTACTAGCTAGCATATTAGTATGTCATTTGAAAGTATTAGTTATTAATACTGTATAAGAACTATTTGTATGGTAAAAGTCCCTCCCCTCCCTCCCCAAATAATGCATAGTGCATATTAATAAATATTACAATATAAAAATTAATTTTAGTGCAAAATAATAAACATTATCGTTTATAAAAATATATAAATATATTTAATTTGTGATATTTAAAAATATATCTATTAAAATTTAACTAACACGAGAGCATTATTCATCAAAATTAAATCAAAATTTTAAATTTTTTACTAAATTGTCTTAAAAAATATTTAATTTTTATCAATCGGATATTGAATTACTGATTTAATAAAAAAATTCAATTGCATGGTATAAAAAAATCAAAATAAATGTGAGTAAAATTAATTTTTAGAAGTTAAAAATAAGTATATTGATTAACATTATAAAAAAACGAGCCAATTACAAATTTGAACAGACGGAATAATAAATGAGCCTCCAATGCATGCATGTGATCTTGTGATCGGTTTAGCTCAAAACAGCAACTTTTGTGATCTCCAAATTACATTTCATTTCATTAATATTATTTTCTATATTTATAAAAATTTATACATTTTTTTAATTTGAATGTTCCACATAAATTTACACATTATTAATAAAAAATATCAATTTACATGTTCACTCAAAAAATTATACATATATTTATTCATTTATCATTATTTTATTTAAAAAATATATATTTCTCAAAAAATAATATATGACCCCTTCAGGTGCAAATTGCTTCGAAACGGAGAAACATACAAAAATATATTCTTATTATTTAATTCATTGAAATTATTAGTATTTTATCATAAACAATTTTTATTTATTATATTTAAAAACTATAAATCACTTCCCTATATTGAAGAGTCAAACAAAATTATTAATTTTTATTTAAATATGGGGGTTTCAGTTAAAATGGCACCCGCACCGGGATCCGGGCCCGCACCAAAACGACGTGTTATTAAACATGGGCATGCAAATCGGAAATGTCGATATATTAGCGAAGAAACATAGCACGTGTGTAAAGTTTATATTATTTTTTATTTATAATAAATATTACTCCCTTCGTCACATACCAATTTGCACACTTTTCATTTTGGATTGTCCCAAACCAATTTGCACACTACTTAAAAGGGAAACATCGATTTGCATGCACACTCACAAAATTTTCCACACATTTATCCATACACCACTACTTTATTTAAAAAATACATTTTTCTTAAACCGTGTGCCATCTCAGGGGTGCAAATACCCCTGGAACGGAGGAAGTAATTGTTAGTAATTAAAAATTAATATACTAGATTTTTAATACTCAAAGAATTATTTCTAAGTCAACCTTATATCATGATCCACACAATATTTATACATTCAAATAAAAATATATTAATTTATATGTGTATTTATAAAAATGTATACATGTATATTCATATATTACAATTTACCTAAAAAAATATAATTTATATACAAAAATGTATACATATATATATATATATATATATATATATTCATATATCACAATTTACCTAAAAAAAATATAATTTATAAAAATGAGAGTGTAAATTACTCTATGACAGGGAGAATATTTCTCTAATATAATATGTTCTACTGTAAACTTTTAATTAACTTTTTTAATTTTTCACTTTCATTACTTATTGTATTAAATACATTATTTTTTCACTTTTTAAATTATATTACTTGTGTGTGAGAATACCTATATATATTAAAGTTTTTTAAAATTTGTGTGTCCAAAATTCATAAAAAGTTCACATGGAAAATTTGTAGATGGGGAAAAAAGAAATGAGGGGGTGAGATGTTACCGACAGCTTAATTTTTCGGTCGGTATTCAGTAGGAAAATTTAGAGTTTGACCATTAGTCAATGTCGGTCGCTAATCGGTTGGCAGAGTTGGGGCTTCAAGCTTTACGTAAATGCATGTGTGAATTAATACTACTCCATATATATACATGGAAAAATCAATCACATGCATGACTTGATGCATTAAATTAATATTAGAGCTGGTAATTGTCTCATAAATTTCCTCTATAAATACTCGGAAGTCTCAATACATTCTTCCCACAAAAAATACAAACAAATCCTCCAATTTGAGATACAAAAATGAATACCTTCCTTCTACTGCTACTGACACTGGCCTTAGCGTCAGTTCTACCTCCAAAGAGCAACGCCTGCTTTGAGGCGATCTTCAACTTCGGTGATTCCAACAGTGATACCGGTGGTTATTACGCCGCGTTCCCGCCACTGAATCCACCCTACGGAATGACCTACTTTGGAGAACCCTCGGGGAGGGATTCCGACGGCCGCCTGATCCTCGACTTTCTAGGTAATAACTAATTTAACCGTTTCTGTTGTAATTGTTATATATATATACATCCATCTCCACTAATTACTAATTCATGTTTTATGTGGATGCATGGGAATGCAGCACAAGGCATTGGGCTTCCGTTCGTGAGCCCCTATCTGCAGTCGGTGGCTTCCGATTTCCGCCACGGCGCCAACTTCGCGGTGGTGGCGGCCGCAGTCAAGACCAAGCCCAGTGCCGGGGTGAGCGTCTTCTCTCTCTCCGAGCAGCTGAGGCAGTTCAGGCATTTCAAACTGCTGGTCGAGGAAGGAAACTCCACCGGTACTGTGTATATATATACTTCAATTAATTTCATGACATCATTAATTAGTTATATATCTGATCGGATTGGTTCTTGGTTCGGTGTAGGAACCCTGCTTCCCGAACCTGACGTTTTCGGCAACGCCCTCTACACTATCTACATAGGCCAAAACGACTTCTCCTTAAACCGGGCTGCTTTCGGCACGCCCGAGCTGATGGAGTTTATGCAGCAAGTGGCTTCGGAGATAGCTAACACGACTAAGGACATTTACACGATGGGCGGGCGAGCCATCCTGGTGTTCAACCTGGCGCCCCTGGGCTGTTACCCTTTCATTCTGGGGAACTCTACCAACCCTTCTGACACGGACGCGTCGGGATGCATGATTTCGTGCAACGCCGCCGTGGATGGCTACAATGCCTTGCTCAAAGCGAAACTGATTCTCGTCGACACGCATGCTGTACTCCTACAGATTTTTGCCAAGCCTGCAAACTATGGTGAGTAGCTTCTGCATTGTGGCTTTTAATTAATTGATTGAATTCTTACTACTGATGTGTATTATTGTTATCGTGTAAACAGGGTTCGAGAAGACAACCACGCCGTGTGTTCACCAAGACCGGTACTCCTATTGCCCTGATCCTCAGAATTATGTGAACTGGGATGGGGTCCACCTCACTGAAGCTGCAAATAAGATTGTGGCTAGTGCCATACTCGGTGGGTCCTACTTTGATCCACCGTTTCCGATCAATGTAATATGCGACGTCCGACCTCTTTAGGTTGGACGTCGCATCAAAAGAAAATTTCAAGAATGTAGCATGCGACGTGTAGGTTGAATGTTGCATCAAAATAAAATCTCAAGAACATGAATCGTAGAGTTCCTTTATCAACATCTCTTCTTGTTTATTCAGACAATGGTAGATGAGGATATTACATAACACTTCATTGACTACATTTCATATGCAGTTCAGTAACGCAAAATACAGACAACTTCCAACGTTGAAATTCTAATTTTTCAGGTCTTTAATCGCCTTAAAATCAAAAGTTATATCATCTTTCAAATTATAGTTAACATCATCCCTAAAAAAAGAGAATTACCGAGAATTATCTCTATTTATTATTATAATTTTCATGTACTCTATTAATTTTGATTAAGATGATCGTACTATAACAATGGTGAACTAGTTTTATAGTATGAAGTGTATATCATTTCAAATATTTACTATAGCATTACATATGCATTCACTATATATTATTACATGTGCTTATTGTTGTTTTATAATTTAAAAAGTTATAAAATCAGTAAATGCATTAATTTGTTATCACCGTTTAGAAAGGGGAAAAGAGAGAGAGAGCATTTATTGTATGTTGTCATGTATTTTCACCATATATATTTTTCTTAAGTTTTCGTGTATAATTTTATACGTGATGCGCTTGACTACATGTACACATCTGAAAATATTTAGGATTTCATTCACATGGTTTTATTTTATGAACAATATTGCACTTCCAACCTATCATTTCAATAATTGATTTTTTTTAACAAAATTAATAATATATTTGATGATTTATTCATGCGACATGTACTTTTAAAATTAATACTTAATATATTTGATGATTGAGTGGATCAACAATTTTTTACATCAATTTAAAGAGTAAAAAAATACAGTCTTGCTCTTTCTATGAGATTCTTCAAAAAGCAACCATTTTTTCTAGAATCAATTTGTAATATATTGAGGAACCGACATATAGAGAAATGATTTATGCTGTCAACTTATATATAATTGAGTAAATGTGATCTAGAAATAAAATTTAAAACTTCTCTCATATATAATGGGGGAAAAAACGTATTGTAGCTAGATATACAATCCACATAGATTAATGCATTTATTGCTATCACTAAACATCAATGGATTCTCAAATTAAAATATTACTATTGAGCAAATTACTTGTGCACCAAGTGTATTTTTAAAAAAATTGTGTGAACTGAATTCGCGGTAAACTCGAGTTATTAATTATTACTGTTATGTATATTTATTATCACTGTTAAAAAAATATGTATATTTTTATAATAGTGATAATATATATAAATAACAGTGATAGTGATTAGACATAACAGTGATACGAGTTCATGTGAATTCGAGTTCACAATAGACCTACTCTTTAAAAAATTATATAAAATATTACTGAAAAATCACATATATTATTACTGAAAAGTGTACTTTTAAAAATTTGATTTTCAGTAATAAAACTTGTGACTTTTCAATAATAAATTATGTAACTTTTTAAAAATACACTTGAGTTGTACAGTGCAAATAATATTAAGATTGATTTAAGAGTTGTCACATATATTTTACTCGCAAAAGGTTATGAGAATCGAAAGCATAAATTTACCCTCTCGATCTCCCTTATTTGATTTCGTCATGATTTGCATGGTTGAAATTTGTTATAACTTATAACCATTGATTTGATTTAACATTTGTTTTACAAGGAACCATTTAACTAGTTATATACAATGTAATTTAATTATATTTTTAAACAATATCAATTATGTATTTTCACTGAATAAATGCAATTGTCTTCATTGAGTTGTTGCAGTATTGAAAACAACTGATATTATATATAAAAAAAAAATACTTGAATTGCATAATACACTTTATTAATACATTCAATGCCCGAGCTTATTAATATTCCCTTCTTCCAAGAAAAGACAAATTTATTTTTATAGTGATATTTTGAAAATAGTTTGTTCAAATAGAAAAAAAAATGTTGGTGTTTATCAAAGTAAAATCAGACGGTTTTTATATATCCGACTGGTGACGTGGCAACAAATTCCTTCACTCAGTTTTGGTACAAAATGACAACAGCGGCAGCTGTATTTTGATATAGAGAGAGAAAAAGAGGTGCTATAATATTAACCAGTAGCTATCAATTATCATAGCACTCATTAGTCATCTCTATCTCTTTCTTTTGCAAATTGCAGTTGCAGCTGTTGTCATTTTCGTACCAAAATCGAGTGGAGGAATTTGCTTCCACATCATTAGTCGGATATATGTATACCGACTTGTTCTACTTTGATAAATATTTATATTTTTTTCCTATTTGAACAAATTATTTTCAAAACACCACTATAACAATAAATTTGTCCATTTTCTTAGACATTATAATTTTAAAAATAAAATAAAATATGAATAAAATAATTGTTGGTGACGAAAAAAATTTGACATAAAATGAACGAACCTTTTCTTTAATGCACAGGAAAATAAGAAAAGTAATGAGCACATGCACTCTTTGTGGACGATGGTATTGATATAGATATCAATTCAATAATTGAATAAATAAATAAACCAGTTCCTTATTGAATTAATAATTTATTTTTTTTACAACATAATTATCAATGTTGGCATTGGTATAGCTAGATCCTGCCCCAGTACAAGTGAAGAATGGGATTTGAAATTAAGGAGGTTAACTAAAATATTTCGTCGTAGCAATTACATAGGACCTGCACAAGTCCATATTTATGTTCATTATCAAGAAGACATGCGCCACATTCATAGTGATGAACAACTTGACATTCTCTGATGCAGTGTGGATGATCTATACACAGCCCAATTATAGTCTCGCGTGGTCTCGGTGGGGGTGCAGGAGTTGGTGCCGTTTCAACTGAAATCCCCATTATAAATAAATTTTGTTATAGGAGAGTAAATCAAGAATTAGACGGATGTGTATCTTTAAAGTTCGATTAGTGATAAAATATCCCAGATCAGACTAAGATATTTTTGACTAGGAGAATCTTCGTCACATCTATTTCTAGACAATCTTCATGAAGACTGAAGAACCCACTGACTCACTATCAGTGACAAACAACAAACTACCAACATACAAAAACAGAAAAAACGACATAAAAGCAGGAAATGGAAAAAAATTAGACGAAGAACTAAAAACATATTTCAACAGGTCAACCTACCAAACGGACACTGTAGCCACATCGCCGCTAGAATTGGTTGACCCATTGGTCCACACAAATAAAACTACTAAGATTTAAACCAGACTAAAGAATAGATCTAAAAGCATAATGATCTTCGGATGAGAGATGGCGTGCAGACGATCGAGGGGTCATCGATGGTGACAAGTGGCGTTGTGGATTCGACGGTGGCAGCAACAATAGGTGGCATCGGCGATGGTTATTTGAGGATCTTTGTCAGTGTATTTGGGATAAACAAGAGAAAAACACAAAGAGAAAAGAGATTTGGAAATCACACACTCATGGACGTTGCAAAAGAACTCACTAGAACACTCAAGAATATTCTAGGAGCAGACGATATCAAATCGAAATGGTTAAGGAGAGATATGGCCACTGGAGCTGCTGAAGAAGAAGTGGGCTTGTTGCCCAAGTTTGCAAATTCAAGAGAATTTTTCTCGGTAGTCTCTTGTGAACTCGAGTTCATATGAACTAGTATTCCTATTATGTATAATCACAATCACTAATAATTATGTATAATATCACTGTTATAATTTTTTAAATTTTTTAAACAATGATAATATATATGCATAATAGTAATAATGAATATATATAACAGTGCTAGTATATACGAATGACAGTGATAATTGATAAACCCATACAAATTTTTGTAAAAAACAATCAATAATATACTTATGGAGTTTAATTTTTTTCCCTTACCTGGAAAATTTTCACTTATTATTAAGCTAAACAATAATGTGTGAATAACTCCAATCATAAGAAGATACTTCACTGTGTATAAAGCCATATGTTTGTGGTTTTAGTCGATGAACTATTTGTATAATATTTCTTATTCTCCCAGCTTAATTACGTACATATATATATATATGTGTGTTATATGTATATATTCTTGAAAAAAAACCTTGTTATAGCATATGTCATATTAAACACATTTTTCATGGGAGTGCGTATATGACTCTTGAAAAGAATTTTTTTCCTGATGGACACGATTTCATTCTAAAAATTAATAAACTGAAAATTAACATACACAATCTGAAATTAATGTTAAAATTTTATTCACGTGCTTTTAGAAAAAAAAAAATCTATGTGCATACTCGATCTCATTAATTTGATAATTTGATTTTTTTTTAAATGTATTTGTTACTAAATTGATCCGATGACTATTCAGTATTCCCTTATTGATGCAACATAAATGCAAATTTTTATGTTACTTCAATAAAACCTAGCTTGGCACACCATTTAACTCTCTATCATCCCTTCACCAAACCATAGTTTCTAACCTTCAACCCTCCCATAAAATAATTGATTCATTCGTCAAACTCTTGGGCATGTTTGGTTAAGGATGGGCCCATCGATGGGATGGTCATCCTCCATCCGGCCATCCAATTTTGGATGGGTAAATCTCATCCTCCGTCCAAATAATCATTCATATCTATATTATACACTTGTATTCTTATTTTTACGAAATTCTACACAATCACATCATCACATTTTCATCCACACTTATTCTCTCTTCTTTTTTATTTTAGCATTTTACCTACTTATTCTTTCTCCTACTTTTATTTTACCCATTTATTCTCTCTCCTACTTTCACAATCATACTAATAAAATAATATATAACTTATTATCATAGTCATTATCATATTAATTAAGATGGTGATTGGTAGTCAATATTAGAGGTTATAAATTTTGTAAGTAAAACTCATATAATGTTATTTGGTAGGATGTAATAGAAAAGTTACATAAAATTAGGCCTAAAAAATAATCTCACTTGGTAGGGTGTAATATAGAGAGAGAAAAAGTAATTTCACTTGGTATGGTGTAATACGTAGATATATAAGAACAAAAGTTATTATTCAAGTCATACAAAAATTGTAAGGTGGGGAAGGTGAGATAATTTATTACATTGTGAATAGTGAAAAGAGTGTAATATGACATCTTCTTTTACAGGGTCGGCTATATAAAATTCGGGTCGGTATAAAATTTGTACCCCCTACCAAGTAAGATAAGTCAGTATAAAAATTCATATTATATCTGTTATATCCCCTACCAAACACCTCATAACATAACAATATAATACAACATCATATTGATTTGACATAAAATTTTATCAAACTCTGCTTCTTCATCCTTAACTAAACATCACTTTATTATTCATAGGATTACCCTCATCCACCTTTTTCCATTTTCCATTTTCATCTTCATTTCATCCACCATCATTCCAAACCAAACACGCCCTAAAGAAGTGATGTTAAAGTCCTACTTTTTTGGTAAAACAAAAGAATCAGTACAAAACTTTTCGAAAACGTGTCAAAAGAATTTGGGAAATTTCAATTTATTATCAATTTTTGACATTAGGGTTCTTTCAACTCTTATCTGTTTTAATCACATGCATGCATTGGATCGATGTTCATTTATACATTATGTCTTAGTCTTGCATGCATTAGGTGCACTATGCAACTCAAGTGTATTTTTAAAAATTGCACAATTTATTTTATTGAAAATTCACATGTATTATTATTGAAAAATATATTTCTAAAAAAATACACTTTTCAGTAATAATATGTGTGATTTTTCGATAATATTTTATATAATATTTTAAAAATGCACTTGAGTTATATGGTGCACTTGGTGCACAAAAAACGTACTCTTATATTATATTTGTTTAAACACCAAAATGGCTAGTTGATTTAAAGGGTGAGTTGGTAGTAGGTGTAACCGTGTGTCTTTTACCTCTAATACAATGAAAATAATTATATCTCATTTAAAAATTCGAATATAAATAAATTGTAAACAAAAAAAAAACGTTGCTAAGACTCGGTTTTTTTGTAAAGAATAAGAGCATTCACATTGGACCATTGTGGCCATGTGTTTATAGGAGAGAGAGTGAATTCATCCAAACTTTTGGACATAGAGAAATTTTTTTTATCAGTTTTTACCATTTTATATTTTAATATGCTTTTCTCGTTTAATTATATTAGACAAATTTTTTATTTTAGTCGATTTAATTAATTTTTTTTTATTTTTAGTAAATAATATTTTATATTGTTAATATAGTAAAATTTAATTTATTTTTATATCTGATATACTAATTTTTAAAATTTTATGTATAATAAAATAAAATTAGTAAAATTAAATGTGTTTTAATGTTCTTATAGTGTTTTAATGTCTCAGTAATATTTTTATATGAATGTTGCATTTATATTTTAAATCTTCTAAATGTTTAATATAATATTTTACTTGGATTTTTTAATTATCAAATATCTTATAATTAATTATTATATTTATTTTAATATTATTGATTAATATTTAATAATATCAATAATTAAGATAGATTCAACTATATAAATTAAATATATAAATAAGATGAAATATATTAATAGTAGGACCCACAAATATTATTATAATGGATGAATAAATATGGGTATGTATTTTAAAAGGTAGGTGTTTAAAAAAAGATGATGTGGAGATGATGTCCCAATTTTTTTATTTTTTTTACATTTTTCAACTCTTTTTTCTTATTTAAAAAATAAAATAATTTATATTTATAAAAATTAATAAAATGCACATTTTATATTTTATTTCAATGCTCATACACTCTCTTTTTTTTTTTTTTTAAGTTATGTGCAAGTCAATCTATAAAAAAAAATCGAAACAAAAGAAAAGTACAAGACCGAGAAAGTAATATAGATGGAAAAATCAATCACATGCGTGGCTTCTTCAAGCACTAAATAGACTGAGAAAAGTCAATCACATGTTTGGTTTTAAACATTAAATAGATCTAGGTGGGAATGACTTAGTCTTGTATGCACCCGTTGCACCGTGCAACTCAAGTTCATTTTTAAAAAATTATACAAAATACTATTGAAAAGTTACACATGTTATTTCTGAAAAGTGTATCTTTAATAGTGTAACTTTTCAGTAATAAATAGTGTAACTGTTTAAAAATAAACTTGAGTTGCACGTTGTAATTGGTGCACAAAAAACTTACTGGGTGGGAATAGTGTAGTTAATTTCCTCTTATATATACCTGAAGGTTCCAATCTATCCCCGCTAAGAGCAAAGCCAACTGCTTCGAAGTCACTTTTAATTTTGGCGACTCAAACACCATACAGGTGGTTATTACTCGCGTTTCCGCCGTTGGATCCACCGTATGGGATAGGGGTGTAAATGAGTCGAGTCGAGTAGTGCTGAGCTCGAAACTCGACTCGAAAGCAATACTCGAAGCTCGAAACTCGACTCGAACTCGATCGAGCTTGATTTTTTTAGCTCGAGCTCGACTCGATTAAGAACTCGACAAACTCGAGCTCGGCTCGACTCGATAATTTTATTATTTAAATAAAATAAAATATTAAATATATTTTAGCTCTTTTTTTTTCTAAAATTAAAGCTCGACTCGACTCGAGCTCGATTACTTTATTTATATATTAAAAATAATAAAAAATATTAAATATTGTGCAAGCTCGATTAGGCTCGCGAGCCTCTCGAGCCTAGTATTTATAAACTCGAACTCGAACTCGACAGCTACTCGAGTAGCTCGAGCTCAAGCTCGACTCGATTTGGTTCGAGTCGATTTCGATCTTTTTACGAGTCGAGCACGAGTAGATTGCGAGCCGGCTTGACTCATTTACACCCCTAGTATGGGACCACCTGTGTCTGTGTTCGAGCCGCCCAAATTGAAAATGGCTTCGAAGCAGTTGGCGTTGCTCTTAGAAGGCAGTAGTGACGCCAGTGTGAGCAGCAGTAGAGGACCTTATAGAGGAAATTAACTAGACAATTCCATGTGATTGGTTTTTCTAATAAAAAGAGATAAGTGTGTTTTTATTTATGTGTTCACTTGACATTGTCGTAATAACACCATCCATAAATGGGAAATCGGATTGAATGACTAAGTATCAATAAATTATCCTTCTGATCACAAAATTACAAGGCATATTCTTACACACAAACGGCCCTCTTCCTAATCTACAACATTCAGCTGCCTTTAAATCTAATACAGAGCACTTCTTACAGCGTTAATCGCCTCGAGACAGATTTTTAGACGTCCTAGTACGGGATTGCTGCCTCTCTTGCCTTGCTTCCATCAGCTTAGCCTTCAACGTCGTTTTCGGACACTTTGAAGATGATTCGGATATGTCAGGACCGGCTACAGGTGCCTCCAAAGTCCACTTTTTGACAGGACTAGGTGGGCCTGCAAGCGTGGATGCATCGAAAGATCTTTGCATCGTCTCGCCTTGTCTATTGATTCTTGGATCACTCATTTCGTTCAAGTTTTCTGTGCTTGATTGCACCTTTTTGTTCTCTGCTTTCGTTTCTGTTGTCCCTTTCGCTTGCTTCAAACTACGATCTCTATTGAAATGAGGGATAACACCGACGGAATCATCTTCATCGTTCACATTCCAAGGAGCGCTAGCTGGTTCGTTCAAGTGAAATGATTCCAACGAATGCGCAAGTAAGTTGCTTTCTCCAGGACTCATTGGGGACGCATCGTGAATCCTCCCACCAGATTGTTTTTCTCGAAGAAAGCATTCAATATCGAGGCATAACTTGTCCAAAACAGATTGCTTATCCGGAACATCTGCCAACTTCATCTGCGTTCGCTCATCCAACCAGGCTTCAGAAATGTGGAGGATCAACCGGTCATTTCCGTCCCTTCCAATCTGATCCGTACAAGATTTGTGTTTCATGTCCCGTATTACTTGTTCATAATCCCTTATCCCTTTGGCAAACGCATCACAGAGGTCTTCCAGCATTACCCGTGCTTTCCTCTCCTGTTCGAGTTCTCTCAAAGCATTAGCGAAGGAAGATTTTATCTCAGAAAGCTCCTTAGCTAGTTTGTGATGCCGCTTTTCTGAATGTCTTCTTAATCTCAGTTCATCTTCAAGCTTTGTTTCCACTGATTTAACTGTAACTTTGATTTGTTCCTGATCCTTTTTCCTGGCAACCTTATACTCTCTTAATTGCTTCATCAAACTACCAACTTCACTTTTATCTCGTTTCTTCTCTCGCATCAGTTCTTGAATGCGTGACTTGGATTCGTCCAGTTCTCTCCTCAATGTTTTTACCAAAGACATATCCAACGCATGCTTTTCTTCAAGGCTCCAAATTCGGTTTAGTACTTTGAGCAACTCCGTGGATGTTTTGAGGCTGCGACTCGACTCTCCAAATTTACTAGTATTAGAGATTAAAGAACTGCATGGGCTCCCCAACACAGATCTATGCAGAGCCATCTGCAAGAAAGACGAGTTTAAGATAATTACCAAAGAAGGCATTTGGAGGATAGCCAAACATGTTTGTAAACTTCACCACAATTATCAACCAAAAAATGCAAACAATCATCACATTTATGAGAAAACCTCATTTTTTTGTTTGAAAGATGGCTAGATCATGGATTGGAGGGTACCTCCTTCGAGCTAGAGTAGGTGGCAGGAGAAAGAGGCTGTTGAGCTTGCCCAACGTTTTCGACTCTTGCACTGTGTCGAGTCACTGATGCTACGAGGTGCTCTCTCAAATTGCCGCCACTCGTGTCCTGTTACAACAGAGAGCAAAATGAATCTACAGCAATGAATTCCGCGGGACTAGCCCCCTGTATAAGCTCCTATTCCTGAATCAAAGAGCCAAAGAATAGGCCCAATTACCTCAGTTATAATCTACAACTTTATTTTCATTTTGGATCAACATACTTTTATGTTTCCTGATGACAATGAATCGCCAGAATAAGGTTTGTTTGGTGCATATATTAGCCATCAAAACGACAATCACAGAAAACATGCTATAAAAATCACACTGTACATACTTCACATATTGGCAAACAGAGCATTTAAGCAAGCCACAGCTAGATATATGACATTAATGATTGATTAGATTTTTGGCATTTGCAGACATTGTTTCTGCACCAATTTCAGCAAGAAAACAGTAATAGCAAACAAGCCATCCTCCAAGGGTTGATTAATTTATTTCTTTATATAAAGGACAAGAAATCGAGCTTCAGATTTCACCTGCTTTGAGGGGCTCTTTACAGCTTGTGCCTCCTCCGATTCTTTAGGAATTCCAAAAATATGCTCGTTTTTACTCATTTTTGTCACTCTGTGATGGAATTGAGGCTCTATTTCCCACAGATTGGCTCCCAATTTCCTAGCTGAAAGATTGTGAGAATTTGGGGGAAAGTTGAAATCGGGAATTAGGGTTCCATCAGGTTGAATTGACCCGAATTTCCATGTGGGTGATGGAGTAGAATTTCCCTCTCTTTTCCCTAACAAAACCCCCCGTTTCAACTTTTCTACCATTAATTCACCTCTTTTTCTCTCCCCCTCCTTTACTTTTTCCTCCCTTTCCATTCTCTCTCTCTCTCCACAAATTATTGGTACTGTACTGTTACCATCATTCTCTCAGTCTCCTTCCCCTACTGTGGGCTGGTCTTTGAATGAACGAAATTATGCAGCAGCCCTCGAACCAACTTCTTTAATTCTCTCTCTCCTCTTTCTCTCTCTCTCTCTCCATATCGATCGCATTCATGTGACACTTTATCACGGCGTCCTTCGGAAAATCTCGTCCCTTTATTCAACGCTTTCATTGCATGACAGTCATGCTTGTTTCTCAAAAGAGATGATTCATGGAATAAAGCGATTTTGGGCGTGGGATTAATCCCTAATTATGCCTCCTAATCTTAATCTAATTCGGTTTATGCTTCTAGGGCTTTGGTGTCTGACACGTGGCAAACTGAAGGTCGGCTTTTATTTGATTTTCTCTAATTAATGTGTGTCCCTATTTAATTATTGGATAAATTTTAGCCGGGGATTTATATATTGATTTAAAACAATTACTATAATACATTTATCCTATTAGAATGTCACAATATTATTAGTATACTCTAAAAATACTATTATAAAAATAGATGCACGTATGTATCATAATTTTATTTAAAGTTTATATGCACAATTAAGTAATCTAAAAATGTAAAGAATATTACCTTTATAAATTGCACCATCAATATGCATATAAATGTCTCAAAATTTATAAAATAGAAAATAAAAGATCATTTAAAATATAAAGTATAAGAGAAAGATTCGAATTGAAATTAAACTCCCAAACTGCAAATGACATTTAATACGAAATTAAAAATAAGTTAATGAAATGGGCAGACAGAATTTAAGACGTATCTAACCCAAGTAACTTTAGTAATAAACATGAGCAAAGTTTTGTGGAATCCAAAGATTGTCGTCAAACAAAGCATTGTGGTCCATGAGCTACGTAACTCATAGATGTAGTGTGATCAACATCATGGCCAACCATGGCCCCGACTTCCAATATTTATTTTAGGAATCATAAATATAGAAATGTATTAGTCTTATATGCATGAAATTTAGAAATGTATTAGTCGTATATCGTGCAATTCAAGTGCATTTTTAAAAAATTACACAAAATACTAATGAAAAGTCACACATATTATTATTGAAATGTTTATATTTAATGGTATAACTTTTCAGTAATAATATATATGATTTTTCAGTAATAAATGATGTAACCTTTTAAAAATACACTTGAATTGCACAGTACACCACATGCATAAGAGACTAACTCTTTAGAAATATTTATATTTGGGATTGGAAGTTTGAAATGTAAGAATTTTTTTATTAAAAAAGAAATGAAGTGCACATCCATCTAAACACTCAAAATGATAATCTCCGAATTGTGCCTTCAGATTACTGAGTCTTCAGGAGACGAGTGTCTTCAGGATGAGAGTCAGTATCAGTGCATTCAGGCTCAGGATCAGTTTCTTTCAGGTTCAGGATATTGTCTCAAGATCTTTCCTCGGGATCCAAACTTCAGTAACAGAATTCCTAATTAGTCTGCAGTATTCAAACTCAGCTTATTTTTACACATAACAGATAGCTTTCAAATAAATGGGTTTCAAATCCTCAATATTTAACAGAAATTTTATTTTAGCTCGACATGTTTAATATACAAACATAACAAAATTTTAATGGAAATTGATTTTCTGAGTGAATGTAGCCTTTGAAGGATTAAAATTCTATTTTAGGTGAAATAAAAAAACATTTAGATTTTTCTAAAAGAGGCCATCTTCCACAGCTGATCTGGGCTGGCCCACTAGCAGAGACAATTGGTAATTGTGGAACAGCCCACTTATGAAATGGCACTCTATCAAAGTTGTATATCACTGATGGGCCACAATTTCTGCCTCCCACATTTAAGACTCTGGTTATTGGCACTAACCAAAATAGTAAATACACTATTCTTAAAAATATTCAACAACATTTTGTCAAAATTTTGGTAATTTTTTGAATATTTTTTCAACTTTCATTAGAAAAAATTGCTGAAAAAAATTACGAATAGATGATAGTGTATTCATCCGGGTAGTATATTGTCAAAAAAGACTTAGTGTCAATAACCTGGGCCCACATTTAATTGTGCACATAAGTTTAAAAAAAATACATATAAATAAATATATATTTTTATAAATGTGCATATAAATAAATATTTCATTTTTAATATAACACATGTGAAAGTAATTCAAAAAATGCAGGAAGCATTATTTTTCATGCATGTGCCAAAATATTAAAAAATGCAGGAAGCATTATTTTTCATGCATGTGCCAAAATATTATTATTAAAATTACAAACTCATTTATGGTCTCTTATAAAGATATGATCTCCCACACCAGACAATGATACCAACATAACAGTGATTGCAACCCCATGTGCAGTGGAACAATATTCAACTTTCAGACCAATAAAAACACACAATGAGGTGTGGTCCAAGCTCTGATATATCAAACATACCCAATAATGTACTTTCCGATTGTAGACTATGACAACACAAAAACAGCAACACACAAACATTGCTTGGGAGAAACAACATTTCAATTTTCAGAATGGAAGGAATGATAATCATGAATTCAAACAATCAGTTAAAGGCCAAAGCACAAAAGAGGACTTGTATCCCACTCCCATATGATTTTTGAATGTAAAGAATGATAATATTGCAAATGAACATTCGACCGGCTCTTGCAGCTAAACTATAGGCCTTGTAATGATGAAAGAAACACCAAAATCTAAATATCTTTTCTTGAAAAACATGGAAAAATGAGTGCAATACAATCGGGGGGCTATGGAGCGATCTCCAGTCGCGGTTCGAAGCAAAAACCTGAGAAGAGCTGGAGGGGGAACCTCTTTATGACGGGGCATTTCTGCGACCACTTCCACAGTTTTTGTTTTGTATCGAAAACGAGAAGAGCAGGGGCCCCGTAACTCTGGATGTAAATCAGATCATCCGTGCCACTGCTGGCAAAAACGTCATCAAGTTCCCCGAAACCTTGGAAACACTTGTGTGGCATTCGGGCAATCTCTTGCCACTCTCTCCCTTTCAGAAGCCAAATCCCGATTCCCTTAATAATCCCAGGCCTATCCTGTTTCCCGATGCCTCCCACCAATATAAGTTTTTCCTTCAAGTTCATCAAACGGCCACAAGTAAGTGGACATGGGACTGGGACGAAACTCCTCATCAGTAAACTGTGTGGTGACCTCTTTCGGAGATTGTATGTCAGAAGCCCGTGACGGTTGTCGGATCCTCCACCTCCAATAGAATATATCAGAAAGTATAACACCCCATCACATATTACACTCTCATCACCACCTCTCCACCCGGTTAAAACCTCTGTCACTGCTGTGACCCATTTCATTGTTTCTGAATCATAGAGACAGATAGAGAGATCCCATTGGAAGAAGATTTCAGGAACCTGCTTAGATTTAACGATTGAGACGGTGTAATTTTGAGTTTTTCGGTCGACTGAGATGGCCAACGCACTGTAGTCGGAGAATTTCACGCCGGGAGGTTCGTTTAGTCCCTTGTAGCATTTGGTTATCGGGTTGCAAACGTACAGCTCGCTCCTGCTATCATTGTCCATGAAGCATACTAGTCCAGACGATGAGGCGATGAACCAATCAGATTTCTTGATGCAGGGGAGCTCAATGCTGTACCATTTTCTAGGAACGGGATCGTATGCATAGCCAACTGGCTCATCAGAGCCTGTGAACATAAAGTACCAAGGTTTCTGAGATGATAAATGAGAATTGTTCCATAGAAACCTTTTTGATGACACTATCTCGTTCCATCTTTTACACACACAGCCTGCCCTAAAGATGCTAGGTATGGGGAGAAAGGATAATATCCGTTCCAACAGATCATCGGGCAAAATTAAGTCCATAAAATCTACAGCAACTTCTCTACTAGTTTCATCATTCAGCTCTGAGAATGAATCAAATTCCACAGTGCCACTTGTGACGTTGTCAAAACAATGACTGACCCATGAAGTTTCCTCTTCCATTGTTGACCCTAACAAAGAAAAACCAATGAAAATTACAGAGCAAGCTCTAAACTTGTAATATATTAACATTTAAAAATGCTGAAATAAGATACTAAACAATCTTTATTGCATGGAGAGAACAAGAACATATTATGTAACATGAATATGGAAATTACATATACTGCCAAGAACAGAAAAATGCTATCCGAAAAGCAGATATGATTTTGTATCACGGTTGCCATATTGCATATACACTATCAACAAAACGTAAGTTACAGGAACAAAGTGTTCGCTCATGTTCTCCTCTCAAGATTTTCAGTTTGACTTAATTCGAAATGATTCAAGAAATGGATCAAGCTGTTTTAATGAAGCGTATTCTATCAAAGCAAATGACCGAAATGTCAAGAGAGAATCAAAGTAAACATCCCATATATTACAAGAGATAACATGATAACAATTGGATATCCACAGCTCCACACACAACCATATATTACATTTATGAGCACAAGGGATAATGCAAGGTTTAGAAAAATAAACAGCATCAAGTTTTGAGTAATGCCTTTATGAACGCTCCAAAACTTGCTCGTAAGAACATAGAGACCACATTCCATGGATTATAAACAGAGGGGAAATTCAGCCACTGTTTTTTTTTTTTTTGCCCCCATAAAAGGCATTCAAAGAGGCTAGGCCCCCTTAGCCCTTAAGACCACAAGCACACACACTCAACCAATGAGATTGCATTACTCCAAAACCAACCGTTTCTCAATTTATAATTCATTCAACAAAGATCAACTACTTTCACAACTACACACCAACCACTTAAAACACCCTTTTTCTAAGGAGGCGACAAATGAAACAATGTTAGGTGAAAGATAAAAACTATGAAACCGGTGGTATTTAGGGGCAACCAGGGCACCTAAATAAGCAAGAGAAATAATAATATAATCAACAAGATTGCCGATTCCAACACGAACAGATCTCAGAACGCCGCAATAAACTCATTGATAACCCCCAAAAGAATTCGAGTTTCTTCGCAAAAAAAACAACGAAAATTGTACCTTAGATTCAAAAATCTTGCAACAGAGCTTATGGGTCTTCCCAGAAAACCCCAAATCCACAAGATTAGTCACTAAAATGGCGAAAACGCATGGAAACTAGCATTCAACGAAGAAAGAGATATCAAATGGGCCTACCCAAATCCTTCTGATATTTAAACAAACAGATTTAATCATGACACACACGCACATATCATATATACATTCACAGGTGTATTGTATCTATACCGATTTTACGTATAGAGATGCGTTTCTTGTTGGTTTTTCCCCCTTTTACGTTCAAATGATGAGCCCAAAACGACAGAAAGAGAAGAATGAAGGAGGAGGATGATTCTTTATTTGCATTTTGGTTTTGTTGAAATAGACAAAAAGCAAGATTACTGAGAGTTGAGGTGTTTTTTCAAGGAATTTGATGTGGTGGGATGGGAGGTGTTAATGGCTGACAGTGAAAACGAAAAACAAGAAAAGAAAATTAGAAAAAAAAGAAAAGGGGAAAAAAGTATTGTGGGCAGCGCAACTTTGTTTTGGCCACAATGAAATATATATATTTATGGCGAAATAATGGTGTCTTACTCATCTACACCCAAGCCTTCATATTTTCTCCTAAATATTTTCTCTTATTTTCCTTTTTTTCCCCAATTTCTGCGCCTTATTTCCACTTTTACCCCTCTGTACAACCCTAACTTCTCTTTTTCATTTAAATTTTAAATTGTTAAATTATTAGCACGTGTAATGCACAATATTCAAAAGGTTGGTTTACATATGAATTTAAAAAAGTCACTATATTTATAAATATGTTCATAATATTTGTATAGAAGTATATTTTTTTTCTGCACAGAATTATTTTTTTTTCTCTGCTCAGAACATATTTATAAATATAGTAATTTTTTTGAACCTATATATAAATCACCATATTCAAAATTTAATATTTATAAAAGAGTACCACTTTTTAACAACACAAAAAAATAAATTCATAAATATAAACCTCATATCATATAGCGGTTTATATCATGAAAATAGACTTAATCTGAATTCTCCTTTTTTTTCTCAAATATATTTTAAAATAGAACAGGCCTCTTGTGCACCAAGTCAAGTACATTTTTAAAAAATTACAAAAAATATTACTTACTTTAGCTCTACGTAAAAAATACATGTGTGTTGAATGTTAGAAATCTTTTAACTTTGATACCTCTATTTCTTTTATAAATTTTTTATATACTGATATAGTTTTATAAAATCTGGTGGTGATGGTAATTACACTTACATTATATTTACAAAATATCGTTAAATCATTTATAAAGAAATTATTTTTTAAAATGTTAATAATATTATAGAGCAGATGATAAGGAAATGTAATTTTTTTTAATGTTCTTTCATTAATTATTATCTTGTTGTATGCATTTATTTTTCGTGTATCTTGGGTGTATCAGTCCATACTTAAAAATGGACCCGTCAAAATTAAAAATAAAATTTGGCTTAAATTTAAAGTGCATACTATGTATTTGGGTGCACCCAGACTTTTGTGTATGCACAATAATGACAAAAAATTGGGTATTTTTTTAGTTTTTAAAAAGACATTTATATATAGATTGAAAAAAATGATCGTATTTACAAATTGGTTTACAAATATATAATTTTTTTGCATAGAAATATAATTTTTTTTGTACAAATCTAATTTATAATTATGTACTTTTTTAAATTATTTTATAACTTTTCATTTTAAAAAAAGGAGTGGGGGAGTGACGTGATTTGAGTATCAAGGTAGGTAGATGATGTAAATATATAATCTAAAATAATGAGTAATTTACTTATCTTTGAATAAAACCAATTGAAAATATTTGTGAGTAACATGAAAAGAAATTCACAAATTTAAGATAATTTTCAAATTTATTGTTGAGTATAGAAATTAGTTTCTTGGATTGATCACTTGTTGGGTTTTTTATTGTTTGATAATTTATTCAAATCAAAGTATTTATTTATTCCAAATTTCCAATTCCAAATTTTCAAAGCTTTGATTGCGGAACCAAATTCCCTATCCTTTTTACATTGTCAAATATTTATTTAAGTAGATTTTTATAAAAATAATTTATGATAAATTTATTATAAAATTATATTACAATATTAAATATTTAATTAAGTGTATCAAATAATTCGTCAGAAGTATCAAAATTTTAGATTAAAAAATTAATAACAATTAAAATATAATATCATTGATCTTAATTTTTTCACTCCTGACAAGATTATTGATCATTTTAATTAAATATTTGATACTTTAAAACAGTTTGATGATAAATTTATAATGAACAAATTTTACCATTTTATTTAGAGTTCAAATATTTTAATTAGGTGAATGACTTTCCCCCTAATGACAAATACTGCAAATCAGTTTTATTATTAAATATATGTGTATTTTATGTGTATTTTTAATAATATTTATTGTTTCAATAAATTTATTTTGTGTTTATGTTGCTTCATTTAAGTTTTTGTTTTAGAAAATATTGTAATAGAAAATTTTATGCCTATAAATTTGAGATCCTATTTAAATTTGTGAGTAACATCAAAAGAAATTCACAAATTTAAGATAATTTTCAAATTTATCGTTGAGTATAGAAATTATTTTCTTGGATTGATAACTTGTTGGGTTTTTTTTATTGTTGATTATTTATTCAAATCAAAAGTATTTCTTTATTCCAAATTTCCAATTCCAAGTTTCGAAGCTTTGATTGCGGAACCAAATTCCTACCGTGTCAAATATTTTATTTGAGTAGATTTTTATAAAAATGATTCACAATAATTTTATTATAAAATTATTTTAAATATGAAATATTTAATTAAATGTATTAAATAATTCACTAAAAATATCAAAATTTTAGAATAAAATAATTAATAATAATAAAAAATTATATAATATCACTTATCCCAATCTTTTATACTCCGGATAAAATTCTTGATACTTTTAGTCACATGTTTAATATTTTAAAACAGTTTGATGATAAATTTATTATGAATAAAATTTACCGTTCATAACATTTTAATTAGGTGTATGACTTTCCCCCTAATGACAAAGTATACCGCAATTTTTTTTTATTTTATGTGTATTTTTAATAGTATTAATTAATTTAATAAATTTATTTTGTCTTTATGTTGATTCATTTAAGTTTTTGCATTGGAAAATATCGTAATAGAAATTTTTATATCTATAAATTTGAGACCCTAAATTTATATACACAACTTATACAAGGTTAGTAATATATGTTTAATAACGATAGTTCCTTTTATTTGTTTTTTAAATGTAAACATATTAAATTTCACACAATTACATTTAATTAAATGATATAAAAACAAAATTACAACATATTGTATTACAAACTACAACGTAGAAAACGTGAGTTCGTATATTTCTTTGCTCTTAGCATGTGTTTGGTATATTCTTTGTCACCTAGAACAAGGTTGGGCCTTATGGCCCACCAAGAAAATCTATCCTTTTCTTTTCTTTTGTATTTCAATTTTATATTATTATTATTCTTGTTTTAGGAAGATTATAACTTTTTGGTTTTATTATTTGCTAGTTTAAAGGCATTTCGTCCAATAGACATGCTTTACCTAATCTCTGTCCACTTCATGCTTTTGGTTTAACAACATTTCTATCTTTATTTTATTTTTATGAGTAGCTCTACTGTGAAATAATGCACGGTGCAATTATTGCTAAATAAGAAAGTTTTTTAATTTCGCGGGTCACACCTCGAAAACCGGGTCATCATCCCAAAAAATGCGGATCAATATGAAACAGCCCAAAAGCCCACAGCTCTAAACCCTTCTTTACAAAGATCAAATCAAACGCCGCACTAAATCGCGATCGCCATGAAAACGTCAATAACAACGAAGAGAGACGAAGATCAAAGGCAACAAAGTATGAGCAATTTCAATTACAACGAAGAGAGACGAAGATGCTATAATTATTTTGTGTTAGTCTGTTCTTGTGTTACTGCATTGATCTTATTATGATACTACATGCATAAGTTTTTTATACTGCATGCATAATATTTTCATACTGCATGCTTAATATTTTCATACTGCATTATATGTATTACTATATGTTCAAATTTTGTATACTACAAGATATCATTTATAATACTACATACAGAAAACTCATTCCACTATTATACTACATTAATTACTTCACACTACTGCATGCATACGATTGTCATACTACAAAAAATATATTGTACTACTATAAGAAGTGTATTATGTTACTACATACAAAAAACAAATTCTACTACCTCTACACCATGTTATTATACTATATTACTTATTTCATGCTACTACATATGTTGATAGAATTTACTAGCGATGTTTGTTTATGTGGCTTTATAACGTGTTAATCATATCAAACAATAATCTAAGAATTTTGTTCTTGGTGTTCTTGAGGATGATGTAGAGAGAGAGAGAGAGAGAGTGAGGAGCTTAGAGGGAGAAAGTAAAGTGTAGGAAATGTATTAATCCCGTAATAGTTACAAGGGAGGTCTTATTTATAGGTGTACGAGTGTGAGGCGGCACCTTACGAGCCTATATGGCTTCCTGTGTTGACGAAGGTTCCACACCTTCGCCTTAGTCCCTCACACTGCTCCCTACACCGTGCCTCATCCTACTACAATGTCTTAGACTAGATGGGTCTCATTAAAAACCTCGTCGTAAACCACCCTTGTGGATAAATCGGACGGAGGGAAAAAGAACGCAACCATCGGGGTCCTATAGGCTAGGAGGCGAGCTACTGGGTGAGCTGGGAGGCGAGCTCCAATGCCTTGTGTGGTGTCTGGGTACCACGCGATGACGGACCTCGGTGAGGTCTTTGTGGGGGTAAGGGCGAGCTCCTTGGGCGAGTTGCCCCCATGTGGGCGAGCTCCAGGCCTCCATGGATCCGGGTGAGCCCTGGCGACCTGTCGAGCCTTGGTGATTATTTCGATGCCGATCGTGTTAGTTCGCCTTGTCAACAACATACATGCAGAATTTTATGATACTACATCATGACTTTTTTGTTACTACATGCAGAATTTTATGATACTACATCATGACTTTTATGATACTACATGCAGAAATTTATGATACTAAATCATGATTTTTATGTTACTGTATCACAAACAGAGCAGAACACAAACGAAACCCTAAGAAACTAAAAATCACGAAGAAAAGATATAACTTGATGGAAATCGTCTGAGAATCACTATCGCCTGGGAGAAGAAACAATCGCCAGAGTATCGTATGAGAGAAGGAACACGAAAATCAAGGATTTTTTTTGAAAACCTATAAAAAATTGTACACGAAAAAGGGCGGTTATAAGTATATATATTAGATCCGTTTTGAAATGGGTTATGAAAATGGGTAAATTGCACGGGTCGGATTCTATACAATATTGCATACGAGTTTTTGTGTATTTTTATTTTTAAATCTTGGTTGTAGATTTGTCAAATTTTCCGTCTTTTTTTTTTTACAACAAAAATCAAGTAAATCATAATAGCAATGTCTACTCCCAAGAGTTTGATTGTTCTAATGGTTAAAATTATCAATAAATATCAATTTTTTTAAGAAATAATCAGTGCAACTTTTTTTATGTGTGTATATTAAAATTTTATCACGAGTCAATTTCACATTAACCAATAGTAGGTATTGATAGGCGATCAACTAAGGGCTCATTTGGTTCGTAAGATAAAACTATCTATCCTTCGAAAATATGCATGTTTTCGACGGATAGATAATTTTATCTTACGAACCAAATGAGCCCTAAGTTATAATTATAAGGATTAAAGATGTTAATGGGAAATGGATGAAGTGTCAAGCAAATCCCTGTAAATATGTAATAGGTCCACAGTGGTAATCAACTTGTTGATTTTGTGCTTGTTTTCCACCGAATACAAATAGTTATTCGCCTCATAATATAAATGCAAAGCACCAATACCTTGATCCAAGGTTGAGTTGATCATGGGTCACCCGAAGAGCCTAGACGAGTAACTAACAAAATATAAATGAAAAAATTATAAAATGGTTCATAAAATTGACACTAATTATAAATTGTTTCTATGTAGAAAAAATGGTTAATTCTATATAAATACACCACCTTTTACTCAACTTTCAATTTAATCCTAAGCTTCACCATTATTGTAAAATATCCTAACCTTTTAAAAAGTTTCAATTTGATACACTTTTTTTTCCGGCCAGCAACTGATGACGTGTCTCGCCGGAGCACGTGAAATGTTGTCACGCTAGCGTACATGTGTGAAATACTTTTTCGGTTAATTCTATATAAATACACCACCTTATACTCAACTTTCAATTTAATCATGAGTTCACGATTATTATAAAAAATTCCAACTTTTTAAAGAGTTTCAATTCGATATACTTTTTTTTTCCGACCAGCAACTGATGATGTGTCTTGCCGGAACGCGTGAAATGTTGTCACACTGGCGTACACGTGTGAAATTACTTTTTTATAATTTTTTTCCACATCATATATTATATATATATAAAATAACAAAATTTTATGTTAAAAATATTTTTTGAATGAGAAATACTAGGGAAAAAAACGTTTTCCACCATATTGAAAAGGGACTTGAAAAAATTATACTTTTGTACTCTAAATTGCTTAGGGTATGTTTGATTTGAGACTAGCACGGATGGACGTAGGACTTTGCGATCACGTCTCTACACGAGTTTGGGATGTAACATCCGGGTTTCACATCCCAAACTCAATCCACACCTAAAAATACCTATTAAACCTATTATTACTCTTTCCAACACAAAACTCATAAAATATCTATTATACCTATTATTATACCTATAAAATCAATCATTATCACACTTTGATTTGACATAAAGTAACATCATACCCTACTAAAATCCCAAAACAAACACACACTTTTACTTTTCATCAAGGTTTTCACATCTCAAGATTTCAAAGTCATGACTTCCCACGACCCCCTTAATCCCCAAACAAACGTACCCTTAGTGATTAAGTATTTGAATTGTAATTATCTAAAGGGACACTTGTCCTAAGCATGAATAAGGTGATCAAGTCAAAGCTCACCTCATGCTTAATGTCCCTTAAAAATATGTAATCTCATTTTCATGAATAATTAATGCAAAATTCACTATAATAGCCAAACGCTACTTCTCTCTTTAAATTTCAAATCATCCTAATCAAATGATTATTACTTCAACATTTTGTTTGATAATCTTGTTTGTTTTAAGTCACATAACTCCTTGATTATGAAAGGTTATCTACAGTAGGATAAGTGACATAAAAATATTAAATATTTTTTATTCAACAAAATAAGCTATAGTTTCTTTAAACAATTGCATAATTAAACCGCCGTTTTATACTTACTCCGTTCCAAGATAATTTCACACTTTTTATTTTGAAATGTCTCAATTTTTTTTTCACACCTTAAAAAAATAATTCACCCACAAAAGTCAATAGAATACACTTTTTATATTTTATTAACTATTTTTATACTTTCATACTCTTTTTTTTTTTTAATGTGTTCTATTCCTCATGAAAAATAATCTAGAATAGAGGAAACATGACAGAAACTTTTACAAAATTCATATTTATTTATTTTAGTGAAATTGCAGCATATTCTGCATATCCATCTCTCCAACCAAGTAAATGTTTGATATGAAGTGACATAAATCAACATCAAATATTCCCACGCAAGTTATCCATGTAGGTTTTATATAAAAATTATTCACAATAAGTTTATTGTAAAACGATTTTAAAATACTAAATATTTGGTCAAATATTTTCAAATATTCAGGCGTATAAAAAATTACGTCAATAAAATCTCTAATAATTATAATATAATATCATTAACTCAAAATTTTGATACATCTGATGAAATTTTTTATACTTCTAATTACATATTTAATACTTTAAAATTAATTTATAATAAATTTATCATGAACTATTTTCATACAAAACTTTATCATCCAATAGTTATATATCCCTCCTTTTTTTCTCTTTAAATTACTATAAAGGAGGCTTCATCCCAACCTCAAAGCAAACAGCTGCGAGGATCATTGAATTAAATATTGACTCAAATAAATTTTAATTAGTCATAAAATAATAACTTGTACATAATATACAAATTAGAATTTCAACTCATTATCACATAAATAAATATGTCACACAGTCACAATATAATGTCAGCTGTGAGATATATTTAAATTTAATGTATTTTCTTCATTTTTATAATATGGGTGTGTGATGATGTCTCTAATCAAGGGTAAATAGCGCGTTTGGTTCCATGAGAATTTTTACTTAATGGATCTGATCTCACGTTCTTTTTTTTATCCTTTTTAGCATATTTAGTCTCACTCGTTAAAAAATATTGCACATATAGTCCAATGAGAATTTTTATTAAACAGATTTGGTCTCACATTAATTCATTACTGTTAATAAAAAAATCTTTTGAGACCATTAATATTTAAAAAAATAACCAAATTCATGAGCACAAATGTGCATGGGACCAAACGTGCTCTTTACCCTCATAATTAATTCAAATCAATAATAATGTATCCATCGATCTGCAACCCCTATGTAGTTATGTGTAGTGTGTGTAGGTTCCTAAAGAATCAATAAGGCTGTTAATAAGTCATTATTGCCAAAATTATTGCTAACAACCACAATTATAATTCATTAAATCGGTAGCAGTAGCTAAAATTGTAGGTGGTTGAAATTTTACACATTATAATTTGTGACAACTTATTTTATATGTTTCTAAATTACCACTAGTTTTACCTTTGTTTTCTTTTCTTTTTATAAAAAAAGTTTTATTAATAAAATGATGATTACATGAATCCAATTAACCTTGCCTCAATAATCTAGAACTTAATTTTATTTCTATAATAATGACCTTTGCCAATAATATTTACATATTGGAGTAATATAATGGTACACTCAATATTTTATATACTCAATATCTGATTTAAATGTCAGTTAATTCGGGAGACTCATAGTTTACAATTCAATAGCAGGAGAACTCAATTTAAATTATGATAAAATTTTATATGGACTGATCCATATAAAAAATACTTAGATGGTCGAACATAAATTTTAAAATAATATGAACAAAATAATGGGTATAGTGAAATTAATTTTGAATAAACTGATTATTGTGAGTGTAAAGATAAAATAATTGTGTAAAACATAAATACAATTTTCAATTTTTTTTTTAAGTGGATATACTTTTAGAGAAAAGATCAAGTATTAATTAATTGTTAAATAAAATAATTACAAAAGAGATATAATAAAATTAAGTAAAGATGATGGTCCTTGAATTTGTTGCTAAAACAAAGGTGATGTGTAGAAGAATCAAGCATGCACATATATGATCAGCTTTAAAGTGAAAAGATTGATAAATATAAAATGTGCAATCACATGTACCACATGAATTGATTCACCCAGATCTTCAAACCTGGGGATCAACAAAAAAAAAAAAAAAACTAATGCATTTATATATATGCTCTTCATATTAAAATTTCTTTCATATTTAAAGTGGTACATATTAAAAAAAAAATTAATAAGTGAATTGAATTAATGTATAGTTTATTAATTTTAATGACACTGAATTTTTTTTAAGTTGAAGTAATATTACAATGTTTTAAAAAATAAAAGAAAAAGTAAATGTGAAATTAATTTTGTAACTAAGAAAAAGTTTCTAGAAAACTAAGAAATTAGGGATAATTTTGTAACACTCAACAAAAAAAATTAAAAAAGGAATTAATAAAGATTTGGATTGTTCATTTGAGCTAGTACTTCAAACATACTCACTCTATATACTATATGCACATTTCTTTGTACGTGATTTAAGATAATATATTAGAGGATATTTTGGGAGTATTGTGAGGTCCGTTTATGAATAAAGATCATATTTTTGAAAAGTGCAGATGATGTAGTTTACAAAAATATGATCTTTATTCATGAACGAAACTCACAATATCCCTAAATATCCTCCAATATGTTGCATTAAATCACGTGTAATGAAATGTGCATATATTTGGTGTACAGAGAAAGTCTAAAATTAAGAGTATTGTAAGATTGAAATATGGCTCCAATTTCAAAATGTGAAATATATTGTTGGATGAGAGGAAAAAGAAGTTGAAAAAACGTGTATATAAACCAAAATATCTGAGATTGATTTTTTATATATATAATAATTGTACGTTCATCCAGCGATTAAAAAATAATTGTACGTTCATCAAAGAGGCAGTATAATATACCAAATTCAGAATATACATAGATATATAATTATACTGTATATGAATTAAATAATTTAACACGACAATGACCTAAAATAAAGATATTTTGAAAAAGTGCACAGCTAACATCCAAATATTTGTAGATTTAATTAATGTTTATTGTTGAGAATGTGATGTAACACAGGCAATTAATTTTGATTATCTCAGCTAGTTAATCAACATCAACTATTTGTCAGCTATGCTATGAATGAACCCCTTGGAATGCATCGATTGACATGAGACGTAATACTAACCGGTGATCGGTATAAATTTAAGATCATAATAGTTAGGAGTGTTATTAAGGAGGCACACTATGAAGTTAGTAATTATCTTTTTTTTAATTTGTTTTTATGAATTTATTCATTTATAATAAATAATACCAAATATTTCTAATGAGAATAAATTTTCATTAATCTTCATTCATTTCCATTCATTACCCACATTACCCCAACCAAGCGAGCTTTAACATATTCCACATCGATTGTAAGATTGGTCTTGGATGAGTTTATATAAGTCTGAACGATTTAAATTTTAAGAATTGACTTATGCTTTCAAATATGGTATCCGAGCTAATTTTCTACTCGATATGTGAATCCACCAGTAAAACTATGCGTCGAGGCTGATGAACCTCACGTGAGAGAGGATATTAAGGCATCTCATATTAATAGTGACTATGGTCTTGATTTGACTTATAAAACTGAGCAATTCTTTGGCTTAATCGACCTGAATTTTAAGTGTTGGGTTAACTTTTTATACATATAACTTATAATTGGAGATTACAATTTTTAATTTTATATTCATGTTTTTGTTTTTATTTTATGATCGAAATCTTTATAAAAAAATTCATTTGATTGTATACATCATTTTTACCGTACGCTATTTTAATAATATTAGCATTTATTTCTCTAAATAACATCACTCGAAAATTGCACTATATACACCAATTAAATGGTGTTATTTATTTTATTAAATAATATCTTTTTTTTTAATTATACTGAATAGCTTAGGGGTGTGCATGACTCAGTTCAGTTATCAAATCGAACCTAATAGTCAAAACCGAACAAACCGAATTAATCATTATAAGAAAGCAAAATCGAACCATATTTATTAAAAACTGAAAAATTCGAAACCGAAAAATTCGGTTCGATTTCGATTTTATACCGAAATAACCAAAATATTTGTAAAAAAGACAATGTTTAATGTTACATATATATACATATATATATATTATGATTTGAAACGATAGATTGAGTTATTAGAATTAAAAATTAAGATTTAAAAATATAAAATATTATATATATGTATATCAATATATATAGTCATATATATCACAATGTATAGTACTACCTCCGTCCCGGAACTACTTTCATAGTAGTTCCGGGCACGCGAATTAAGGAAAAGTAAATATGTGAGTGTAAAGTTAAATAATAAAATAAGAAAAAATGTATTTTGTTGACTTTTGTGAGAGAAAAAAGTTTCCTTTTTTGGTGTGTGAAAGAAGAGTTGGGACGTCCAAATAAGGAAAATGTGAAAGTAGTTTTGGGACGGAGGGAGTATATAAAATTTATAAATTATAATATATATAAGCATATATAATAATATAAATATAATTATATTTCGGTTCGGTTTTCGGTTATACTATTTTTTTATCTTAAAAATCGAAACCGAAAACCAAAATCTTGAATATTAAAAACCAGAACCGAACCGAATACCAAATTAACCGAACCAAAATTTTATTTCGATTCGGTTTGGTTTGGTTTTTCGATTTTAACCAAATAGTTACTGAAAACGAAATGCACGGTATAATTAGTTTTTACAAATATTATTTTTTATCGAATGTATTATTTTTCGATAAAAAATTATATCCAACCAATAATTAACTATATTAATTTGTTTCGCGTTAATTTACTTTACGAAGATGGAAAGAAACTTCAGAGGAAAGGAGTTAATGGAATATGCCATCCAATGCAAATCCCAATAAATAAATAAAAATATGATAAACAATTGGCATTAATTAAAGGATCAATTAAATAATAATTTCAATTTTCAATGGGACAATAAAACAAAAAATTTATTAAATTATCAAATTGCATGATGCAAAAGGCAATAAAAATAATCGAGTTCGTGCCGTGCATCCTAATTTCAAGAGAGGAGGACATATATATTATATAGGGCTATTCTCTTTTGTAATCATATAAAAATGAGTAAATTTTATGTATTGTCTCATGATATAGATTAATATAAAATATTATTATTTATTTATTAAAAATTGATATTTTAAAAAAATAATAAAATTTTAATAAATGATGATGATATTTTTATTAAAAAAAGCTCTCAAATTTTTTAAAAATATTATCATATTAGACTATAAACTTAAAACCGAATATTTTAGATGTAATAAATTTGTTGTTTAAAATGATTATAGTATTTTTCTTAAAAATATTGACACAGTCTTTTTAAATTCTCACTTGTTTTTTTGCTGGTGTAGATACGGGGCGGTTTTATATAACTTTTTTCTAATGAAAATTATACCCCTCCGTCCCTCTTTAAGTTTTTTGTTTTGTTTTGTTTAAAAAAATATATTTATTTATTATTATATGGTGGACCACATGTTGATTTTTGTATAAAATAATGAAAATTTGTGAAAAAATAATTGAAAGTTGTGAAAAAATAATGTGGAGTAGTGAAAAGGGGTATTTGTTTATTAATATATATGAAATAGTACTAGATTTTGGTAATTGTACTAGATTTTGGGAGGATAATTGGGCTGATGGGGAGGCCTTGAAAATCAAGTTTCCTAGACTTTTTCACCTTAGTCTAGATAGGGGGAGTCGGGTGGGGTCTTTGGGATCTTGGGAGGGAGAGTCATGGAGTTGGAGTTTAAGATGGAGAAGGGGATTATTTGATCGTGAACAACAAATGCTTGATAATCTTATTTATGTGATTAACAGGTATCCACTAAAGCAAGGAGAAAATGATTCGTGGAAGTGGAATGGAGCAACAAATGGTGTTTACTCAACAAAAGACGCTTACAGTGTGATGTTGAACGATCGAGAGGCTGCTCAAATGGATTTGGAAAAGGAAGAAGACTTCAAGCTTATTTGGAACAAATTTGCTCCGATGAAGATAATAGCACATGCATGGAGACTCCTGTGGGATAGACTTCCTACAAAATGCAATTTAAGGAGGAGAAATGTGCTAAGCCATACCAGCGACGTGAGCTGCATTTTATGTGGAGTCCACGAAGAAACGGGAAGACACTTTTTCTTTGAATGTGAAGTCTCTCACGAGGTATGGACGGATTGCTTTAAGTGGCGAGGTGTAATTACGGTCTCTCATTCACATCTTTTTCTAAATTTGATTGGTCATAAACGAATCTTGAGAGGAAAGATCGGCGGGTCCGTGGCAATATCCATTTGGCTATGCATAGTTTGAGTGTTATGAAAATATAGGAATTCAGTGATTTTTAGTAATACTCATTTCTCAAAGGAAAATGGTGTGAGTGAAATTAAAGCTAGACTTTGGAGTTGATTTTTTGTTAAAAGTTTGAGATGCTCTAATTTTTCCTACTCTGATTGGTTAGCAAACCCGAGAATGATCTTAAATTGTTAAGTTGTAAATTTTGAACTCTTTTGTGTATCTTTGGTACCCTTTTTTTTAGTGTTAATAATATCTTGTTTTTGGTTGATAAAAAAAGTATATATATGAAATAGTGTTGTTGTTTTTTATGGAATGAGAAACTTATTATGAAACATCCAAAAAAGAAAAGTGAGAAACTTATAGTGGAACGGAGGGAGTATAATTTAAATAAATCATGTGAAAATTGTATAGAAGTAGGTATTACGGTCTGATTAATTATTAAAAGCAAAATATTATATAAATTATTTTCATGATATAAATCACTTTATAATACAAAGTTTATATTTATAAATTTATTTTTTACCTTGTTAAAAAATAATTAATGATATGAACCACTTTCACACAATACCATATAATTAAATTTCACCATGAAACATGATTTACCGTATACTTTGCCAAATTTCTAGACTGTATGCTCGATTCAAGAAGGATATAACAGAAATGTTAAAACTTGTAAAAGAATTAAGAAATATCACTTGCTCATGTGAATACGTTATAAATTATTGTTTATAAATTGCAGTAATATTTAGGTGATGTTTAGTTGATGATTTTTGTATCTGAGTAATGGTAATTAAAGTCATAATGTGTGTTTAGATTGACTCTACTATGACTTTGATTCCAAAAAACTAAGCAATCAACCATAGTTTAGCTATATGAAAACTATGATTTCCATTTCATACCCTTTCCATTCTTTACAATTATACCAAACGCTTACATGTTATAAATGCAAAAGATAAATATCAGTATTCTAAAAGTCGACCAAGTTGGGACTAGTCGCTATATCAGTATTCTAAAAAGATGTTTGGGTTAGCAGTTAGTGCCAAGTGCCGATAATTAAGGCGGCAACTAAGCCGACTAGTCGACCAATTTGACCGACTTTTAGAACTAACATGTATCATCTTTTAATTTTTAAATTATAAATTTAATTGAATTTTTTATTTTCATGGTTGTTATCACTTTATAATTTTAATATTGAAAGATGGTAATATTAGTTATTAATTATTTTATATATAATGTATTATTAATAATTTATTAGATAGCTAATTATATTTATCATTTATAGGTTCTTCTGATTAATTCTCGACTAATCGCTTTAGTCCCTAGATTCTAATGATTCTACTGACTAGCTACCAAGACTTTTATAATATTGGTAAATATATTAAGTTTCCTCTTGCATATATATCTAGAAAAGAAATTAAAGCAGTACTCGCTTTATCTCACATGAATTTGCATATTTTTTTATTTAAATATCTTATATAAATATGTAAGAAATATTGATTTATATGTATATTTGCATAACTATATATATATTTATATATTATTATTTTATTTAAAAAACAAATTTTTTTTAAAAAAATTAAATTTTAGGAGTGCAAATTTTGTTGGTACAGGGAAGCATATGTGATAGTTGGTGTGACCTCTTTCCAGACAACCCTCTCTGCACATTATAACTAGTTATGACTCATGTCACACTTTCATATAATTTATTTTAATTCAATTTACTAATAATTTTTTCATAGTTTTTGTCCTATATTAATACAGGAATTTCCTACAAAAAACCAGCCACATTCAATTAGCTACGCAATGTTCGTTTGTTCACACACGCACATAAATAATATATAATTCATTTTACTTTGTAAAATAATTAAAATATTGTAGCACTTGAGGATGGCTTGGGCCAATTTGATAAATATTAATGATTCTTTTAGGCCTTGTGTTTGCCCACTTTTTTTATTTCCTTTACTAGTAAAGGTTTCTTGGCTCAAAACTCAAAGGACGAGTGCAAAAATTACTTGATATTTGATTTAATATTACTTAATAAAAGCTTGTTTGAAAAAAAGAGAGGAAGATTTACGTATTGATTCAAAAAAGTCACTATATTTAAAAATTAGTTCAAAATATTTGCACAGAAACATATTTTTTTCTGCACAGAAGCACATTTTTTTTCTGCACAAAACCAATTTGTAATTAATGTTAATTTTGTGAACCATTTTGTAATTTGCTTAAAAAAATCAATTGTGTTTATTATAATACCAAACCAAATGAACCTTAAAATATATTTATTAATATTTATTATTATTACTATGGGATAATATAAATTATGATCACTTTTAACAATACATTTTCAAAAAGAACAAACATCTATGTTACAAACAAAAGCAATTTATTGCAAAACATATATACCATTTTATTGGCACAGTGCCGAGTGGCTAGGGGCGACAAAATAAGCCTGACTCATCGCCCGACTTTTAGAACGGATTGGACTGAAAAGATCGGGATTATTTGGCCTAATTCAAATTTTGAGAGATTGAGCGAGTCTAAATTCTAATACCGTCAAAAAAAATTGTTCAAATCTATAAAAAAATTTAAAATTAATTAATTAATTTAATTTTCTAATAAAAGAAAAAAGAAATTGAAAGAGTTGATTGGTGGGTGAGATTTGCGGGGTCTTTCTTTAGATTCGCCACTACATAAAATTTTCAAGCAAAACATTTGTTCCAATGGATACACATGCTCTAATCAAGTCATCATTCTGAAGTTGACTGTGTTTTTACTTAAAGTCGTGTTGATAGAATAGCGATATGATTTGCATCATCTTTCTAACTCGAAACACTTAAATATTTGTCGAATTTGTCGGTGACCTAAATTATAAACACTACTGCAGACAGATGTGGGTGGAGGACACAACAACATATATTTATTGATTAAATGTTGTATGCACCTAGTGTACTGTGTATTCATTTAACATTTGAGACTGTTTTCACTGAAAATTTTAATTTAATTATGCTAAAAGTGTGAGTTATTTACACTTAAAATAAAAGTTTATACTATTTTCGGTGTAATTAACTCATACTTTTTAGTATAGTCAGACTTAAATTTTTCAGTATAAAGAATTTCAGCTATCGGATGAATGCACAGTAGACTAGTCGCATTCGCATATGCGACCTTTGATATTTAAAAAAATCAGCATCACCTCATTGAATTTTTTTTAATTGAAAAAAATTAATTCAAATAAATTTATAAGACTATTTTTTATGAATGGAAAATTTTGTTTAAAATTTTTTATGAATGGGTCAGTGAAGGAAAGCCCAATACATGTATTGGCCCAAAGAGTTAATTAGCCCAACCTTGAATTGTATTACCTTCCTTAATTCTTGTTTAAAAAGAAATATAATTAGGCGCGTTTACAAAATAATAATCAACGACAATGCAGATAACTTTTTGGCTTTAATTAATTGACCTTTTCAAATATGTATAAGCATGCCTTCAAAAATAAATTTTGTAGAAGAATTCTATGAGGAGTAAGTCTCTTATAAATCAGTTTCATCGGACAATTTAAAATAATATTAGTTAATATAAACACATTTTACTATAAATCGGTAACTTTAACTTGAAGAGAAAAAGTATCTCTAATTTTAAACACGAAGGATTTAAGGGGGCGTTTGATATAATTGCAAGAAATGAAAAAGTATAGAAATGAAAATGATATGGAATGAAAATTATAGTTTTCAAATAGCTGAACTATAGTAGATTCCTTAGTATTTTTTTGAATCAAAGTCATAGTAAAGTCATTACAAACACACACTATGACTTTGATTACCATTACTCCCTTTCAAAAGTTCCCAACCAAACACCACCTAAAAATTATATATCTTCTATATCTTGTTTAAATTATTGATAGGTTCACACTGTAAATTCAATTTTTCGAAATAATTAATAGTGTTCAATCACTAAAGTTTATTATGAGGGTAAAGTTTATAATTTTTTTTTCTTTTTTTGGTCTCAAATT
Organism: Prunella vulgaris; assembly: GCA_026898435.1. Classification (NCBI taxonomy): domain Eukaryota; kingdom Viridiplantae; phylum Streptophyta; class Magnoliopsida; order Lamiales; family Lamiaceae; genus Prunella; species Prunella vulgaris. The sequence goes on along the minus strand of JAPKLY010000022.1, from coordinate 1,470,302 downwards.
CCTATGACCGTTCATATTTTCCCAAGGTATGCGCTCATTACTGACTTGAGCATGCAATTACTATAGATTTTTATTTTCTTACAACTTTTATTTGGGCATCATTATTATTTGCAGTGAAATATTAGAAAAGCTGGATTTGAGGGGTGAAGCTATCCTCAAGACTGTTCTTCATTGTATGCATGCATAACAACAGTAAGTAGTACTATATCTGTTCATTAAATTATTTTCTAATTTTCTTTTTTGTTTGTCCGTAAAACTTTTTTTCCATTTCTTTGTTTGGAAATAATACATACTCACAATAAAATTTTGGATTCCATAATATTTTTACTTTATCTACTATTTCAATATAATAATACTTTTTATTAAGCCCATAAAAAAATGAAAAAAAAATTCATGGACGGATGGAGTATGTGTGAAGGGGTATCTTTGTCCAAGCCTGTTTTTTCCTCAAACATGCGGAAAATAAAAAATGTGACAGGCCCCCTATTCCTTTGGGAGTTCCAGTAAATATTATTTGAACCTTCGGTCACTTGAACCCGGAGTACTTTAAAACGAGTCGTTTCACAAAAAAGTGCTACGTGTATAATTTTATATTACGTGAAGGGTGAAAAATAATTAATAATTACTCTGTCCCATAATAATTTGCACACTCTCCTTTTCTGTCTGTCCCATAATTATTTTCACACTTAATAAATGGAAACTAGTATTCTAACTTTATCTCTCACTATTCGCATATTTACATAAAATGTTATTATTTTTACATTTGATCCAACTAATTTCATTATTTTAATAATATAATTTTATACATCATCCTATTTTTCTTAAAAAATGTATACTTTTATTATATTGAATTATTCACACATCGATATAATATAATTTTATACATCATCCTATTTTTCTTAAAAAATGTATAATTTTATTATATTGAATTATTCACACATCGATATAGGGTGATTTACGTATAGGTTCAAAAAGATTACTATATTTACAAATAAGTGATGTGCAGAAAAAAAATATGCTTCTGTGTAAATATTTTGAACCTATTTATAAATATAGCGGCTTTCTTGATCCTATATGTAAATCATCCATAATAAAATATGAAATGAAATACGAAAATTGAAATAGAGGACATTGCTGACTCAGTAGCATCCTTGCCTAATTTCCTTAGCTGATAGTTTGATTTGGGTTTTAAGTGATGTTGATTGCTTGATCTCTTTCAAATTATTGATTGTGTCCATGGTTCACACGGTGCATTTAATTCATTTAAAACAATTAGACATGACCAATTCCAATTCCCTTCTTCAAATAAAATGAAACAACAATAATTGTCAAAATAATAGAAAACAATAGTTGAAAACTCAATTCAATAATAAAAATTTGAGAATGAACTTAGCATCCTAACAAAAAAAACAAAAAACAAACTACAATCTGGCTTTTTTACTGGCAAAACAAATCACATAATCTCAAAGAAAAAGACGATGAGTAAAATTAAAGTTAGACTCTGGAGTTGGTTTTTTAGTTTTTCCTATTCTGATTGGTTAGTAAACTCGTGAATAATTTTAAATTGTTAAATTGTAAAGTTTGAACTCTTTTGAATATTACTTATACTTTTTTTAGTGCTAATAATATCTTATTTTATCTGATTTAAAAAAAAAAACATAATCATTATACGGTTTGATTGATTATATTATGTTCTAAAAAGCAAATCTAATGTAATTGACCGGACCAAGTCCAAGTCAAATTATACATCATAGAATTGTCATAAAATATCCCATGTTCATGTATTTATATCTATCTCAACTACTAATTTTCTTCCTCCATTTGATTCATTGCACCTTATCTTCAATTTTCATATTCTCAATCTCCAAGGTATGCCCCTATTTCTGCAAAATGCTTATATTTTTATCCCAGATGCTTATATATAAGAAAGATTATTGCAATAATTATTACAAAGAAAGAGAGAGATTATCTCCTTGCTTTTAGTCTTACAACTTTTGTTTGTGCATCATTATTAATTGCAGTGAAATAATAAGAATTTGAGGGATGAAGCTGCTATCCTCATTAATAGTGTTCATCATCGTATGCATAACAACAATGTGTGAAGGGGTATCATTGTCGAAGCCTGGTTGCCCTCAAACATGTGGAAATGTGACAGTCCCCTATCCCTTTGGTATTGGCTCTCAATGCAGCGCAAATAAATCTTTTACAGGTAACTTTTTCACTCTTTTCTGTTTAGAACAAAAGGAAAACTGAAATCTTTGCAAAGTGGTCTTCGATCTTGATTATTAATGGAGTGTATAACTTTACGCTAATTTCTGTCCACAACGATTAATTAAATTTTATGTGCTTCGTCTGTCCCACAGAAATTTGCACACTTTTCTTATTTGGACATCACACACAAATTTGCACGTTACTAAAAAAAAACATTGATTTACATGCACACTCACAAACATATACACATATTGACCCATATGCCACTACTTAATATATATAAAACACATTTTCCTTAAAAAATGTGCCGTCCCGTAGGGTGCAAATTCTTACGGAACGAAGGAGTATAATAAATTGGCTCAATTATTATTTCCTCCATCACAACTCTTTCTTTGTAGTTAATAATAGTGAATGTATAGTTTTTAAGAAAAAAATGAATATTTAAATGTGGAGTTAAATAAAAAAAAATATAATTGATTCTTGTTAATGGAAATTATTTTCATTTTAAAAGTAAAAACACATTAGGGATGTTTAAATAGGGAAGAGTAACCTTCGTGTGCACCTAGTACACAATGAAAAATATGGTCTAATTACACTGAGTTGATTACACTAAAAAAAATTTATACTTAAAAATCGATGATAATGTGAACTCTTTAATGTAATCAATCAAAAATTTTCAATATAATCATCCTATATATATATATATATTTAAGTATAATCAACTCCAAATCATTAAATGATATATATATATATATATATGACCTTTGCAATCCAAAAATGTGAAAATAAAAAAAAAATTGAAAAGGGGGGAGCATTTGATTTCTGCACTCGACCAATCTGATAAAACTCTAGTTACTAAAACTACGATGTTTGAAAAAAAGAATCGCAAGTTCAATTTTCTACTCTCTAATATGCAATGTTATCAATTTCTTGCACTGCAGTAACATGCAACGAAACCACAAATCCCCCAAAACCATACCTGCAAGTTTCCCCCAGAGTGCAATTAGAAGCACTTCAATTCTCCTTAGACAAAAAGATAGTCCGAGTGAAACAGGGCGTCTTTCCCCTGCTCTGCAACCTCACAAACAAGGTTATTCTCGTCGGCGAAATCCTCAGCGGCGTCCCCTTTCGCTACTCCACTCTCTACAACAGCCTGGTGGTGATCGGTTGCCGGAGCAAGGCCTGGTTACTCAACTACGACGACAAGCCTTACTTCGGCGGCTGCGCCCCCATCTGCAGCTCCAACAGGCCCACCGGCAACTGCCGGGGAATGAACTGCTGCCAGACAACGATCCCATCTCAGTTCAGAGAGCCCGAGGTGTTTTACACCTCGGAGCCGTCGAGCACACCAAGTGTTTGTGGATATGCCTTTTTGAGTGACCACACGTGGTTAGCGAGAGATTATGCGGTGTACGTTGATAATTCTAGTAGTTTCGGCGACCCTCTTGATGCGCCGTTGGGCGAGGTTCCCCTGATTCTTGATTGGGATTTCGAGATTCCGCCGGAGAATCTTCGGTCCCCTGTTTCGTGCAGGAACGAGAGCGTCTCGTTGTCGCCTTCGTTGGATGATGGTGGTGGTGATTTGGTTAGTGTCACCAGGTGTTATTGTGAAGCTGGCTTTGAGGGGAATCCTTATCTTCCAGTAGAGGGGTGCCGGGATATTGACGAGTGTAGTATCAATAGTAATGCTTCGCGCTTATGCGTGGATGCTCATTGTGTCAACACAATTGGGAGTTTTAGATGCGAAGGGGGTGGTACTGGTCCGAGAGCAGCTGTTGTTGGCCTCAGCAGCGCGACGGGGGCGTTGGTTTTGCTTGGTGGGGTGTTCGTGTTTTCGAGAGCTATAAGGAAACGGATCAAGGCTAACAGGAGAAAGGCCTGGTTTAAGCGCAACGGTGGGAGGTTGTTACAACAACAATTATCTTCAAATGATGGTGGTGTTGATAAAATTAAGTTGTTTGATGCTAAAGAATTGGCTCTAGCCACGGATAGATACAATGAGAATCGGATACTTGGTCGTGGTGGACAAGGCACTGTGTACAAAGGGATGTTGCCTGATGGAAGAATTGTGGCGGTGAAGAAGTCCCAGAAGGTGGATGAAGCAGAAATCGAAGTGTTTGTAAACGAGGTGGTTATTCTGTCGCAGATTAACCACAGGAATATAATGAAGTTACTTGGATGTTGTCTCGAGACAGAAATCCCCCTTCTGGTGTACGAGTTCATTCCAAATGGCACGCTCTTCCAACATATCCACGATCAGAGCGATGAGTTCTTCCCGTTGTCATGGAAGATGCGCTTAAGAATCGCGACGGAGATAGCAGAAGCTCTGTCTTACTTGCACTATGCTGCGTCAGTTCCGATCTACCATAGGGATATCAAGTCGACAAACATACTCTTGGATGAGAAATATCGGGCGAAGGTGTCTGATTTCGGGACATCAAGGTCAATCGCCATTGATCAAACTCATTTAACGACGAGAGTACTTGGGACTTTCGGGTACTTGGATCCCGAGTACTTCCAGTCTAGCCAGTTCACTGAAAAGAGCGACGTTTATAGTTTTGGTGTAGTAATGGTTGAGCTTCTAACTGGGGAGAAAGCTATCACTGCTGTAAGAGATGAAGTTGGAAAGAGCCTAGCTACGCATTTCTTGCAAGCCATGGAGGAGAACAATTTGCTCAACATTCTTGATCCAGATGTCATCAAAGAAGGTGCAACAGAAGATGTTACGGCAGTTGCCAGACTTGCAATGAGATGTCTGAATTTGAACGGCAGGAAAAGACCAACGATGAAGGAGGTGGCGGCGGAGTTGGGAAGAATTCAAATGTTGGAAGATGGCTCAGCTTTGCGATATAATGATGAACATACTGAGTTCCATTCTATTGAGGTTTATGAAGGCTTTGATTTCCCAACTACCTCTGATCTTACAAATAGCAAAGATGTCACTGCAGAGTCTTTAGCAAAATCTCCTCTTTTGTTTGGCAACTCATGAATCAAGATTTAAATGCTTATGTGATTATATTTGTAAAAAAAAATTTAGGAATTAAATATTTTTTAGCCGGTAAATTATCACGAAATTGAATGTCACCTGGTGCATTTCAACCTTTTAAATTTGGTCGTGTAAAATTGAGTGTTTTGAAATCAGTCCTTTTATCGGCTATTGGAGATTAGGACCGGTCAATACTAACATGTCATGTTTTTTACTATCCATTTCTCTAAATATGCATATTTAAGAAAAATAGATGACTAAAAAATGAGACTCATATGAAATTCTTCTGGAAAATATACATTTTCGTTCTATAAGTTTCGTTGACTTTAGTTTTCGTCCTCTTAAGTTTTGAATTTTTGTTTTCATCCTTTAACTTATCAAAAATCATGGTTTTCGTCCTCTTAAGTTTTGAATTTTTGTTTTCATCCTTTAACTTACCAAAAATTATAGTTTTCGTCCTCCAATCTCCTATAACCAATCATACAACCAGTAATACACAAATGAATTCATTTTTTCTTTTTTTAAACAAAATACTAAAGTGTTGGGGGGGGGTATTTGGAGGGAATTAGTTCTTGACAAAATACACTTTTAACCATAAATTCCCTCTCAAATACCGTCTAATACTTACATCCATATAATCTTCTGTCCGGATTCATTTTTGAATATGATGTACAAACCGTGCAACGAAACCACAATGACACTTAATATTGCGCTCGAAACTCGTTGATTCATACGAATTTCTTGAAGACATCCCTCTTCCTTTCCGTATAGTGAATATGCGCTCAAAATAATTTAGGCTTTTGGATGTTTTGATTTGGGGATCTTTGTTCCTTTTTTCCCTAATTCTCTTAAGGCCCCATGCCTAAATGTAATCGATTAGGGTTTTGATTTGGGAGAGAATTTACAGTTAATCCTGTATTTTATCCATTATGACCTAATTCCCTCTAAATACCCCCACATCAGTATTTCGCTTAAAAAATAGAAAAAATTGATCTACGTGTGTATTACCGGTTGTGTGACTGGTTATAAGTGGTTGTAGGACGAAAACCATAATGTTTGGTAAGTTAGAGGACGAAAACAAAAATTCAAACACGATTTTTGGTAAGTTAAAAGACGAAAATAAAAATTCAAAATTTAAGAGGACGAAAACCAAAATCAACGAAACTTATAAGGCAAAAATGTATATTTTCCCAAATTCTTCCCTTTCTCACCTGTTTTTGTCGGCACAAAAAACATGAACCAATGAATTTTCAATATGGGCCCTCCTATGATACACGGATTCTTCTAAAAATGTTACAATGCTGTATCGGATTCGCACCCGCACCCTAAAAGGGGTAAGATTCTTGAATTCTCGTGTCGGATTCTCCACGTGGCGAATCCACTGCACGAATCCTATTGTTTATAAGCATTAAATATATTATTTAAATTGAATTTTATTAACTGGTTTCAAGCTAAGAGATTGATGAAACATCAGATTTTGTATAGCTGTTGGACGAGTACTCATTGTTGTAACTTTAAGTTTAATTCGAATTAGTAATTCTAGCAAGGATAATAGAAGCCTGGGTGATTGTTCCTTACGCTTGGGTGATCTTATTTCATTGTAACATCTGTATTAAACTGGAAGGGTACTTCTTATACCCTGTGGAATAAAAGTATTTTTCTGATAAAAAAAATTGAATTTTATTATTTCGTATAATTTAAATTGAATTTTATTATTTCGTATAATTTAAATTGATAACGTGACACTCATTTTAGATTGAATTTAATACTATGATTTATATATTGAACTAATGTAACTCGAATTGATATTTTTTTACATAATTATATTATATTATTGAATATACTCAATTTTTAGGTGATAAAAATATAATGATTATAATTTTTTTATAAAAAAAATAATTTTTAGATATTATATATAATAAAATATAAATAAATAGACTTATCCTTAACGAATCGCACCCTAATTTTTTTTTAAAAACTCATATTGTATCGTACCCATATCTGCATATCCGTAACTGTGCAACATAGGGCACTCCAATTAGCTTAGCGTTTGCTGATTTTTCTTTTCAAAAATTTGGTAAAACATAGCTGCTTATGTTGGTGGATATAATAAATGAAAGTGGGTCATGTAAATAAACAAACGATTTCTTGCTTTAATAAATGGGCTGAATAAATGCATACACATGGGCCTTTAATTAGGCTGTCGAGAATGGCCTGAAATTAATTCCTTTTTACGATGAATCCGGAATAGCCTTACTAAAAATTAAATGACATACAATTGAATTTTTTTTTTGATTCATCTAAAATTTGAATTTATAGGGAAGTATCTGAATTTCTCAACTTTCAGCAAGAAATGAATCCGGAATTTATACCATGAAAATCATATTATTGTATTTTAATTCACTTAAAAATTCAAACTTGTAGAAGTATAAAATTAATCCATTTATATAATTCCTAAAGTTCCACTTGGTAGCCATTATAAAATCATATTATCACATTTTATACAAGTTTTAATTTGCTTGGTAGATAATATTAATTTAATATGAATTTAGAAATAAAATTTTGACCCGATACAATAAAAACTTATAATACGAGTTTCACTTTTATAAAATTTGTAATGTCTTACCACCCTTACAATTTTATTATGGATGAAAATTAGAAGAAAATTTATACTGATTTTACCCTCTCTTTCTCCTCTATCTCCCCTTGAAAAAGAGGATAAATTAGTAATGTCATCTTTTTTATCTATTTTATAATATTTTATACCACTTTTATTGCTTTTTACCAAACAATTTCACATAAATTAATACAGTTTTTATGTATTACCAAACAATTTTACTTTATGAAATTAATCATAAATTTAAATTATCCACTTAAATTATGAAAGGCTACCGATTAGAGCATGATAATATAAGATGGAGCTTATAATAATAGGTATTATATATGTGATTTTTAAATTCCTAACATCTATTAAAATAAAATTTCCTAATTTTTATCAATGTTGATTTATTTCACCAACTCAAACATCCACAACAAATTTACAGTTTAATGCATGGTGGCCATCTAACGTATGCATTATACTTTTATTTTAATTAAGGATCAAATTCCGTGCAAAATCTTTTTCATAGGAAACTAACACATAATTTAAGAAAAAAGAATATGCAAGTGTGAAAAAAGTAATTTTTTTTAAAAGTATAAAAAAAGAATTAAAATATAACAAAATGTGAAAAAAGAGTTGGAATCAAAAAATGTACTTGACTCAATACACGTGGTGCAGCATCTAAATCTCACTCTCTTTTCCAGAACTCAATCTCATTTTCAGAACTCGAATCGATTATTTTTTGAATTAATTTGGATTTTTTACTCATGTATAAATGCGGCATAACATGCTAAACCAATAACATACATTAGCCAACTGCATACATTATGTGTAGACATATTAAAGGGATGAACCCTAATAGATTAGAGTTAGCTCTACAAGATTACGAGTCTAAACGGTCTAAAATTTCTTAGTTGTTCATTTTTAGTTAATAGTTCTTACTTAACTCTAATAATAACGGTTTTGCGGGCTAAACGGACTATTAACCGATTATAGAATAAAAAATATTAAAAATAAAATTTAAATTCAATATATATATATATTATTATTAATTACATTAAATCATATCAATGAAATTTTAAACAAAAAATCAGGCTTATTGAAAAGATAGTCGGATCGAATCTTATTGATCATAGTCGGATTCTAAGGGATAAGCAGGGGAGGAAAATAGTGGTAACAATTTGGTCATGTGTAATTTGACGTATTTGGAAAGGAAAAAAATTAATGATATGTTATTTAAGGTTGTTGAATTCTTAGTTGATAGGATATTTGAGGATATCAAGTTGAGACTTTGGAGTTGGCTTTATGTGTTGAAAATTGAGTGCTCTAATTTCTTCTTTGATGATTGACTTGCAAATCCAAGAATAGTATTTGGAAGTTAAACTATATTTTTGAGTTGTAGGGATAATATTATAAATGTATGGGTATGTCTTATACCTCTATTGTGAATAAATTTATTTTACCGATAAAAAAAGAAAAGAAAAAATAATAGTATTAATACTCAATATATCTATGACTTTATATTTTTATTCATAAATTAAATAAAAAATATTCAATAGGCTGATCGAGCTGGTCCTAATCTTAAGGGACTCAGCCCCGTCGAGTTTGAGCTTTGTAAAATACTAAAATTAGGATTAAATGATTTAGAATAAAAAAGACTCTTATTTAAATGATTTAAAAAATTATTAATCCAAAATCTTATTTTATGAATTTAAACGCTCCGACTCTGCGAATCAAGACCCTTTTAACATTTCTAAATTCAGGAGTCCAATAAACAAAAAAAAGAAGAAGAAGTAATATACAGGAGTGATATATATTTGTTTTGGGATTTAAGGGGTGTAAGCAAGTCATGATTTTGAAATCCTGCGATGTGGAAATCTTGATGAATAGGGTGTTACTTCAGTAAAATCAGAGTGTGATAATAATTGAGTTTATAAGTATAACAATATGTATAATAGATATTTTGTGTGTTGTGTTGAAAATAATAATAATATGTATAATTAGAGATGTTAAACGAGCTGACCCTAACCCATTAGGACCAGCCCTACAGGACTGCAGTCTTAAATGGTCACGAATTTTAGCGGTTCGATCTTAACGGACCACTAATATTTGGACCTAATCCTAGAGGTTCGTTGTAATAAATTCGGGATAAAAAATTTCAAAAATAAATATTACTCCCTCCGTCCCACTATAAGTTTCTCACTTTTCTTTTTTAGATGTCCCACTATAAGTTTCTCATTCTACAAAAAGTAAAAACACTATTTCATATATTAATAAACAAACCACTTTTCACAAACTCCCCATTATTTTTTTACAATTTTTTATTACTTTTTCATAATTTTTCATTACTTTATACAAAAGTTAACATGTGGTCCATCATTTAATAATAAATAATACACTTTAAAAAAAAAGTTTATAGAAGAACGAAGGGAGTAAATTTTAAATTTATGTGAAGTGTAGTCGTAAAATTCTTCATGAATAGATGACTCCCAAACAAACATAACCTAAAAGAACTTAAAAAAAAATTCCATACTGACATCTAGTGCACATAGAGTCAAACTAGGCATGCAAGAAAAACTGAACAGTCAATTAGTCAACATGAAGAACATTGCCAGACAGGCAGACGTGTTAAAATTCTGAAACTTTAAATAATCAACTTCATGATTAGCATTAGACAGAAAATTCTGCGCTCTACAAAAAAGTACCTTATATTCAATTTTAAACATCACGATTTTAGTAATTAAATTGTAAATAAAAACCTAGGACGCAATCCTACCCATATTAAGTGTCACAATGAGTTTTTTTTTAAATAAAAAAATTAAAGATATTTTATGGCAAATATATTCTTCATAACAACTACTTCTCCCCTTCCCAAAACTACTTTCATATTTTTCTTATTTGGACGTTCCAACTCTTCTTTTACACATCTAAAAATAAATTTTTTTTCACTCATAAAAATCAATAAAATATAATTTTTTTATTTTTTATTTAACTTTACACTCACATATTTACTTTTTCTTGGCTCGCGTGCCCAGAATTACTATGAAAGTAATTTCGGGATGGAGGGAGTATTAATTATACATGGCAAAAATAATTATACATCTTTAGTTGAGAGATACCGAAAGTGAATATATGAATTAATAAGATGAAAAAGTCTACATAAAATAATATTTTATTATGTAAATAATTTAAAACGCGACACTAAAAGGAAAAAGGTTGGAGTATTATTTTTGCCAGATCATCAGCCCATTGCTTAATGTTAATTAACACTGACTCGATTACAATCTAATTTTAAATTATTTTTTCTCTTTTATATATACAATCTATGATTCAATTTAATTTTATTTTCTTATACTCACAGTAATAACGCAACACAACCTAAAGTAATAATTATTATTTTATTATTTATTAATTACATATAATCTTAGATAAAAAATTAATATATTTAAATTCTGATTTAAAATATATCTATTGGTAGTCATATAAATGAGAATTATAAAAAATATAAATTTTGATATATATATCTTTTCATTCTTTTAAATATTATCCAAAATATTTACAATACATTTCATTTATATAAAATTAATTGGGACAAAAAGAAAAATACACATTCTAATAAATTAAATAAAAAATTTATCCCTTTTCTTTTTTAAAAATATTTCTACCCATTTTTTCATATAAAAATACACATTTATTAAAGACTATTTAATGTGTATATAATAAATACCAATTATTAATATATATTTAATTAATATTGTATTAATATTAGTTTTTCATTAAAATGTAAATATTATTTACAGTATTTCAAATTCAGTATTTTCTAATTTAATCATATTTATTTATTATTTACTAATTGTAAGACTTCCAATAATTTATGGTTTTTATTAAATAACTATACTCGTTAATAATTAACTTTAATTGTATTAATATTAATAACTTTTAATTTAGTAATAACTAAATTTAATGAAATTTCAAAATACAATAATGATTTATTAATATTTCGATTTTAATTAAAAGTATTAATTAAGAGCATTTTAGAAAAAAAAGATTAAGTGAGTAGAAAACTTTTTAGTCAAAGAAAGTGAATAATTTTTTTTTGTTTTATTAGAATAGATATTTTACCTGATTTCCACGAATGAATATAAGTACTCAACTTAGACACGTGGTACTATTTAATTGGGCAACCTTGCATGGTTCTATTAAAGTATTAAGGGTGACTTATATATAGATTCAAAAAAATAGCTATACTTACAAATTGATTTATAATTTTTATATAAAAATATAATATTTTTTTTATACATTTGCATATTTTTTTTTGTACAGAATCAATTTATTATTAATATTAATTTTATAAATTATTTTGTAATTTTTCGAAGTATAGTATATATTAAACCCACAGCCGGCCGAGTGCTATCCAAAAACTAAATCTTTTCTTTTCTTTTCTTTTTTCACAACCTGTTGTTTTCAATACCCATACAAGAGAGAAATGAAAACGAACGCCATTAAAAAAAAAAAAAGAATAATAAAAAAGGTATTAAAAAAAAGAAAGAGGACAAAAGTGATAATGCTGAGATATTTTTATGTATAGAAGTAATATCTACGTGTGATCCGTTACGTAAGGAGGGGATTACGGGAATAGTTGGAGTCCGATCCCCTCCATTTAATATTTTTTTAATTTTCTCAATTTACTGTAAATATTATCCTTATCATGGATATATATATATAATTAAAATAATTAATTAATAAATATATATATATATATATATATATAATCAATAATAATATGTGACATTTACACTGAATGAAGGAAATTGAGTAAATATTAAATGGAGAGGATCCAAATCGGGGATAGTCATATGCTAATCTACTGTCAACCTGATTTTTATTTTTTTTCTTGTTTTATAATCCGACTTAAAACATTAGTATATTTAATTAGTATTTAATCATTATATTTTATCTATTATCATTTTTATATATATTTAAAGGTGTAAGAAATATTACATTAAATTATTTGATAAGCTACAATGAAATTAAATTAAGTTATAAATATAATGTCGAAATACAAATATTTATGGAAAATTAAAAGATTAGGGAGATGATCATATTAAAATTGGAGTGAGTATTATACATGTAATATTCACGGATATAAGATCTCTGTTTTAACAATTTGATCTAATTTAAATTGTCAAAATTGATACACACGAATTCTATTTTACACTCATAATCTTTGCCTTTAAATTGTGATTCAGAATATATCTATATTATGAATTTAATATAATAATAATTATTCCTCCATTATAATTTTATGAGACCTCTTTTATATTTTAGTATGTTCAATAAAATAATTACGTTTTCTAAAAAACAATATTTTATAATATCAATTTAAAATTGGACGTATAGTAATATCCTTAAATAATTAAGAACTAAAATTTATTAATAAAATTTAAACGAACTGAATTGGCCTATTTGTTAAAGTGAAAACGTTTTGTTTTTTGTTAGGCTAATTAGTCTTGTATGCACCAGTTGCACCATACAACTCAAGTTCATTCTTAAAAAGTTACACAAAATACTACTGAAAAGTTACACATGTTATTACTAAAAAGTGGATCTTTAATAGTATAAATTTTAAGTAATAATTTGCATAATTTTTCAGTAATAAATAATGTAACTGTTTAAAAATACACTTGAGTTACACGGTGTAACTGGTGCACAAAAGACTTCCTCCTTTTGTTATTGTATTTTAGTTATAAGGTTGTCCACGGTACACTTCTCCCTTGCGATTGCATAATATTATAATTTTATGAAATTATTTTATTTTATTTAAAAGTCCTAAATTTATAACGAAGTGCAAAATTAATTAATTTATTAAGTTTTTTTTTATTTTTTTCTTACGTTTCGACTGAATTTTCTTTTCTTTTCATTATTTTTTTGGGTAAAAACCCCTCATGCGTGAGTCATTTAATATTGATGAAATTAATTTTTGTGAAAATGAGTTTTGGAATTTGAACGTAAACCAAATGTTATAATATCAAGAACTAACTAACACCTTTTTAATTTTACTCTTCTATCTCAAATTTAATTGTTGCTTTTTAAAATAATTAAGTTGAATTTAATTAATTAATTAATTAATTAATGCAAATAATAAGTAATAACATGAAATGAAAATATATTAGTTTGGGAAACAAATAATTATAAAACATAATTTTGTTTTATTACTCCACCTTCTCAAAAAGTGTGTTTAGAGGATCGACGCATATTTAAAAATAAAATAAAATAGAGTTTTTTCAATAAAGTGATCATTAGTTAGTATAAACATAAAATGATTTTGTAATAAATAAAATGAACATACTTTGGAAGACACACAAATTAGGTGGACATGTTTTTAGAAAACAGAAGTAATATATATTATTTATAAAATTATCCATTGAATCGCACGGGAAAAAACATTTTTGTTAAGTAGTGCTAGAAAATTACTTTTATTCTTTAAAAGAGTGCAACATGCTTGTTAAAACATCATATAATTAATGCTTGTATGATTATTTATGTAGAATGCAGCATGTTTTCAACCTCTGAAAAAACATAATTTTTTTTTAAGTTAGTAAAAAATAATTTAAAAAAAATTTAAAATTCTCACTATTTAGTTATGATCGAAAATAAGTATTTCATTTATCAAAAGTACGCTAGTTCTATGACATATACTTTTGCCAAAAAATCTTATACATTTACGGGTTTTTATTATTGCGTTGAGAGTATGTATTGTGTCAAAGTGGTTCATGATATGAATCATTTTTTAGCAAGATAAAAAAAAAGTAAGTCTCTTGTGCACCAATTACACCGTGCAACTCAAGTTCATTTTTAAAAAGTTACACAAATTATTATTGAAAAGTTACACCATTAAAGATACATTTTTCAGTAATAATATGTGTAACTTTTCAGTAGTAATTTGTGTAACTTTTAAAAATGAACTTGAATTGCACGGTATAACTGGTGCATACAAGACTAAACCTATAAAAAAATCTTCTGTTATAAATGTTTATATCGTAAAAATAGTTTATATAAAGATATATATATTTTTTTTTTAAAGTCGGAAGTTGACTGGTTACTCGAATCGGGTAAAGAGTATGACTGAATGATAAGAAAGTAAACATAATTAATTTGGAATCATAATATAAAAAAATTAGACCACTTCTATTGACCGTTCAATTCTGGTGTTCCATTCCAACACTACTAATTATCAGGTCATCATATAATTAAGCAAGGCAGATAATATACATTGCCTAGAAACGACATCATCTGTAAACATAACGACGAACAAATATGAACAAATTCAATTAATTTACATTTTGTGTGTGTATTTTAATAATGCTGTCTTTGTTATTCATTAATTAGAAATTATTAATTTACTTGTTAAGTAGCATTGATTGTTTTGCGTAATATAAAATGATAACAAAATCATTAGTATTTTATATTCCCTCCATCAAAAAATACTTTCATACTTTCCTTATTTGGACGTCTCAACTCTTATTTTACACATCTAAAAAGAAAATCACTCACAAAAGTCAATAAAATACATTTTTTCTTATTTTATTATTTAACTTTACACTCACATATTTTTTTTTTTTTGGTTCCCGTGTCCGGAACTACTATGAAAGTAGTTCCGGAACGGAAAGAGTTTTTTTTAATAGTTTGTTTGATTAAAAATTATCTATATATCCCCCTTAATTAAACATAAGAGACATGTTTAAGGAATCTGGATTCGGCATAATGCAAAGAGGGAAATATTTGCAATTTTGCACAGCCAGAAAATTAACATATAATACTCCTCCACTGCGAAATTATATCAAATTTCATTTGTTTAGAGCTTCATGAGTTATTGAGCGAAAATAACTCATTTTGATCGTGAGACGAACTCACATAAATTTTTATATAAATTAATAATGATACAAAAAAAAAAAATCACACAAAAAAATTAAATTAAATAAATATTCATTTTTACTGAAAATTATACTAAAAAATCAGGAAAAATTACAAAATGATTCACAAAATTGATATTAATTACGAATTGGTTCTGTGCAGTAAAAAACTATAATTCTTTACAAATATTATGAACCAATTTGTAATAGATCCTTTTCTGAATCGATATGTAAATAAAAAAAAAAAAAATCAACACACATTTGATATAAACTTCGTTTTCCTTTTCATTTACTTGATTCTAGAGCTTCATATTCTGGAGCTAAAATAGGACCCATTTCAATAATATTCAACTCTATATAATTATTACCACGTTTAATTTGTCACTCCCTATAGATAATATATTTATTCCAATGAGCTCAGTTTGACGAATCAATTAAAAGAAAAAAGAAAAAAACACTGAGTGAAAATATTATTTTAGGTAAAGTATTATATATAACTAGTACATGTTTTTTAAATAACAAATTGACCGGGATGGCGTTCTATAAAATATACTATTACCTTTGAAGTTTAATTAAAATTTTATTTAAATAATAAGGTGACTGATAAGGGAAAGAACGTAGAAAAAGGGGTTTTGGTGGTTGGCTGGGGCTGCTATATCTCTATATATAACATCTCCTCAACTCATTATCTTCATCCACTCCTACATCACCTCCTCTTACTACTATCCACCTACATTCATAAATTTGCACTCTTCGATCTTCGTCGATAATCCAAGCATCCACGTTATCAATTCGACCATGGAAGCCGAAAGGAGGTCAGGAAACTACGGAAAGAGCGACTGGGATAGCGATTTCATTCATCGCCTCGCCACGCCTTACGGGGTAACATAATAATTAAGCTCCCGGACATATATTTACATCATATAGTCGATGTTGCGCATAATGTTGTAACATAATTATAAAATTTAAATTTTATTTAAAATCAAGGTTCTTTAATTAATTTAATTTATTGGACATGCAGGCTGTGGAGTATGTGGAGAAAGCTGAGAAACTGAAAGGACATTTGAAAATAATGATTGAGGGAACCACAGATTTGTTAGGCCAGCTTCAACTTATTGACGATTTGCAAAGACTTGATGTAGCACACCACTTTGACGAAACCGTACAAATTCTACTGGAGAGAATTTATGCTGAGAAAGACATGGAAATGGACCTATACGCCACCGCTCTCAAATTTAGGCTGCTACGACAACACGGCTACCACGTCCATCAAGGTACACCCGTATTCTGTTGAGTAAATCTATCCTCTACCAGTTGCACAGTACAATTTAAGAGTAATTTTAAAAATTACCCTTACTATGTTGAAAAGTCAATTCAATGCGTGATGGCTTCTCAGTAACAATTGTGACTTAAAAAAAATAATACTTAAGTTGCACGATGTAACTAATGCAATAATTTTTTAATTTTAGTTTTAGTTTTATTTACTAGACTGCTTCATGTTATGATCCAGATGTCTTCACTAGTTTCGTGGACGATTTGGGAAATTTCAAGGCAAGCTTGGGTGATGATGTGAAGGGACTTCTTTCTCTATACGAAGCTTCATTTTTGTCCATGGAAAATGAGCCCTTACTGGATTCCACCAAAGACTTCTCCACTCGTCATCTCGCGAGGAAGCTCGAGCACCACGCGACGGACCCGAGCTTAGCCAAACAAATCAGGCACGCCTTGGAGATTCCGCTGCACTGGAGAGTGCCCAAGCTGCAAGCCAGTTGGTTCATAAACGTTTACGAGAGCCGACCCGACCCGAACCCTGCTTTGCTCGAATTCGCTAAGTTGTACTTCAACATAGCGCAAGCAAGTTATCAGGATGATATGAAACGGATTTCACGGTACGTAGATTGGAATTATTGGCAATTTTATTTTGAAAATGAATAAAAATTTATAAATATTTTTATTTTCTATATCAAAATTTGTACTAATTATCCATTAATTTGTATGAATATATATATAGGGGGCATAGGAGGAGTGGGTTAGGAGAAAAGTTGACATTTGCTAGAGATCGATTGGCAGAGAGTTTCTTATGGGCCGTTGGATTTACACCCGAACCTCACTTTGGATATACAAGAGAGATTATGACTAAGGTTGCTGGAATGGTTTCAGTAGTAGATGACATATACGATGTGTATGGCACACTCGAGGAAATTGAGCTGTTTACAAAGATTATAGAGAGGTTGGTATAATTTATATATATATATATATATATATATTATATTCAAATTGCAATTTACAAATTAGGCACGATAGAAAAATATTGGACTCTAATTTTGTTACATGCATGGATGATCAGGTGGGACATTAATGAATTGGACAAACTCCCTCTATACATGCAAATTTGCTTTCTGGATCTCAACAACTTTGTCAATGAATTGGCGTACCACGTTCTTAAGGAGCAAGGCTTCAATTGTATCTCAAACCTGAGGAGACTGGTATATACTCAAAACATATCATTGTTTTTTTCAATCGTAAGTTATATGAAATCTTTGTATAGTAATGATATTGTATTGCACTTTTCAGTGGATCGAGTTGTGCCAAACTTATATCGTGGAAGCGAGATGGTACCATAGTGGATATTATCCCAACACGAACGAGTACCTCAACAATGGCTGGATTTCGATTTCGGGTCCGATAGTTCTTATGTACGGTTACTTTTGTCTTACGAACAATATAAACAAGGAGGATGTGGACATTTTAGAGCAATATCCTGGGATCATTCGTTGGCCGTCCATGGTTTTTCGCCTTGCGGATGACTTTGGAACTTCAACGGTAAGAATTTAAATTAGGTCATAGACACATATACACATCCATACATATGTTACATTTATGAGAAAATTATAAAATGATTCACAAAATTGACACCAATTATATATAAATTGGCTATATATGTACAGAAAAAATATGCTTCTGTGCAAGAAAATTTATACTTCTAGTACAAATAATGTGAACCAGTTTGTAATTATAGTCACTTTTTTGAACCATTGTGCAACTGTCCCTACATTTATTTGTTTCTTGTAATGATATTCACATTGGATCAATGTTCCACAGGAGGAAATCAAGAGGGGGGACGTTCCAAAGTCAATTCAGTGCTACATGCACGAGACGGGGTGTTCTGAAGAAGAAGCTCGAGTTTACATAAGGAATCTTATGTACGAGCTGTGGAAGAAGATGAACAAAGAAACTTTATTGGCGGAGAAGCCCTTCAAGAGCTTCGGTGTAACAGCCTTGAATCTCGTTCGGATGTCGTTGTGCTTCTATCTCAATTATGGAGACGGTTTTGGTGTTAATCCGAATTCGGAGACGAAAAAGAACTTGATTTCACTGATTGTTGATCCCATCTCCATGCAGTAAACATGAACAACAACAATCAAGGGCATTTGATTGATATTTATCTACAAATAGAGTATGTGGAATAAGATTTTGCCCACTTAATTTGATTAAGGCATTAACCATATGTAGCCATTATCAATATTACTTCATTCAAATTTCTGAAGTAGTTTGTAATATATTATAAATATATGAATGGATATTTTTATTCTACTCTAGTTGCCATCATTTTTAGTGTAATTATGTACAGTAAGAGTTTAATTTGTGGTCCAATCTTCTAAAATTTATAAGGTTTTATATAAGTATATACATCAAATTATAAACCACTAAATACATGATATACCAGAAAAAAAAATACTGTACGTGCTGATACAATATGTACACGAATACCACTCCATAAGCCATCAATAATGCACATTTAAAGTCTTTTTTATTAGGAGTACAATATAAAAATATTTTGTTCTCAAATAAATAAATACGTACAAATACCAGTTTATGTTTCTACAAAGCCCGATGTAGGATACAAAAAAATAATTAATACTCTCTCGTTATGATCAATTTTACTTAAATCTCTTTCTTTATTCGTTATCATAAATAATTATTTTATTTATAAATAGATGTCATCGTATAATACTCTATAATTTCTTTCAATTTTATGACAAAAAATAACTAATCAAAAAAGAGGTCTAATAGAATTGGAGTAAGAGTATATAACACTGTGTGTAGTGGGCAGCCAAAGTGAGGCAATTGATTGATACACATATATATAATATATATAGTAGGTATTGTGCAGAAATAGTTCATGATAAGCTTGTTATGAAATTATTTTAATGTATCAAATATTTGATTAAATGTATTAAAATATTCATCAGGTGTATCAAAAGTTGAAGTCAAAATATATAAATTTTATTAACCTCAACTTTTGATACACCTGATTAAATGCTACATACTTTAAAACTTGTTCATGATAGGCTTATCATGAAAATGTTCATACAATACTTTGTCATATATATATATATATTCACCAATTTTTCCTCGGCAACTCAGGGATGGATCTATGTATGGGGAGCAAAGAGCAGTCGTCCTTATAAAATTTTATGCTCTCTTCGTCCCGAAACAATTTTTGTACATAGAAATGACATATATGAAGTAAGAAAAAATAAATATTTGATTATAAAGTTTAAAAAAAAAATACTTTATTAATTTTTATGAGTGTAAAATATTTTTATTTTAGACGTGTGAAAGTAGAGTATAGACGTTCAAATAAAACATAAGTAAATCAATTGGGACGAATAGAATATATGAGAATCTTATATTTTAGAAATTTGATTTTTTTTTTTTTTTTGTAGGAGCGCAGTCACACTTGATTGTAATACTACACGATATATATAATGAAAACTCTTTTTGTCGTTGGTTTTCTTTAAATTTGTCCCATACTCAACTGCAATAAAATAAAGGGAACAAGTATTTTTTTTCTGTCTTGGTTTTGGAATTTCAAGTTTTGATCTGCATCCTATAATTTACACATTTACAACTTTTTTGAACTTTTTACTTATAATTATTTATTTTTATCCAGTAATTTTCTCACTATTATCACTTTCTTCAGCTTCAATTAATGCAAATTACAGAATAAAAATTAAATTTTAAAAGTCATACGGACCATAATTTTGAAAGAGTGCAATTGTGCAAATAACATGATGAAAATTAAACTTTTAAAGTAAATAGAATCAAAACAAAAAGAAATAATCACAGGTGGATACAAAAATAATGCACTATTTTCAAATAGGTACAAAATTTTTGCATAATAGTGTAAATATAACTTGAATAATAGAGTTAATTTTTTTTTTTACATATTATACCAATATAAATTAAAATAGTGCTTATTTTTGTACCATTTCGTAATTGACCCGACTGGACAAAGTGGTATAGTTAGAAACTTCACTATTGGGGTGTATTTAATTTAATAAATAAAATTATTTTATCCATCAAAAATATATATATTCTCAATAAATAAATTATTTTATTTTTTAAATTAAATATACCCTTCATAAATTGGAGTCGTAACTTTACCAGCCCTCCCACCACGACTTTAACAACTGCAAACATATTATAGAGCCGCTGCCGCAGAGTTAGAATTTAAGGAAAACATTAAGGGTATCCGTACAAGCAATTAAGTTTCTTAAGCGCAACAATAACATCGTTACAACAAAAATTATTCCATTTGAATGGATAATTTAAAATTATTATTTCTACAATTATTAATTTATTTAAATCTTCCTCATCAGTCTGCCAATCTTGACTCATGTGCATGTGTGCGGTTAGTGATTGGTGACCCCACTTTTTTTTTTTCTTCCTTGCTTTTTCTAGCATGGGTTTAAAGCTATTATACAAGTCAAGTGAGCCCAATTAATGCAGGGCTCTGTTCGACTCGTTAAGTTTATCGGGTCGAACCGAGCTCGTTAAGCAAATGCGAGTATTCTTTTAAGCTTGACTCGTTTAACAAATCGAGTCGAATATTAACGAGTTGAGCCGAGCTCACGAGTAATTCAGTTATTTTAACAGCACTAATGATAAAACTATCACCAGTTCATCAGTATGAATTATTTGAGAATATGAATTGTATTATTATGTAAAATATTAATATTTTATACCCTAAATTATATAATATTTATAAAATAACCTCTATTTTTCGAGCCTATTGAGCAGCTCGCAAGCCTATCGAGTCGAGTCGAGCTCGTTAAGTAAATGGGTATTTTTTGAGCTCGACTTAGTTCGTTTAACACATCAAATCGAGTCGAGCCGAGCTCACGAGCAGCTCGTTTATTTTAAGAGCACTAGTTGGGCTACTTCAAATTTCAAATCATTGTCAATTTAATATCTTGAAATGGCCAAAAACATGAATATTCAAATTGAGACCACTTTTCTTGACCGGTTAATTAAATAATCACTAGGAAAGTCCATTCCATCATTTTGTCTTGTCAGGTGGTAGGAGATTTTTAATAAGAGAAGTTGATATTAAAGATTATATACTACTACTATTCCAACAAAATTTACACATTTTATAAAAAATATTTTTTTAAATATAATAATGACATATAAATAATTATACATATAGTTTTATAAATATACATATAAATTATTTTTTTCTAATAATATATAATTTTATATAACTTGTCTAAATATAAAATTTAAAGTTTATAAATTTTCATGAGACTGAAAAATATACAATATTACAGGCAGATGGATTGCGGGAATTACAATGAAAATATTTTATTTCGTTCATAACGTGTACAACAAGACACAAACACCTTCAGATATTTTTAGTGGTAAATGTTTGAATTAGACGAGTCTCATCTATTATGTTATATAATTACAAACTTATATAACTCTATCTGAATTATATATATATATTTTTAAAGATATATAAATTAACCAAATATTAAAGCATAAAAATTTGTGTGTTCCTTTTTATACCATGCACTTAAATTCTAAATTCAATTTTAATTTTAATCTTTTAAAAATACACAGTACGCGCTATATTATGTACTTTTTTTTGGTTTGATGTATTACTTAGAATTATTCTCGAAATATTAGTGAGTTGTTCATGGTGCACTTTACGTGTACAAGATAAGTGGTGGTACGTAGGAAAGATTATTTTGAGAATGTATTCTCTGCTGGACAATAAAACCAGCAAATTGTGCTGGGGAGTAAAATACTGACGTATTATTAATATATTTTCTTTTTTTTTTGAGTTTTGATCAAGTTATAATTTTTTTATCTATTGTGATAATGAGCTAAAAAGGAGGAATAGTTAACCATATGTCAGCGCTTTACTCCCCAGCAGAATTTGCTGGTTTTATTGCCCAGCAGATGATCCGTATCCCAACATTTTGGCCTTCATAAAATCAAAGCATATTAGATATCCTTCTTTTAAATCCTTATAAAATATGAAGAGCTTCTTTAATAACTGCGATAAATAGCACACATTTTACTATTAGATCATCTTTTAACATCAAATGGGTCAAATTCCAGATCTAAATATTATTTTAATCTAATAAAAACAAGAGTTTGCTAAAAAAATCGAAAGTGGCGTTCTATAGAGATTTGCACTTGATAAGTTATTAAAAATGAAAAAAAGTTGGGAAAGTGAGTGGAACTTGCGTTTTTGGAGTGGGTGGGGGAATACAGTGGCCGGTGGCTCTGTCTGCAGGTATATAAATAATACATCTCCTGATGTATATAAATAATACAGCTCCAATTTATTCATTTTCTCAATCCTAACTACTTTATTATATTGGTCCTCTATCTATTAATATTCATATTTGCATTCTTCAACCTTCAGCCTTCAGCTTCACCATCTGATCTAGCTTCAATCAATCTCTATGGAGGCCGAAAGGAGGTCGGGAAACTACGGAAAGAGCGACTGGGATAGCGATTTCATTCAACGCCTCACCACGCCTTACGGGGTACGTAACATACGTAACTAACACACGTCGCGCCATCAGGATGTGCAAACATTCGTATGAAGTAACGAGAAGTTGTGAAAAATAAAAGACAGTTGCTTAAAAAGTATTTTTTTATGGGGCATTTGTATATAGGTTCAGAAAAATGACTATATTTATAAATTGGTTCATTATATTTGTTCAAAAATATTTTTTTTTCTGCACAAAAACATATATTTTTTCTATCAATTTGTAAAATATTTTATAATTTTTTTATTTTTATCTGAAATATATTTTTTATTTTTTTATGGAACGAGAAATTTATTGCGAAAAGTTAAAAAATAGAAAAGTGGAAAACTTATAGTGGGGCGGACATAGTCCCGGTTTGACATTGATCATCGGTGGGAATGCAGGCCGAAGAGTATGTAGAGAGAGCTGAGAAGCTGAAAGGCGATGTGAAAACAATCATTGAAGGAACCGCAGGAGTGCTGGCCCAGCTCGAGCTCATCGATGCTCTGCAGAGGCTTGATGTGGCACACCACTTTGATGAAACCGTACAGAGTTTACTGGAGAGAATTTATGCTGAGAAAGGCATGGAAAAGGACTTGCATGCCTCTGCTCTCAAATTTAGGCTGCTCAGACAACATGGATACCATGTCTCTCAAGGTATGTCCATATTTGTCTCTTTAAACATCTTTTGTGTCTAAGGTTGAAAATATCAATATCGATTCAAATATAAATTTTATAAAAATATTGATATCGAATATGGATATGAGTAAATTTAAAAAATTATGAAAATTTAATAACAAACATTTAAGTTACAAATTCAATATTCTTAACAAATTTTATATTTATGATAAATTTACATAAAATATATTATTTTTTGCTTTTTTGTTAAATGTTATTGATATTTTTCGATATTTTAACGATATTTGGTTCAATTTATAGAAGAAATTAATCGATATTGATATTAAAGAACGACATTTATCGATATTTTCGATATTCATTATACATTTACCGATATTTTCGATATTCATTATGGATGTTATGAAAATATTGTTTTTATCCAATATCAATATCGATAACAAAAAAATAAATATATAGTGAATTATCGAGGAAATATCAGGATATTTTCATCCTTGGTTTAGTTTGATTTTAGTTTTTTTACTAGTTTTGATGATATATATTGCAGAGGTGTTTAGTGGCTTCATGGATGTAAAGGGAGATTTCAAGGAGAGTTTGGGTGATGATGTGAAGGGGCTTCTTTCTCTGTACGAAGCTTCATATTTGTCCATGGAGGGTGAACCCATATTGGATTCAGCCAAAAACTTCTCCACTCGTCATTTAAAGAGGAAGCTCGAGCAATTCGCGACAGACGATAGTTTGGGCGACCAAATCAGGCATGCCTTGGAGCTTCCCCTGCACTGGACAGTGCCCAAACTCCAAGCCAGATGGTTCGTGAACGTCTACGAGAGTAGGCCCGACGCGAATCCTACCCTGCTCGAATTCGCTAAGCTGTATTTCAACATAGCACAAGCAAGCTATCAAGACGATATGAGGCGCATTTCATGGTAACTAGAGATATTATTCTGCCGTTGGACTTAAATTTACTATGTTGTTTCTTCATAAGAATAAGTGGTTCTTTTAAAAATCTACGGAACAACTTTTAGATTAGCTATTTTTTAAAAACTGTGAGAGATAGACTTGAAAAAGAACTATTCTAGAAGCTGTTTTAAGTACTATTCAGTTCAGTTATTTTTGTATGCACGTGCAGGGGGCATAAAAGAAGTGATCTGGGAAAAAAGTTGACCTTCGCCAGGGACCGAATGGCGGAGAGTTTTTTATGGGCCGTGGGATTTACTCCCGAGCCCCATCTGGGATATACGAGGGAGATCATGACTAAAGTTGCCGGAATGGTGTCTGTAATAGATGACATATACGACGTATATGGCACATTGGAGGAAATCGAGTTGTTTACTAAGTTCATTGAGAAGTAAGTTCATTTGATATATAGAACACATACTTATTGTTCTTGCAAATGTGAGATTGGAATTGGATTCTAATTTTGCTTATTTTGATCAGGTGGGACATTAATGCAATGGACACAATTCCTCTCTACATGCAAATTTGCTTCCTTGATCTCGATAATTTTGTTAATGAATTGGCTTATCATGTTCTTAAGCAACAAGGCTTCAATTGTATCTCAAACTTGAGGAGATTGGTACATATACACACACATTTTCATATTTTTCAATCGTATATGTTTAATTAAATAAAATGTGTGAAATAACATAGTATTGTATTACATGTTTCAGTGGATAGAGCTGTGCCAAACTTATATCGTAGAAGCCAGGTGGTATCATAGTGGGTACTATCCCAAGACGGACGAATACCTAAACAACGGCTGGATTTCAATTTCGGGCCCTATAGTTCTTATGTATGGTTATTTTTGCCTCACAAACCCCATAAAAAAGGAGGATGTCAATCTTTTGGAGCAATACCCCGGCATCATTCGCTGGCCGTCCATGGTTTTCCGTCTTGCAGATGACTTCGGAACTTCATCCGTAAGAATCCAATCCCTTTACATATTCTCATTCTCTGTTTCTTGTGTGAGTTAGTGGCAGTTTTGAAACTCCACGAAACAGTTTCCAAAATAGTTTTTTTTCCAAAAAATTGTGAGAGAGAGCTCTGAAAAAAAACTATTCTAGAAACTATTTTAAGTGTTTCAAAACAGACAATTAGTCATGTGTAAAATCGTCTCATGACATGATTAATAACTAAAATCAGATATTAAGTGGGCATAATTCAGTATCACATCAGTAGAGAGCAGGTGTTAATTTACGCAGACAGTCCCACATAAATTCTTGCCTTCTTGTAACATTATTTATGATCATACGACGTTATACAGGAGGAAATCAAGAGAGGGGACGTTCCGAAATCAATTCAGTGTTACATGCACGAGACGGGGTGCACCGAGGAGGTAGCTCGGGTGTACATAAGGAACATGATATACGAGTTGGCGAAGAAGATGAACAAAGAGACATTATTAGCGGAGAAGTCACTCAAGAGTTTTGGCGTGACAGCCTTGAATCTTGTCCGAATGTCGCTGTGCTTTTACCTCAACAATGGAGATGGCTTTGGTGTGAATCCAAATTCGGAGACCAAGAAGAATCTGGTGTCCCTGATAGTTGATCCCATCCCCATGCAGCCATCAGCATGATCACAAAGCAAGTGGATCAGATCATTTCCAGCCGTCTGATCAAAAATTGAAAATGAGAAATAATAAGAAAAGTCAGCAGCATATGAGTTTATAGTCCTAATTGGTGTGTGGTAATAGTTGGCCCCACTTAAATAAAGACATGAGGCGACAGCCAAGTAGGCATTTGAAGTTGTTCCATCACCCAATGTCATTCAATTTTTTTATAAATACCATGTTTTGGAATCTACTGAAGTAAAGAGAGGTTTTTTTTTTTAATTATTATTATTTTGGTCCTGCTTTATAGTTCACTATCTATTGTAGTTATTTATTTAACTGGTCACCATTACTACACATTATTCTAAATGTTTGATATGATATTGGGGTGTTTAACTATTGTATAAATGATTGGATTAAAAATTTGCAAATTCTATAATCAAATTATTTTAAATTTATAGGACTAATATTAAAATGTGTAATTCATGTGAACTAAATTCAAATTTATGTCAAGGTGTTGGACTATAATAATTTTAAGGGTTTAAATTTTTATATGCGCAATAAGTTGTCATATTTTGGAATTCGGTCCACACGTTTCACGCTTTTTGAAATTGGTCCTATACGTTTACAATTATTTTGATTTTAGTACATTTACATGTTACAATAGGTTGTGTAACCGGTTGTCTCCACCTAGAAATATAATTTAATTTTATATTTGATTTTATATGTGTTAACTGAATAATTAATTTAATTTAATTTTAATTTTAATTTTATTGAGAATCATTTTCAATGGGTGGGATGGGCAGACTTATTAAGGGAGTGGGTCTTGAGTATAATAAAATGAGTCTGACTTATTAATAAAATCTGGAATCATTTTCATTTTGAGAGAACCAAAATCGGAAACAGCTTCTACAAAATCAGTAGAATCAATTCGTCAATTTTCATTTGCAGCAACCGTAACTCCATTCCAAGAGAAAGAAATCGTTCGGGTTTCAAAAATGTTGTCCACCACTTATTCATTCTTCATAGCACGACGTAATTACACTCTCTGTCATTGTGGTATGGAAGCTCAAATACGCACCTTTTGTACTGAAGAAAATCTGGGTCGAAGGTTCTACAGGTGCAAAGGATTGAAAATTAGTTTTGAAACAATCTATTTTTACAGCGTATTTTGAAACCCAGGTGGAGGCATCCAGTTACACAACCTATTGTAACCGATAAATGTACTAAAATCAAAATAGTTTTAAACGTATAGGACCAATTTCAAAAAGTAAGAAACAGGTGGACCGAATTAAAAAATGTGACAACTTATGGAGCATATAAAAATATAAACCCTAATTTTAATCCCTAAATGATTTGTTAAAGAAAATAAACATCTATAATAAAGTT
This sequence comes from Prunella vulgaris, assembly GCA_026898435.1. NCBI lineage: Eukaryota > Viridiplantae > Streptophyta > Magnoliopsida > Lamiales > Lamiaceae > Prunella > Prunella vulgaris. The sequence goes on along the minus strand of JAPKLY010000022.1, from coordinate 1,442,188 downwards.
AGGCATATCGTTTAATTTAGGGGCAGTTACATAAAAGATTGTTTATTGTGAGTAAATTGTCCAATTAAAGAATTGCAATTGTATCTAAGAATTACGATTTAAACATTCAAGGGGCAAAGCTACTGCTTCTCTATTGTAGTTTATATATTGTCAAGACACAAGAACTGCTGGTGTGTCCCTTCTAAGTGCGAAGCTCAGATATTTTGGAGTGAAGAAGAATTAGTATAATATAAAATAATATTAGATGTATGTATATTATTTATGTGGGGCATACGGGTATATTTGGTAATTGAGGGACTGTACATATCACTTTTTAAATTTAAAAGTGTGTTCATATAACGGTGGGTGTTTTTTTATTAAAAAAAAAAGTGTGTGAATATCCTACGCTCAATCCAATTTCTTCTCTCAAAATTCCTCAATTTCTTCTGAATTTTGGCATGCTAAGTATCGGCCCAATTGTGGCGATTAATTTAAAGCCCATTTCAGTGGGCCATATGAAGCCCATTTCAGTGGGCCATATGAAGCCCATTCTGCTCTTACAGTTGAACCCTAGGCTAGCCAAATTAAAGCCCATTTCAATTTCTAAATTGAAGCGCTCTCCGGCCACTTAAAGCCCATTACACTCCCTTATGAAAAATTACAAAATAGTTCACAAAATTATTAATAATTATAAATTAGTTATGTGCAAAAAAAAAAACGCTTCTGTGCAAAAGAAATTATACTTCTATGCAAATATTGTGAACCAATTTATAAATATAATAACTTTTTGAACCAATATACAAATGCCCCTAAAACATATTGAAAATTTTGGCAAAATATCACTTTCAAAATTGCACTTTGAAAAATACCATTCCATATGTTTATTTCTTTTGTAAAAATACTCATGTGCGATCCTTCTATGACCTCTGTACACCTCTTATTCGACTTCTCGATGATATTTTAGCTTGGTCAGTTACCTATTACATCACACACATACACTTGCGTGTTTTAAGCTCAGTAGAAATTGAGAATCAAGCTTCATATCAAAATTGATATTGTATGTATGTGTATATTATTAATTTATTATAAAACAATATTTTATTTGTCATGGATTAAACTTCGCACTTTGCTGGACACGTATTTAAAAAAAAAACAAAACTTGTTTTATTATTTTTTGGAATATGAAGAATATTTTGAAATAAAATAGATATTGTGAAATTATTTTGCATAGCCTTTTAAGATGTAAAGATTATCATGGGACGTTTGTTCAACCGTATTTTACATGAGAGAGTCTCGTACAAAATACAAATTAGATATAAGAAATTATTGCATGCTTCACATTTTATCATCTATGGTCATCTTTTAAGTACCATCAAATAAATCAGCGCACTAGTCACTGCTTTGGAGCCCATATTCTTTCATTTCCACACGATATAACTTTATACAAAGCTCAAACACTTTATTTCGAGAAATGTGCAAAAGTTATTCTAATCAACTCACACTTGTGTTAATCTCCCCTGCACCAAACACTTGTTGTTCTCTATCTAATTAGCTTCATATTTTCAGTCTCCAATTAATCATCAATATCCATCTAGGGGATTTTGAAATTGATCCGGTATGTTTACGCTTCGATTTCTTAATTTATCCTACAGTTTTAAGTTGCTACTATTAATCTAATTTCTTGCAGATGCAAAATAATGTGTATGGAAACTGCATGAATTTCTTTTGCTGGTTTTAACTTTGTAACTTGCGAGCTTGCAGTTTATGCAATCCTCAACTCCAAAATCCCCTAAAAAGTTCAGCCCAAAAGTGAGAGAAATTATTAGAATATAATTTAATTCACACTTCTCCACAAGTTGGAACTTTTGAAATGGACATAATATTTTTGGTAGCAAGTGAATAATTTGTTTAGTTCAAAGATTTATCCCATAATATAAACACAGCTTAGTGCACAGAAACATCTTCAACAAAAATAAAAATGATATAACTTTGATTTTGATATCACAAGCAGTATTTCAAATGCAGGTGCAAAAAAGTTTACAGTTTGAACAGCTGGAAAAGACACAAATGATCATGAGGCCGAGCCTATTACCAATACTTGTCATCATTCACTCCCTGTGTTTGCTGGCTGAAGGAGCATCTCCTCATTGTCCTAAAAAATGTGGAGACATCCCCATCCTCTTCCCTTTCGGCATCGGTCCAAAATGCAGCCACAACGCATCGTTCGAAGTCACGTGCCTTCCAAAAGACTCCGATCACCCAAAACCGTACTTGAGCAGCATCGGCGGCCTAGAGGTAGTCAAAATTTCGGTGGAGAACACCAAAACAGTCACAGTGATGCACGCTGTGTCCCCTCTGAACTGCTCTCCGGTGGAGAAAACACTGACTCCTCTCGGAAAATCCCTCCTCGGAACCCCTTTTGCCGTCTACAGAAGCAGCTACTTGGCCGTTGTGGGCTGCAAGACTGAGGCTTGGCTAGTGGACCCACAAACCAACTCATCCTCCATGGGATGTAGGCCACTCTGTGGATTCAGTAAACTCGGCTGCTACGGAATCAACTGCTGCAGGATAAGTACTATAACAGTCTCAGGCCCTGTTCAAGAGCTGATAGTACACTACAGAACTCATGAACAGGGCATTGAGGAAGGACTTTGCGGAATTGCCTTTCTTGTCGACTCTGAGTGGTTGATCAGTGATTACAAATACTACAGAAGTTTCTGGAATCACTCAAATCCGCTCAACGCTTCGTTGAAGTACGTCCCTGTGGAGCTTTCTTGGGACTTCAACGACACGATGATACGAAATCACCACGGGGTTTTGTGTAATGACTACAGGGATATGTACTCTGCTACTTTGGACGATAATTATACTGCAATCAACCGTAGCCAGTGTTATTGTCAAGATGGTTTTGAAGGGAATCCTTATGATGTTGGGGGATGCGAAGACATCAATGAGTGCAGTAATACTACATTGAATAACTGCACGGCTGGAACCACCTGTGTCAACACGCCCGGGTCATTCACGTGCATACATTATGATAATAATAAAATGAAGGCTGTAATTGCCGGTATCAGCAGTGGAGCAGGTGCATTACTTATGCTCGTCGGGGCATGGATGTCCTCCAAAGTTATAAGGAAAAGAATTAAGGCCAGCCGGAAAAAGAAGTTCTTTAAGAGCAACGGTGGGCTGTTATTGCAGCAACAACTGTCTTCTTCTAGTGATGGTGGCACCGACAGGGTTAAGCTGTTCAGCTCGAAAGAGCTAGCGTTAGCCACGGATCGGTACAACGACAACCGGATACTTGGTCGCGGTGGACAGGGCACTGTGTACAAAGGGATGTTGCCTGATGGGAGAATTGTGGCTGTTAAAAAGTCGAAGAAGATGGGAGCATCTGATATAGAAGCATTCATTAATGAGGTCGTGATTCTGTCTCAAATCAATCACAGAAATGTGGTCAAGTTGTTGGGATGTTGTCTGGAGACGGAGGTTCCCCTTCTGGTGTATGAGTTCAGTCCAAATGGCACACTCTTCGAGCATATTCATAATCAGAACGACGAGTGCTTTCCGTTGTCGTGGAAGATGCGTGTGAGAATTGCTACGGAGGCTGCAGGTGCTCTTTCTTACTTGCATAGTGCTGCATCGGTTCCCATCTATCACAGGGACATCAAGTCGACAAACATACTCTTGGACGATAAATATCTCGCAAAAGTGTCTGATTTCGGGACATCTAGGTCAGTCTCCATCGATCAAACTCATCTGACAACAAAAGTACTCGGAACTTTTGGGTACATGGATCCTGAGTACTTCCAGTCGAGCCAATTTACAGAAAAGAGCGATGTCTATAGTTTTGGTGTCGTGATGGTTGAGCTTCTAACAGGGGAGAAAGCAGTCTCTAAAGCTCGAGCTGAAACAGGAAGAAGTTTAGCTGCACATTTCTTGCAATCCATGGAGGAAAACAATTTGTTCGACATTATTGACTCTAAGATTCTCAAGGAAGGTCGGATGGAAGAAATCGTGGCCGTGGCAAAACTTGCTAGGAGATGTCTGAACTTGACTGGCAAGAGAAGACCAACAATGAAGGCAGTGGCAGCTGAATTAGTAGGAATTCAGATGATGGAAGATGGCTCAGCTTCGGCATATAATGCTGAAGATGAGGAGTTAGATTCTGTTGAGATTAATGGAGGCAATGGATTTTCATCCACCTCCAATAGTACCAACATGAATGTAGGGTCAACAAAATCTCCTCTTTCGTTTGGCAACTGATGAACGACCAACTTCTTGTGGGCAGAAGTTCCAATTTCATCATGCATTTTAATTATGTATATTTTTCCACATAATCTTCCAAAGTTATGAGTTACTTCAACTGTGTTAGTTATTGGAATTCCCATGCATCTTAATTATGTATATTTTTCCACATAAAATTATTGTACCAGTTAACTGGATTTAAGTGAGCAAGTTGGAATTAAAATGATGGTAGATGCTTCAATATCTCTGCAGTTTCTTGAAGAGAGAGAGGGACATCAATTTTAGTGAAATCAGATTTCCAATATTGATGGATGAATTGTTGTGTTAGAATGGAAGTGGAGCTGTTGAAGCTCGGATCCCAACTGTTCCATCTGCAACTTCATCATGTATCTTTATGTTGGTTTCTGTTTTGTAGGCTTTGTAAGAATGTTGGGGGAGTTTTTATAGCTACTAATTCACTAAAACACGTGCTTCTCCCGTTGTTGATAATTGTAGGTAATTACATGTTTCATCATTCTAAAAAAAATAAAATATAACATCTTATAAAGAATAAACTAAGGAATCACTAATTGAGCATCAACATGAAGACTATGGGGGTGCTTGTTTCAAATTCTTCAATGGTAATGGGAATGAAATTTCATTTTCCTTTTTTACCCTACATATGTTGAATGTGTGTTTGTATTTATGGTGGTTACATCAATAGTGTTGTGCTCCAATTTTGGAAAAAGTGGACAAAAAAGAAAGATGTTGGTTGTGGTATGGAGGATTGATTGAGGCGGATGATTACAAGGTGAAGAGAGGGTAATCAAATGGGGGTGTTGATTACCTTATTTATGAGGAAAAACAATATTATGTACCTCATTTGTTCTCATTAGCTACTATAATTACTACAATTATATCTCAATTCCCATTACCATTGAAGGATTTCCATACCAAGCGCCCCCTAAGAGTTGAAAACTCAAGTTTAACGTACATTGTTGTTCAAATAGATAATTTTATATTGATAAATTGTGTTCACAAATGCCCAATGGTCAGCAACTCAAAGTCTCAAATATCTCAATGAAATTAAAAGATAAAATTCTATATGGTACATAACCGGCCCGAAATCCCAACAACCATGTCAATTTGGTTATTTACTTGTTATATATGTCACACACGTAATTTTCATAAAATATACTCCCTCCGTCCCAAGATTATTTTCACGTTTTCTTTAATTGAATGTCCCGACTCTACTTTCATACACCTAAAAAGAAAATATTTTACACTCACCAAAATTTATAAAATAAATATTTTTTTATTTAATTTTATATTCATAAACTTATTTTTTCTTGATTCGCATGTCCAGTAAAACAATAAAAATAATCTTGAGACGGAGGGAGTATATCATATTTATGATTTAATTGTATTCACAAAATCATTAGATGTATTCTCATCATTAAAGAGAAAGGGGAGAATCAAGTTGATCCAAATCAATTCTCAATCAAATTTAAGAATTGGGTAACTCTATTTAGTTATATTTTGTGAATCCTCTACTCCTTCCATTCTACTTAAAAAAATTTGAAAATAATCATCCGCAATAAATTTTTTTTTATAAAAAAAATAGTAAAAATAATACATCATATATTAATTAATAAATTTTAAATAATTATTTACTTTTTTTTGTAAATTTTTATTGTTTTACACAAAAATGGACATGTGACCAAAATATATTACTCCCTCTGCCACCAAATTATTTCCCTTTTTTTTCATTTGTCCACAAATTTTTTCTTTTTCATTTCTTTATTGGGTAACAACTCATACTCACAATAAAAGTTTGAGCTCCACAATCTTTTTAATTTTTTCTTACTTTATCTACTATTTTAATATAATACTATTTTTTATTAAATTTCGTGTCAATTATGAAACGAGAAAAAATTTCATGGACGGGGAAGTAATAAACAAATATAGTATATATTATAAAATAAAACAACAGCTAATAGGAGAAATTGAGACAAAGAGAATATTAATTTTTGAAGAAATAAATCGCACATTAAAATGATATTCTTTTCACATCTTTTATTATGCATATTTTGAAAGTAAGTCGCATTTTGATAAACTTTGATCAAGAAAACCAGCTGCTATCAATGGCAAGAACACCACAGCAGAAAATAAAGGACCAAAACTGACGAACACACACTAAAAACGAAATTGCACAAGTATTTACGTGGTTCGATCGAAAATATCTACATCCACGGATGAGGCGCTTCACTTTCACTAATCAATTGGGAGAATTGATACAATTACACCAAGAATTGAAAGAAAATTGAATTCTGCACGAACGAACCCTAATTCTGTGATAATATCCTAAGAACACTCAATTGTTCATCATCCCGAACGAAGATCAGAGGGAGATTTATATAATTGGGACGGTTTTTCAGTTGCGCACAGAGCCCAATCATTTTCAGGTGTTGAGGTTTGCAACCGTTCTTCAATTTTTATGAAATCCGAGCTGAAAACCATCTCGCCCAATTCCTCTGAATAACTGAACTGATTTTTCATAACTACCGGTCCAGTTGGGCCGGTCTTGATCGGTTCGACTCCGGTTTTCATCATAATAGACCGGTTCTGAATGTGTTAATTCCGGTTCTGAGTTTATCTCAATCCAATAACATTTTCCACACCAAGTAGTATCATTTTAGGCATTCAAACAGTATCAGAAATTTAATATCTTCCAATTTGCACTTGAATTGCTATTCCAACACATTTGAATAAGGATCTCCATTCTTCCCATAGGAGTAGCAGTATTAGTAGCAAAAGTGGTAATGCCCAGGGAATTTGCAAGATCATTGCTCTTCAAGAGGATTAAATATTTGCAGTTGATTTGTGCAGCCGCTGTTTTCTTCTCCTTTATTACTCCCTCCGTTCCACTATAAGTTGCTCATTTTGTCATTTTCATCCGTTCCACTATATGTTGCTCATTTATTTTTTTACCTTTTTTGGAACTACATTCACTTCTTTATTATTATTTTTAATACTTTTTACACTATTCTCATTACTTTTTCACTTTTCTCCATCACATCACTTATACTTTTTCACTTTTACCTTAATCTGTGTGCCCAAAAACAACGAGCAACTTATACCGGGATGGAGGGAGTATTTTACTATTTGCATGTGCATGTATACATATCATTATCTTATTATAAAATATTTATAGTACATTTTATCTGGTCATCTTTTAAGTACCATCAAATAAATCAGCCTACTAATTAGGAGCCCAGATTCTTTCATTTCCACGCGATATTACTTTGCACAAAGCTCAACACTTTATTTAGAGAAATGTCAAAAAGTTATTCTAATCAACGCTCACACTTGTGCAAAATGTCCCCTGCACCAAACACTTGCTGTTCCGTATCTACTTAGCTTCATATTTGTAACACCCGTAAACACAATCACCATAGATAATAAAATTTATATAAGTTATTGTTATTGTTGTTACAATTATTGTTATTATTATTATTATTTATAACACACGTGAATTTCAATTACCATATGTTATAAATCTTACATAGGTTAGTATTATGGAAACTTGCA